>NADL03000772.1:0-127552 GCA_002205965.3 Kappaphycus alvarezii
ATGCCGGGGAATGGATGCGATAAGAAAAGAAGACGCGCATCATCAAGAACGAATCTTCGTAAGATAAGTGCGGTCCATGTAGCGCCCTAAAACATAAACAGATGCTTATCATGAAATAAGAAATGACCTGCGCATCGTTCGCATCCTCGGAGATATTGCGCAGCCAAAAAGATAATCTTCTTCTTCCGACTGTATGCTGTGCATGGTTGTGAAGGAGAGCTAGAGATGAGTTGTGGTGGACGGTCCCGATGAATGGCCGCGACCAGCTCCTGACGTACTGGGACCTGCACGAGGTCCTCTCGGGGGACGACCGGAACCTCTTCTGGGCGGGTTGTTGTCTCCTGAAGGTCCTCCTCTGGTCATCATCACTGCTTCAGGAGGATCCTCGCCGCCTCCAACGTTCCCAATTTGTGGCGGAGAAACGTAAGGTTCCCATAGAGGATACGGGACCAGCCTGTATTCCATATCCGGGGGTAAGGCGTAACCTCTCAGTCGCACATCTTGGTTGTTCTTGAGAAATACGTAAATTGGACGGATAATATTCAGATACGTTTGCGACAAGTCTCCAGCAGCTACCATTCCATATCTTCCTATAGAGTAATGATATATTACCTCCACAAACTCTGGACCTGCTTCCGTGAACCTTCCGTTTTGGAATGAAAATAGAACTCTTATTAATAGTCGGAAATCTTCTTCAGGTAGCAATGGTCCGTTCAACGTACGAAAACATAGGCATATATTAATGTAGAAATGGATGATTACGTGGAGTTCGTAGTAGTCCCGCGTAACCGAGATGATCCATTCCCAGGCCCTTTTTCCTCCCATAGGAATCATTCTATAGTTAAAGATGAGTATGCCCCGTGGTTGCGCATAGTCCTGTGTGAGAAGGAATTCTTCAGGCCTCTGATGGTAAGGGACCAGACGACGTGCATGGATGGCCCTCCTTGATCTCTTCCCTGAGCTTGAACAGAGCTGATAGTGCGGGTGTCTTTCCTCCGTGACGATGCAAGGGTTCGAGTACTTGGTTTGGAAGGCCGGCCACTTCACAGCCTGCTGCATTGCTTTTCCATGTACTACAAGTACTTTAGAGCCAACTGAAAAGGTTCTGACTGCAGGTTCTGCATCCTTATTTCTTGTCTGTGTTAGCGCGCGGTGTGATCTCCAGCCTTCGGTGGCCAGTAGTTCAACTTCCCTACTCTCTTCATCGATAATATTTGTTTCCATGTCTCTCTGTAACATTCTAGGAGCCCTTCCGTACATTAGCTCGAATGGTGAGCGTCCATTTCTTCCTCTTCTTCGACGGTAGCCGTATAACACTTTTGGTAAGGCATCTTCCCACTGGATTTCATTCTCCGACATAGTTTTCGATATTGCTCGTTTGATGGTTCCAACCATCCTCTCCGCTTTCCCGTTGGACATAGGAGCGTATGCGAGAACGGTCTTCAGCTGAATCCCTTTCTCTTCCAAAAAACGAAGCAGTGAAGTTGCAGTAAAACAAAGGGCGTTATCCGAGATGATCCTTTTTGGAAGACCAAACGGTTCAATTATTTCTTTTTCGATGAATCTCAGTACCACCTCAGCATTTGCCTCCTCGACTGCAACTGCTATTGGCCATCCAGTAAGATGTTCCACCCCTATAAGGAGATATTTGTTTCCGGAAGAAGTTTCCTTGAACGGGCCCGCGAAGTCAATTGAGAAGGTTTCAAAGAGACCGGAAACTGGAAAACTTAGAGTTGTCTTATACTTCCGTATTGGAGTGAATTTTTGGCAGTTGTCGCAGCTTTTCACGAAGTTATAGACGTCCTTATGGATACCGGGCCACCAGAATCTCTCAGTTACGAATTTTTTGGTTGTTTCGAGATCCCAATGCCCTAGCTCATCATGGAAAGTCCTCAAATCTTCATTCTTTCTTTCAAAGGGGCTACTAGTCGGGGACCGGCTTTCGTGTGCCGGAAGAGTTTCCCATTCCACAATGTAAAAGCCTTTTGATTCCTGCGTACCCAATTTCTGTGTTCAAGATCAACCTTTCTCATTTCTAGTCCATCGAGGAATTTGATCAGTCCGTGAATATTAGCTTCGTACTCGTTATCGTTCGGCAACTGCAACTCGGCGACTCCGACGATGTCCTCCGAAGCTTTTTCATTTGGAATCAGTGCGTCCCTCAAGCGGGATAGGTAATCGGCAGGCTGATTATTGCGTCCGGGTCTATACACAATTTCAAACCGATATTCTGCGAAAATGTCGAGCCTTCGGGCCAAGCGGTGATGTACATCCTTCTTTTGGAATGCTGTTTTAAGTGCCTGGTGATCAGTTATCAAGACAAATTTCTCGAGTGATAAAAGGTATACGCGAAACTTTTTCAGCGCGAAGACGACAGCTAGCGCTTCTTTCTTGCATACTGAGTATCTCCTTTCCGCGTCATTCAGAGTTCGGCTTGCGAATTGAACAGGGTAGTCTTCCGTTTTCATCTTTTTGGGACAAAACGGCACCCAAAGACCGTTCTGAGGCATCTGTCTCCACAACGAATGGTCTCTTGAAATCTGGGTACATGAGAACTGGGGGACACATAGCTTATCTTTAAGCTCCTTAAATGCAGTTTCCATTTCCTTGTTCCAGTAAAATTTTCCGTTCTTCGTAGTGCTGGCATGTAACGGTGCTGCAGTCTTGGCGAAATCTTTGATAAATCTTCTGTAATATGAGGCCAGTCCTAAGAAGCTTCGGACCTCCGTCTTTGAAGCGGGCCTTGGTGCCAACTTTATTTTTTTCGTTTTCTCTGGATCCACTCTAATTCCCTCTTGGTCGACGATATGACCGAGTAATTGGATAGAAGTTTTCGCAAAGAAGCATTTGCTCAACTTAATTTTCAAGCTATACTCCGATATCCTCTCCACAACTGTCTTGACGTGCGAGATGTGCTGATCCAATGTTTCTGAGAATATGACGACATCATCGATATAGACTCTTGCGAATGGAAGTCCTTTCAAAACCTCGTTCATCATTCTTTGGAATGTAGCTGGTGCATTCATGAGACCAAAAGGCATCACTTCGAACCTGAACGTACCGGCTTTGCTGGTAAAGGTTGTTTTTTCCTTACATTTTTCATCCAATGGAATCTGCCAATAGCCAGTGTAAAGGTCAATTGAGGTGAAATATCTCCCGTCCTTCAGGTCCTCGAGGATCTCCTCCATGTTCGGAATCGGAAATCGATCGGGTATCATTCTCTGGTTCAGTTGTCGGTAATCGACGCAAAAACGCAGCTTTCCATCCTTCTTTGGTGCGACCACAACTGGAAACGACCATGGGGATGAAACTGGTCGAATAATATCATTTTTCAGCATACTTGTAACATTTTCTGAGATAAATTGGTCATATTTTGGCGGTTGACGTCTAGGCTTGTGGTAAATCGGTTGAGTGTCGGTAAGTTCGAACGAGTGAGTAACCGGTACACTTGCTTGTCTTAAATCTGAAACGCTCCATGCAATTACTTCGGAAGATGTTAACATGTCGGATATTTTCAGTGAGGCGGGGGCGGGAAGGTGCTGCACTTTTCCTTGGATTTCTGCCATTTGGCGCCCTTTTCTTCTTGATCCTCAACCTCAATATTTTGAAGGACCTCTTCCGTCGTGCTCACATCTTCATATATGGAATTCGACGTATTCTTATTTTCTTTGCAAAGGTAATCTTCTTTCATGCTCCGAATTCTGTCCTTTGATTCGATATCATCGCAAAAAGAAACACATTCGGGTTTCAAACTTATCCTAGAATTCCAGTCGTCATCTGTTTCAAACCCGAATCATAATCGTCCCATGCCATGTTCATTACCCCCGAGGGTACCCTTTTCCACTTCCGAAAGTGTTAGTTGGTTCCGAATCTTCGCTGTCATAGCTAGAAGTGAAATCTTCACTGTCCGTTTCTTTTAAATCTTCAGGATGCGAGCTTTTGTCGAAATCCAGGGGCATCTTCACGGTTCTGCCGTCAATATTAACTGAAACCATTTGGTTGCCCAAGTCAATGCATGTCCCTTGTCTTTCATGGTGGGGCAGCCAATGATTGCATCGAAAGGGAGATCCGGCATGACAAGAAAGTCTACATCAACTTTAGATTCCCAAAGAACACGGAAACCTTGTCAACAGTGCCCATGCATTTTGAGACGGTTCCATCCGCTACAGTTATTTTTCGAGTCGTTGGAGTAATGTCGAGACCTAGATCTGTCACCAAAGTTTCTGAAATGAGGTTTGGAACAGCACCCGAATCGAAGAGAGCTGGGTTTTCATACCCAATACTTTGACTGGTACCAGCTTAAGACGTCTTGGTGCTGTCGAGGCCGATTGAAGAAACAGTTTCTTACCCTTAGCGGACTTATTAGACCTGATAATTTTTTTGAGTTCTTTTCTCGCATCCTCTGCGTCGCCCCTCAAAAGTTGACCAAACGTTATCCCAGTTGGGGCCGATGCAAGCTCAGCCACCAAATTGTACCTCTTCACATACTCTAGTACGTCCTTAGAGATACTCTTAACTTTCTTACTCTTTTTCGTCTTCTTGGCCGGAGTGACTCCCACTCCTGGAACAACTTGATCAGACCTCTTGGTTCGATGAGGTACAGGTGCTGGGATATGCTCCAGCATTCCATATCTAGCCTAGGTTTCTTCGATAAAATATTCCCTTCCCCATCCCTTTTTGTCACATTGACTTGACTAATCTCTTCAGCGATGGATACGTTACCGGCATCCGTCAACCTTTGATCCCTTCTATTTTGTAAGATTTCACCTCTGGTCCTGACTCACTCCTTGCTTCCGATAAATTTGCTCTTCTGTTGTCTTTAGACCTGCAGTTACTTTCATGATGCCCATATCGACCGCACTTTCCACAACGAGTGTTTCTATGTGGATTATCAGGACACCTGTTTGCAAAGTGTCCAGGCTTGTGACAGTAAGAACAGACTTCTGCGGCCTAAGGGGCCCCAGACTAGTTCTTCTTAATGGTAAGAGTAAGGCTTTCCAACTGCGAGGTTATCATGTCAAGTCGATTATCGAGTCGGTTTTCCAACCTTTCTTCCAAGTTTTTGACATCGCTCCTGACAGATTCTAATGCCGCTGCACTAGTAGCCGGCCTTTGATAATTCTTTTCAGGATGTACGATAGACATAGATGTGCGGGTTTCCCTCGGTACCTCACTCAGTGGCTGAAACGTCTCCGAATTTTTGACAAATTCTACTATGGTACCCTTCAGTTCATCAAAAGTGTGAGGGCCCTTGATGAGGAGGAAATCGGAGAGCCGCTTATCCCCCATAGCCGCCTTACGCAGCATTCCGTACTTGGCTTGGGCGTTGAACCCAGCCTTTTCATAAAGATCACACAAGTACACCAATGAGCTTAACAAATCGTCGAAGTTGAGCCGGGCCTCTATGGCGGTACGAATCATCTCATCTGGTTCTACCTCCTTAGCATACTCTTTCACAAGCCACTCACACACCTCACCGAAGTTACGCCCATTCCCGTTAAGAGACCACCCGTCGATAAACTTGGATTTATATTTGTGTTTTGCGTCACCAAGAAGATAGGCGAAGATACTTGCGGCCTTCTCTTCATCGCCCTTCTCACGCATCACAACGTTGACATATGTGTAAAAAAATCCTCAACGTCTTCAGTCTTGCCCCCTGTTAACGTTATACGAGCAGCGTTGAGATCTATGATTACAGGAAAGAAATCCCCCCAAAGAGTTCCTTACTACTGCTCAACTGTAATACCTCGTGTGCAACCCCCTCCACAAGAGTACCAAATGATAAGGGTAAATCGGCGGGGGAAGAGATCCTCAGAACCAATTACCCTGAGAAGGAGGTGTTGCGAGCGACAAAAGTGCTACCGTGGTATTGTTGGACGAACAAAAGGGAGTGTATATAGAAGAGAGTTGAAAAGGCTACAAGCAAGTATAAAAGGGCAGGGTCTACCACCGACGCTCTGCGACTAGCGTAAGAAAAAGTTTTCTTGGGTCTGAAGTTGACTCCCAACTTCCTACTACTCGGGACTTGGCTTAAAGTTGTCTGCCAACTTCCTTGACCTCTCCATGAGGAAGCAGTTTACTCAGCTTATATAGACGTTTGGCTTCCCCAAAAGTCTCAAACAAACGTACTAATAACCATAAAATGTATTCACGGTAATCGTGTGAACCAGAGAGACTATTAGGAGATATTTCCTCAAGGTAAATATCTAGGTGCCATACCCATGCCAGCCACCCATCGGCCAGGGGTGGGAATTGATGTGGCCATTATATAGACCTTTCAGAGTCACTCGTAGTATCACCCACAACCTGGAACTGTACTGACATCTACTATGACAGCGTGTCCTAAAATGAAAAAATCAACCGATGAATTTGCCACACTCACCCAAATTAAAAATATCTTGCAAATTCAAAAACTGTAAAAATATCTTCCCAATTCCGATACTGTATACAATCATGGTCCTCATCTAGATTTTTTTGTGTGCGAATTTGCGCACATCAGTCGGAACATCGAATTTTCCGCATCTCCCAGTTGTAATGCCATAAATTTCTCCTGCTTCACAGTTTTGTGCAATACAGAACTGTACCCAATTTCACCAGTACTGTTTCTCATACACTCGGTTAGTTCCTAGCCCTATAGTCGGATCCTGCAATGGAAACCGCAGATGTGAAGAATTGGTCTCTTGCCTCTGTGCACTCGCCCATTGGCCCTCCGCGGCCTTCTTTTTATTGACCTTCAGAGGTCTCAACTTCACCATTCGAGTGCACGTACAGTAACAAAGCTGCGGTCACACTACATTACAGTAAACTAAAACTGTACTGTAGTCACTCTATTTGATGGTCCCTTCAGCCGGACCCGGCTTGCCCCTCCTGGGCCACATTTTACAGTACCTTTAGCGCCGCACAGAAGCGGTCTCCAACAGTAGAAACCATTTGATGTAAACTTTTCATCATCGTTCTGTTACTTTACTGTACGTTATTGTAACTTTTCTGTACGTTACTGTAACTTCCTGTACTGTACTGTACTGTACAAAGTGCAGTGGAACTGTATTATCTTACTGTATTGTACTGTACTATGTTGGTGTCGGTCGTTGTGTTGTGTGTTTACCTGCGCGCATCTGATGCTTCGCCTACATACGGTATACATAGAGATGATGTTTCTCTCAGTCAATTTTAACTTAATTTTTTGTCAATGCACTTGGATGACATTGGGCAAATTTTTTCTTTGCTTATTTTAACTGTAGCTGCTTCAGAGTATTCAATAGGTTTAGCCATCTTGGTTATTTATTATAGAATACGCAGCACAGTAACTGCGGAACTAATGAATCTCATGAAGGGCTAAATTTTTGGTCAAGTTAATTAAAAATTTTTATATCAGGCATTCAATAGTAATCTTGATAAAAAATGTAAATGGGGCGTTTCGCCACGAAATTTATGAGTAGGCATTGGCTTGTAATTTATAAATTCCCCATGAGTAAACTCTATATTAAAGTAAAAATTTATAGTAATGCGAATTGAATCATCTTAGTAGCATTAATAAAAATCAACCGAGAAATCGTGATTAATGGCGAGTAAAAGCGATTTAAAGCTTAAAGTTCAAAAATTTTAACTTATTAAATTACTTTAAATGGTACTGTATTGTATAGGCATGCGCCGAGAATGCATGTGAGCAAAGGGCGGCTGGCAGATCCTAGAAAACAAATAAACTTCAGCACTGTAGTCCAAAATGCAAATAACTCGTACAGTACAGTAAAATACTGTACTGTACGAGTTATTTAAAATATATAAATAATTAAAAACAATCCAGAATGCAACATTTGTCTCTATCACCACCCCGCTTCCAAAACGGACCACGGGGCACTAAACCCCCGAGGCCACGAGCATGATGATAGATCGCACTTGGGACTTTCGATCCTTATTTGGGAACCATATAATGGCCTTAGTTTCCGCCCTGCCTAGCAGGGAGCCTACAAAGGAGGTCGTCTGCCAATTGAACTTGACAGAATGACAGAATCCCTTTATGACTCTCGTACGTATAAGAAGGTGTCGGTAAAGACTATATTTTCAAGTCTATATTATGGAACGAGAAGGAAGTGGTGTACAAGGGAGAAGATGTGGCGACCAGGGAATTCCATACCTTCCTTCTGTACACCCATCCGTTTGAGGGTAGAGGCAGATTCTTCATTCAAGACATAGACGAAGAGGGCTTATTCACGCTGGATTCGGACAACCGTTGGAGGCTATCTTTGAAATCCACGAATGGTGTCAGAAACACCTTGGTCGTAAGCTTCTTCTTTCTTTCACTTGCATTCGGGAACCCCGCGCTGATGAAACCAAGTACCGCTCTTTCCCGCTCCTTAAGATCCCGTTCATTTACCAGACTGAAGGGTGTATTGGCGCCTCCATCGCAAATGGGTTGCGAGAATTAGGGAAGGAGGGCGACGCGAAGCTCTGATTTGACTACTTCCGGTCAAATATGGCTCGATGCCACGCGAATCACTTGAGAATAGGCCGTATCCGAGATCTACGGGACACCCAAAAGCAGCTATCCCCCAGGAAGTTTTTGCTCAAAAACCACCTCGCGATGTAACCTTCCGTAAAATCTGCGTTGGCCTTGGATCCTGCCGTCTATAATGTCTCTATAGAAGGTTCCAACGGCGTCCGGCAATGCGTTGCGATGAATACTCAGACGGGTCATCTCTTCAAACCTGCTGAAACGTTTGTACTTGAGCTCTCCGAGAAGTCCTTGGTTGAGTGCTTGGGCGGGAGTTCGACCTTCATCATGATACTAGACGTTCGAAAAATATCAGTTAGAAGTGGACGGGCATCGACGCATCCCCGCCGCCGTGGCTGGATCAAATCGGAAATCCGTAAAACTCGCGGTCATCCCTCGCAACTTCAAACGTAGTTTTGGATGTCATTATGCATATACGGCCACCATTCATGGTCAGAGATGAACTTCTTCGTTGTTTCGGTGTCCCAGTGTCCAATATCGTCATGGAAGCTGGGGAGTATCGACGCCCTATCCTCAAGGAAGGGAACAGTCTTTAGTCCCATTTTCTTGCGTCGTAGTAGCTTCCCCTTCCAAACCATGAAATGTTTCGCCATATACTTGATTGCACGCCTCACGGTTTCGTCTTCTTCTTCAATCTTAAACTCCTGCAGATGGCGAGCGACCTCCATAAGATGTGATTCTAATGAACGGCCCCCCACGACAACGACTAAACCAACTGTTGCAACCAAGTCTCCTTCGTCGACCATTATGGGCGGTGTGGAACCAGTAGGGACGGCTCGCGACAAGTAGTCCGCGGCGCGTTATTTGCGCCCGGCCTACACTCTACTTAGAACTCTACTCAGCAAGAAATTACATCCACCGTTTCAACCTTTCGTGTATGTCGTTCTTTTAAAAAGAGTAGTGGAGGGCTTGATGAACGGTTACCAACCTGAGTGGCCTTGTTGACAACAGGTATACCCGAAACTTCCGCAAGGCGAAGATTACCGCTAGAGCTTCCCTTTCACATGCGGAATAGTTCTTCTCAGCCAATTTCGTAGTGCGGATAGCATACGTACGGTTTATATCTTCCCGTCTTTCTTTTTCTGGGCGAGTACTGCCCCTACTGCCACGCTTGAAGCGTCAGTTTCCACTATAAATTTGGAATCGAAGCTTGGGAATGCCAGAACCAGTTTAGTAGTGAGCGCTTCTTTCAAGGTCATGAATGCCTCCATCATTTCCTCCGTCCAGTTGAATTTATTATCGCCAGACGTAGAGGCATGTAATGCTGCTGAAATCTCGGCGAAGCAACGAATAAAACGGCGGTAATAATCGGCAAGGCCAAGGAAACCGCGCACCTCAGTCATATCCCTCAGAACTGGTGATTCTTCGATGGCCTTAATCTTCTCCTCGTCGAAGAGAACTCCGCTTTTCTCAACTTTGTGTCCCATTAACTTCACAGCTGGTTTCGCAAAGTCACGCTTAGTGGTCTTGAGCTTCAGACCTGCCTTTCCGATAGCGTCGAAAATTACATTTAAGTGATCAATGTGCTCCTCGACGGAGTTAGAAAAGAAGAAAACATGGTCCAGATAAACGCAGGCAAAGGGGATGTCCCGTAAAAAATATTACATCATGCGCTTAAAAGTTGACGGAGCATTCATGAGACCAAAGGGCGTAACCTCAAACTTGAAAGTCCGGTAACGGCAAACAAAGGAAGTTATCTCCTTACAATCTTCGCTCATGCGAACCTGCCAGTATCCTGCGAACAAGTCGAGGGTATTGAATACCGAACTACCCATTAGGCCATCGAACATTTCTTCTATCTTGGGCAGAGGGCAACAGTCGGCCTTCATCTTACGGTTCAAAGTGCGGTAGTCCACACAGAATATGGGCTTTCTGTCCTTCTTGGAGGCTATCACTACAGGAAAGGACCATGCTGAAGACGCTGAGGTAATAATTCCTGCTTCCAGCATCTTATCAACTTCTTGTCTGACTGTATCGTTATGAAGCGGAGCCAGGCGACGAGCTTTTTGGTAAACTGGATTTGGGTCTTGTAGCTCAAACTTTTGTTCCACTGGAACTGCGGCGGGACGGAGCTCGTCAGTATTCCAAGCGACTATGCCATTGCTTCGGAGTGCATCGTTTATTCGCGCTTGTTCTTCATCTCGAAGGTGCGCTAGACGAGCCCTCAGAGCGTCAAGAACTTCCCCTTCTTCTCCATTGGTGGTGCTTTCTCCGCCGAGATGCTTCTCATCTTCTTGTTCGACGACGTTTCCGCGGCTGAACAAAACAAGTTTCTTCTTCGGATAAATCCGATGACTCCGGTCCAGCGGTCGAATCGGATGTGAAATCTTCGCGGTGAGTACCGATATCTTCGCCTTCATCGAGCCTCTTCTCGGTCGCTTTTGCGTCATGTTAGAGCGGTAGCACGACTTCTTCGGACCCGACATACAGTCGCACACTCTGTGCTCCAAAGTCTAGGCTCGCGCGCATAGATGTGAGTGCAGGAACTCCAATGATAATGTCAAATGGAGACTTCTCGACAACAAAGTAGTCCAGCTTGACCCCTTGTTCTCCGAAATTAGTAGGGACATTCAGCAAAGAGCCGACGCAAGATGAACTTTCTCCATTAGCCATTGTAATCTTCCTTGACGTGAAATTCGGCGATAGCTATAAGCGTTGAGATAAGACGGCAGAAATCACGTTGGGTACTGCCCCAGAGTCTAGCAATGCCCAAACTTCAGTGCCATAAGCATTAAGTTGTAAGACTAGTAATAGACGAGATTCCGGGTTAGACACAACCACGACGCGGGGTATTGACTGATTCCCGAGCAATCGGCGCATTATCTTGGTAGCTCTGTCTGCATCCCCACGAATGAGTTGACCAAACGTCAGACCGCAGTTTTCATTTGCAATTTCCGACACGACGTCGTATTTGCCAACGTACTATTGGATCTTGTTCGAGTACTTTTTCAAGTGGTCGTTCTTCTTCGGCTTACTCCTGCGGTTCAAATTACGTAATTCTTCTACCGGAGGCACTGAGGGAATAACTAGGGCTTGCTGCAAGTTATTCACGAGACGAGATATCGGAATACCTCCATAGTTTCCTTGGCGAGGCTTTTCGGTGAGGCCCCGCCATCAGCTGTTCTTTTCGTTGCATTAACGACTTATCGGATAGCAGAATCGGTGTCTAAATCGCTTTCACAGACCATATTAACCTGGCCTGCTTTTCCATCTTCATCCTTCTCTTTTTTATCGTGAGCTCCCGAAGACCTGTTCTTAGCGGCAGACCAACAAGTGGCCTCCAAATGACCGTTCTTTCCGCAATAAGAGCAACACGTATTGCGGTGGTGGTTGCTCTCGCATTTCGTGGAATTGTCACCCGGTTCGTTGCAATAAGAGCACGGAAGAACATTACTGCCCCTTTGTTGTGCCGGCGAAGGTCCTTTCTCGGTATCTCCCCTCTTATTCTTTAAAAACAATGTAAGTCTAAAGAGATCCTCTGCTAGAGCGTCCAATTTGTTCCCGGTGTTTCAGGAACAGGAGTTTAGACGAACTAACAACATGGCCGGTGGGACGTCTGAACCTCGGCTTGAAAAGTCAATAAACGTATGGAAATTCGAGCAGTGAAAGTCCCTTAGAGCCTTTTTGATGCGTGGGTAGTCTCGAGGCCCACGTAAAGCTAAGAAATACTGTCGCTTCTCGTTACAACAGGCGGCAGTGCGTAAAAGTCCAAATATTGTAACGTTGTCGAATCCAGCTTTCTCGTAAAGGCGCTCCATCTCCTTCAGGGAGCCACAAATGTATTCAATATCGAGTCGTACTTCTAAAGCTTGTCAGATAACGTCTTGGGGATCTTTCTCTTTGACGAAATGCTCGAAGAATTATTGCTTGACTGTGGATTAGTATTTTGCCTCATCGACGAGTTTTCCATTCGAGGCGAATGTCTCGTAGTATAAATCAAATGCCGGGCCGTCCAGATGTCCAAGGAGAGTAAGTGCTTTTTCCGGATCGGGTCTAGAGGCCATAACGACGTTTTCATAGAAAAAGAAGAATTTGCGGACATCGCTAGTGCCGTCGAACACTGCTGCACTGGCGCCAGGAGTTTCAGTCCTGCATAAGAGTACCATGTTGGTGTCGGTCGTTGTGTTGTGTGTTTACTTGCGCGCATCCGACGCTTCGCTAGATACTCGAAGCGCCGAGAATGCATGTGGCCAAAGGGCGGCCGGCGGCTCCTAGAAAACAAATAAATTTTAGCACTGTAGTCTAAAAATACAAATAACTCTCTCATGGTGCTGTTACCTTAAGCCTCACTAACGTGGCACCTGCTCGCGTCAGGACTAGTATTCACATCGGACCGCGCTCCACCGCCCTCACTGGAACCCGCTGCCGCCACGACAAGAATTTTTTCCTTCGCCAAGCCGCCATCCCTATGCACGAGTTTGCGCTCCGCATCCCCGGCCTTCCATACTCCGTTGACCTGGGTTCCTTTGACCCGCTTCCCCTATCTGCAGCGCACACCCGCGTCCAAACCTACTTAAAGGGTGTGCCGCAGGAGGCTCGGCCAAGGTACACTGGGCTGACGAGGTTTGGGCTCGCTGCCCGAATCCCGATGAACACACCGCCGCCGCAACGCGGGACCGGATCCGCGGCCTCGTGTTCCGCGAAGGCCCTGGTGCCGCCTTCCTGTTCGCACATCCCTCCGCCGACACGGAAGTGTTTGCCGTACACTGGAAGATCATTATACGACGTTTCCTCGGGCTGTCTGTTTATGAAGACCCGCTTCGTCGGAATTGCGAGCATTGTGAACGCCCGATGGGGCCTGGGAGATCACGCGGTCGACCTATGCCCCTCTGGATTCGGTGGCAAACATCGGCATGACTCGCTACGCAACGTCATCTCTGGTCGTATCGCCCGTGCAGCCGGCTTACTGTAGACTGCCAGTTCGAGGCCCCAGTATTGTACTGTACTGTACTTAAAAAATATAAAAATAATTACAAACAATCCTGAATGCAACATTTGTCTCCATCATACTGTACATATACATAAGAATGTGTACAGTATAGTGCAGGCGCAACTAGAGTTGCAGGCACTTCCAGACTGACCATATTTTTCATGGATTAAAAACACCCCATATTTCCCCCTCCCAGACTGCGTGACCATTGCCCTATGTAGATACAGATTGAAATTCTCGAGCAGACTTGTGAGATACCGACTACTCAACTAGAGGGCAGGAATTCTGTGCCAGACCGCTCTTTGTCTGCATCATGACATTCCACTTTCTCAACTCACGCCCTGGCCGTTACAAGTGATGTCGCAGTGGTACATATGTGTGAGCCATCCCAGAACACGTCTACAATTATTTGTTTTTCACCTGTAGGTTCATCCACGTATTACCCTTCAAAGAATGTCGTTCCACCCATTTCCCATACGCCTCCTCAGTTGCCTCGCTGAACCTTTCCCTCCCCTCAGCTGGTGCAGCATCACACAGCTGCAATTCGTTGCGCACCAAACTTTCACCTGAGACAACTTCCTGAACTCTCCCACTCGCCTTGCTCCATATTCTTGTGTCAAGCAATCCGTTGGCAATCCGTTCTGCACTCCTACACTTTCAACCTCGCGTAAAAGATCCCCATAATCCCCGCACACGCCAGGAAAGCCACTGCCGTCCCGCCAAACACCTCCAACCCCCCAGACCTAGCACCTACCGCCCTCACCGCCCCAAACGGTCCCAAAATCCTCGCTACCGCTCCGACTGCCAGAATTACCCCCTGTCCCCTCCCCTGTTCCTTCATCGGCAACAGTTTAGTATACAAAGCCGCTGTCGTCGCCCTTCCAACAGGGAATGCCACACTAATCACCATAAATCCGTACAAGAACCTACATTCCGATATCCCCCCCCTACCTTCGGAATCAACAAGATAAAGCCAACTGCCCCTAACCCAAGCGACAATAACGTCATCTTTCGATCCGACCATCCTTTCCTCGTACCCGTTTGCACCCCGGCAAATGCCACCAACGCACATAGCCCCGCCGCGGTAAATAGTAAGTTTGCTTGCAACACACTCCACCCATAATATTTTTGAACCAACGGTGTCGTTATAGTCTCCTGCACTGCAAACCCGAAAAAGTGCACGAAGAATACCACGTTGCATACAATCAATCCAATGAACAGTCCAAAAAGCCCCGAGTCGGTCCCCAAACCATTCCCATCCTCGCTAACAGCAGCCCCGCCCTCGAGTAATGGCGTCGACTGCTCTTGGTCCTCTTCATGCATGGCGGAGTCTGCACGGTCACTTTCTTCATCAAACACCCATGTGTAAAGCGCAAGGATGATAACACTGGAGAGCAATACAAAGTAACCAGGGCCTGTAAGTTCATTGATATTCATTGAGAGCGGGAGGGGAATTGCGGGCATTAGACTAAACATCAAGCCCACTACGGGTCCAACCACGAAACCCAGGGTAGCATATGCATTGACGGTGACGACAGCGGGTGTAAGTTCATGCATGGGAAGCACATCAGCGAGGAAGTGATTCTGAATTGCCTGAGCACCGCCAGTCCATACGCCTTGCAAGAAACGCGCCAGGAGGACGAGGAAAAGGCCGAAACGGTTGGGGAAAAGTTCGGCAAGGATGTAGAAAAGGGAGCCGAATAGACCGAACGTGGTGGAGAGGAGAGTGGTGTAACGAGTCGAATTGGTTGTTGAGAGTTGTCCGAGGTAAAGGGCGCCCAGCGCTTCGCCTATAGAATAAGTGGCGACAACGATAGCGAGGAAAGATGGGGGCGATGTCAAGGTGGAGAGATACGGCCACAAAGAGGGCATTACTATCGCGAATGATATACATGACAGAAAGACGCTTGTATGGAGGGCGAATTGAGAGGGGCGGAAAAGGTCATGCTGAGGGTGAGGGATGCGACGGCTGGCAATGCAGTTTAGATTGTAGATACAACTGCAAAGAGGGTGGGTGAGGGAGAGTATGTGGAGTGGTTGCTTACTGTACTGGGAATTTTGTCCTGACCAGCACAGAGTGATTTCTTGCAGCATGGGAGAGGAAAGCGTGCAGACCAGATTGATTAGCCCGGGTTGTGACCAGTTTCATGGCGTATGCGCATAAATCCAAAGGCCAGCCCAGAACGAAGAGGCTACTGAGGAGGAAGCGATGAGTGCCAGCGCACAAGGTACGGGCATGTATCGGAAGACGGGGAGAGATGCATAGCACTGTGGTCAGTGGTATTTTTAAAACGTTCGTCGATTAAAGGGGGTAAAGGGCTATGAAGTAGTCTTTCAGGGCCAGTGTGCAAGGGAGTTTTAAGGGGTTGCTTGGCCTTGAATTGAAGGCGGATGGGACGGCATCTCGGGCCCAGGCAGAATGTGTCGTTTGGTAGGCAAGTGGAGCGGGGATAGTAATGAATCTGGCGAATATAGTCATTGCGTGGATAAACGTCGTCCACAACTGAGCAGGAAATGGTATGGCCAGAAACTACGGCAGAGGGCGTAATAGCGGGGGTTTTACTTTGATGTTTTTTTAAGGGGTGTTTTACTCACGGGTGGCAAGCGTAATTCAATTATTTATCATGGTTTGCTGATTTGGAGATGACATAATTGCAGAACTGAACAAATATACCGTACAGTAGTGGACTGGGTATTGTACTGGACTGCATTATACTGTACATACTATGTACTGTACTACTGTATGTTTGATTACAGCGGCATGGAAGTATGAGATACACGTGTGTTGGTAGCGAGGGACAATAGACTCGCCCAGTAGTTGATGGTACTGTACTGTACGTGGGCTATGAAAGAGACAAGATGATCGGCACAGGCTGCCGGCTACAGTACCTCCCCTATCCTCGGGAGGCCCGCTATTCGATCCTTTCATAGGGTTTTTAGGGTCGCCTCAGAGCTAAGACACGCTTCCACTAAAAGCAAGTCCTACTCGCGATGCACTACGCTTAAGTTCTCGTCGCGACGGCGCCCTACACCATCCTAACATTGGAATGCAAATTACGCCGAGGCCAACGCGACCACTCGTCGCTTACGCTCCTTGTCATTCTATCAAACTTTCATATTGAACTCGCGGCTCCATTAAAGGTCTCCACTATGCCAATGCATTCAACTCGCTTCGGTAATTCAGGACTGCGTGTGCATATGTCCACGTAAAACAAGCAAATGCACTTCGATGCATCAACAACTGTACCCAGTACTACTGGAGGGTACTGATCCGATTTTTTAGTGCCTCGGGACTGAATTCCGACAAATGTTGAAATTTTCCATATTTCCATAGTGCGGTACGTGGGCTACATACGTTACGCTAGCAGTTGCAGCATATCCACAGGACAGCTCGGAAATGATTAGGAAATACAGTCAGTTATCGAATAACATCCACAAGCGAGTCGTAGGTGAATTCTTCTGGCTTGAGGTCTGGCTGCAGAAAAGTAACCTAGTTTTGGCATTTTTAAATTTGCGTTGATCGTTTGATTCTTTTGACTGCTCTTTACAGTGGCTATGGTCGCGGGGCGCTCCATCCTTATATGGATCTCTAAAAGAGTGTAACTTTAAAGCTCCTTGTCTGTTGAGCCTAATTATGGAATAAGTTACTGGGCCGAGAGCGAGAAGGGCACTCAATGGAAGGATGATGAAGTAACAATTAGGATCTTGAAATTATACTGAAAGAGAAATCATACCGGAAATGAATGAAGGAAATTGGGTTTGGATCGAAAGTCGCAGTGTATTGAAAATGCAAGGGTAGTGATGAGAGCTTCTGGGCCGAACGGAATCTTATCCGGAGTATAGCTCCGAACAGGGCTCCAAGTCAGGGGTAACACGTGCTACAGAGTCTTGATAAATTAGATGGCGTAAGACAAAATATTCGAAGGGATTTAGCAATGGGTTCTTACTTGAGGAAGCTCTTCATAGATTAATGCCGCCAATTTGATGATAATTGATTGAATTTTATTGCATTAAGTATCTATAATTGATGGGGGAGAGATTGCTGTTTTTTGCGTGTGGTGGCATATATATTCTGTTACACGCAGCTCTCAGTTTTAAGCTATAGTTCACGCTGTGGTCATCCGTTGCTCATACTGCGGTCATTTTTCTTGAGATGGTCTTTTCATCGATTATTATTTCAAAAACACAGGGAGCTAAGACCATAAACTCGGATGAATCTCTGGATCTGACGTAATAACTTTTTTATGGACAAATCTCCTACTAATGAGGAGAATAGGGGTCTCTTCAGCTCGTATCCGTAGCCCTTTTCGCCAAAACGGAAGGAAGAGAGGCCCGATCTCTTTTCAGATGTTACAGTGCCCCTACATGGATTATCACTCCTACTTCAATTTAGATTTTAACGCTGTAATAATGTAAAGAGGTAAGACACCGACTTTTTTTGGGACTCTTGGGTCCTGTCCTAACAAAGTATCTTATGAACGAATCTCCTACTTCGGGGTGAAGGGTCAGGGTTAACGCTCGGGCTAGTACTCTTCATGAAAACGAAGGAAATGAGACATTGACTTCGAGAGGACCTTGCGGTTTTAACTGAACGACTTCCTTCATTCATTATCACACCTACTTATGTGTTTGGGTAACTCTGAACACTGCAAAAACGTTGTTAGAAAGTAAGACAAAGAATTTTTAGGATTCCAGCAATAGTTTCTGAGGTAAAAAAGCTCTTCATGGACTAGTTCCCCTAGTCACCCACTTGCCTGTTAATAAAGGAAAAGAATTATAGAATCGGATTCATGTTCAACCTCGTAATAAAGCACGTTGATCCCGGTATACACCCTGATATCACCTTAAATACATATTTTTATATGAGCGTACTTATTGCTTTCGATTTTTTGAAAATGTACCAAACCTTTTCGTTTTCCTTCCCATAAATCTTTTTCGGGGAGAAAATAAGAAAATGGCCTGGAAGGATTCAATAAACTGGCCGCGATAGGATGACCTGAGGGCAACCGAGGGGAACTATCACATTTTATGTGTGAGTATCACCTTTTTATGGAAGTTGTCTCCGAACCCAGGTGTAATTGCGGAAGGTGTTGAGGGGGGTGGAAACGCTAATGTTATTTTGATCTGGAAATTTTTATCCACTTTTTCTTTTTCTAGACTGCGAGGGCCATTATGGTCTAATCCTCTTCTTAGCCCGGTAACTGTTAGGCATATAAATTGAGACAAAGATTAAAAATTGAGACATTAATTTTGAAAAAAAGCAGCCCACTTTTGGGTAGTTACTGAGTCTCTGGCGGGAGAACAGAAACTGCTAAGTCATCCCATGAACGAACCGGACATCCGATGACCGTCAAATTAGATGAGGGAGAGGAGGAGTAACGGTACCAATTTTACGCCAGCTTTAAACTAAGTTAGGACTAAGTCCCGACAAAATACATGAACAACCTAAGGCAATCATGGCTGATACGGAACTGAGTGCAGACCTCAATGATCTCTCAACCTACGAACGACTTAAGAAGGCCATTTTTCGTTGCATCAACAATAGGGGTTCTTTTCACAGGCTTGGGCAAATGTACTCCCTCGATCACTGTAAGCTTCATCGCGCGTTTTTGCGATGGGCTGCCGAGGGAGGACGTGAACCAGAATGTCCTGCAGATATCTATTTTGTTATCAGGAAACGTAGTCGCCCAACAATGCTTCAAGATAAATAGGAGAAATTGATTTATCAAGTTGCGAAATACTACGTCGATGTTTGCCTGTCTCTGACCCAAAATGACCTTGCTGACCTTTTCTGCTCCGTTGCAGAAGATCTAGCAACCGAGCAGAAAAAGCAAGTACAATTTCGGTGAAGCAAAACATCTAAGCAGTGGGTTTCTCCGTTTATATAAAGGCACCAAAGTTTTAAAATAAAGGCAATGAGAGCAATTGAGGATAAGAGAACTAAAACTGTGACAAGCGCAAATGCTGGAGAGCATTTTGCACGTGTGAAAGCTGCTGTTGATCGTTTTGGAATTACCAAACCTCGGTATATATTCAATCTCGATGAAAAAGGTGTCTGTATCCGTAGCATGGCCGGTCGTAGCGCAAGGAGGGCAATTGGATATCGGGACAAGAACCTTGTCACAACACTTGCTGGTACGAAAGGGTCGCTAGACCACGTGACAATGATGTTCGTGTGCAATGCCGCGAAAAAATCATACAAGTCGGTTGTAGTCTATCCTGGAAAGCATCCCAATTTCAGGAGGGCTAGGGGAAATTTGCTGACCGTCATGGACTATCTCTCAGACTCATAATTTTATACGTGATCCGGCCGGTGTACACTTTGCAATATTTTTGGATTGAGCAAGGAATTTTATTGACGAAACAGCTGATCTCGGAGCAGATGGCCAGTATTTTTTGCTTTTCATGGATGGATATGCATGTCATGTGCAGCTGGAGGTTCTCAGACTTTTACGTCAGAACAAAATTATGGTGGTAGAGTTGCCTGCTGATACGTGGCATGTGTTGCAACCGCTTGACTTGTCAGTATTTCGTCTTTTAAGACCCATTTGAAGCAAGAATTTCATAGAATGGCCAGAAAGAAGCAGGTTCTAGATGCATTCGATGTTGCAGGTCTACTATTGGCTGAATTCAGTTCGTCTAGTACTTATTCCAATGTAAGAAGTGGCTTTGGCCGTACTGGAATATGGGACGACGCAATGGCATACCCCTCTATGGAGCCTCTTCAGTTGCTTCCGTTTGACTGTACCGATTTGAGCAAAGATCTGACTCTGGAGGATATTGTTTTCTCCTTTGAGAAGCGGTCCAGATAGTTATTACAGGCGGTTGGGTGGACAACGAGGGCAATATCAGGTTTTGCACTAAGTACGGTCAGCATCTTACGTCATTTGCTGTTTTTTCCGCTCTAGAAGAGTGGGAGAAGAAGGGCAAGGCGACTACTTTGAGACTTCACAAGAGGCTGCAGGAGAAGCCGCATCGTATTGATTGTCCAGAATCTTTAGCAGAGCAACGATGGTTGACTGCGTTGCGTCCTCGTCGTTTAATTGTCCATAAGCGTCTCAACGAGACGCGCTCGGATCGCAGGCGAGCGGCAAGATCCCGAATTTCGCTGATGCATTCCCATCGGTTTTCATTGTGACTGGCTACTGTGCCGGGGAAGAGATCAGACTCAATGATTCATTTAATTGAGAGATGGTCAATTTTCCCTATGTTTGCACTCTGGTACTGCAGTATGCTTTTTTGGCAATGACATAATCTCGTACATGCCTTGATTAAATATTATTTTTGTTTAAAATTTTTGAGACATGGAGTATGAGCACCTCATACTCCCCTTTTTCTCATAAGTTGTTTCAATTTATATTCTTATAAAAAAGGCACTGTTTTTGAGGTTTCCATAGAAGCTGAACTCAAGCTCCTATGAAAGCCCATTTCCAAGCCAGCTTTGTAGACTGAACCCCAGTTGAGTCCTGCTTATGTTGCACTTCGATTGAATGAAAATGGATAACTTCTTCATATTTTTCCAATTTAATTTTAGGCATGAGGCGGTTTTGTCTCACTTTATATGCCTAACGGTTACCTAAGGCACGTGTCACTGAGAACAGAAGAATTGACTGAGGGGCCTCACATTGGTTCATTTTGATTGTTCTAGGTTTGTTTAGGTTGCAGAAAGCTGTCCATTCACGTCGCCCCCCGTCACTTTATTGTGCAAACGGCACGAAAAATGAGATGAATAAAATTTTTCCCTGGGTAAAGATAAGAAGTCACGTGTGGGCGTATTGTAAAGGGCATTGTGAGTTTTGGTAGAAATTGGGACTTCTCCACCGAATTGCGGCGATCATTTTCCTACGAGGACTAGTACTTTGGTTGACTAGTTTACCGGCTTGGTTTTTGAACTGTGTGGAAGCTGAGGAGCGCCCCTCCCATACACTGCGTGTGGGATATAACGTATGACGGTAGCTCGGATCCGTTACACACGTAGCGCAGGATGAGCGAAGGATTCCTATAGTCGCCGTGGACTGGACCGCGTCTTAATGCTGCAGCTGGAACTTAATAGAAGGAAAGGGGAACGGAAGGACTACGGGACACGGTTACGGGGGAATGAAGGATGCGATTCGTACGAATACCTGGACCTCTCGACGTGCCTCCCCGACCGCTCTGTAGTCGCCGTCAGGGAAAAGGGTAGGAAGAAAGGAGAGGTAGCGACGTAGTCGTAGACGTAACCGTAGAACGATATCCGAAATAAAGACTAAGGTGATAGCCCCAAGCCCGCTAACGTTCAGGTAGCTAGCATACCACCACGGGGCCACAGTTTGGCCGGGAACCCTTATGTAAAATAGGCTACCTGGACTGTTTGCCGCGCGGTACCGTAACGTCTTTCCGTAGTAGGAATTTGAAAATATAAACGTGTGCTTCAAATGTACAGTGCACTGTACGTGCGTAACCGGCACCGACACGCGTGCCGTAGAGTACAGTTCTGTAGCCGGACGGGCACGAAACCTGTAGCACGTGGTCAGGCCGCTAAAGGGCGACCGATTGAACATAGGACATCTTTATGCTTTTCGTGACTGATTGGAGTAAGCATCAAGGTCCGATTGAGAGAAGTTACAGAACGTTAACGTGAAGGATGGAAAGTTAGTGGTATGGCAGTGACGCGTATATAAGCAGGGCATCTGCAGTAATATGAGTAAGGAAGAGAGGAAAGCGGTGGTAGGGATCAGCAAGCAACATAAGGTGAGAGTTGTAGGGGAGAGGTTAGGAGTTATTGAGTAAACCACATTGTTTGTGTGCTAGTTAACGTTTCCGGGTACTCCGGGACTAGTTGAGTATTTGTGAGCGTATGAGGGTTCAGCGTAAGTGATCCTGTGAAGGAATTGGGGTCGAGGAGGTGGGAAGAGTCTGGGCTCCAGGCCTCAAGTAAGTTAGCCTCCAAGTTTGAGGAAACGAGTAGGGCCTCTAACCTGTACTTAGATCCAGTGTGAACTGCAGGTAGAGACCGCACCCAAGCCAAGTGTAAGTGACAACATAACAAAGTTGTTTCGGGCTCAACTCGTCCCTTGCTACGGACTCTACTGGTCCCTTTTCAGGGTTCCTTTTACCGAAATCTTGCACACCACATCTCATAAAGTTGTCATTTTGCCACTTATACGTGGCTTAGGTGCGGTTTCTACCTGCACTCCACACTAGGAACTCAATTTTTAAGAAATTGACATCTTTTATATCAAATGTTACAGCTGTGGCAAAGTATTTGGTTATTTTCTTTGATTTTCTTGTATCTATATGCATTATAGTTGTAAAATAGATACAATATACACTCCAAAGACGTTCCATTGAGCTCTTTAGATCATGCAGGGTTTCGAAGTAGTAAGTATTGTCTTTTTACATGAATAAAGGCCCGCTGTCGTAACCAAGAGCAGATTTTAGACGGAAGGAGTGACGACTCAGCTTTATCAGTAGCTTATTATTGCGATTTGCTCAACATGTGCCGCTTCTGTAATATGCCGCGCCCTACAAGACGCAGAGTTTAGCCACCCTACTCAAACGTATATTTTTAGGTTTGTCACAGCAGGGTATTTAGGATATTACATGTTGCCTCTCATATTTCTTTTATGAAATGAAATGAAATATGTTTTAGTACTGTCTAATGTGAGTACGGTATATTTCGTATCATATTCCGGATTTGAACACCCTGTCCCAAAGCACAATTGGATCAACGCATCGAGTCACATTACAGAACTTCAGCCGGTCTCTCAAGCGGAGCCCCTCCGTCTCAGAGTGCACGATTTTTTTTGCAGAAGATATACTAAGTTGACAGTGAGTCCGTGTTATTATCTGTCTTGTTTGCGCTTGTCATTTTTAATAAATGCATCTGGCTCAAACTAAACTGGCTATCCTTTCTTAACCCCTCAGTTTGATTTTCCAAACTGTGAAGAAAGACCAATAGGGCATGTTTTAAGATAAGTATGGATGTGCTACTATTCCTTTTTAGTACTTTGAAAAAACTCATAGTTTTCCTATATATCGATACTTTCAATTACATTCAGATAAATATTGATTAAATTGACCTTCCCAGGCCTCCAAAACATAAATAACTGTCAATAATATGTAAGCACATAAAACCACGACTAGTTTTCTAGTCGACATATATATGTCAGTGCAAGATAACAATCACTACATTAATTCATTATCAAACCATCCTAATTAATGGCTGTTTATGTGTATAATTTCCCTTATTCGGCTGAGTACTTTTCATGTTCCTAAAAAATTATTAAAACGGAATAGATAAAAATTAAAAACATCAGATAGGATATTTTCCTAATAGATTTGGGTTGTCTTGATAGTCGCCGCACATCATCTCTTGCATTTTTTTCACTGAAAGCACAAAATATGCACTAATTTTCATCTTTTTTCTCTTTTCCGTCCACACTTTTCCTTTTTTATTGCCTTTTTCCTGTTATTTTCTTGTTTCGTACGGTTTTATTTTCTAATTTGTGCCTCTGTCTTTGTTTCGTAAACTTAGAGTTAAGAGTTCTTTGTGTATGTATATAGACTAGGGCAAATCTTCAAAACCCGTATTCTACTCTCGGCTTCCCTTTAGGTCGCGTTCTTTCGCATGGATCCGAGATTTAAAATCTCATGATACCAGTCAAGATTAAAGTAGACTCTTTCCTGTTGATAGTTTTGAAGTGCTATATTATCAGAGAGAAAATTTCCATGATTTTGTTAGTGAATGGGAAACTTCCTAAACTAGTATGATAGGATTTTAACTTAGTAATATATTTGATGAAATAAGAAGTATCCCAGGAACGAATTGTGCAAGAAACTGATTACTACAATAAGTAGTCGATTTGATCGTCGTTAAGAGAAAATAGGGTACTTTGGAAGAAATCAGAGGCCATGTTTGGTCGTTTAACTTTGGTTAACTCTAATTAAGAGCTACAAATGCTAAAATGATAGAACAAAAGCCGCTAATATTGGAAAAATACACATCAAAAACATCCCGAATGCACATGCATCCGTGTCCTATCAAAATAAGTAACTCAGTTCAGGCCATAAATTTGGTATTGGAACCTTTTAATAACAAGGAACTCAGCGTGAAAAATGAAATAAGCATGATTTTTATTGGTTTACGAGTTTAATTAGGAAATAAGGGAGCAACTAAATTCTGTTACCTCCAGATTAACCCGAGATATGCCAATAACGAAAAGTACTTTCTCGGTAACACTTCTGCCATCAATTTGACGGGAACTTCGAAACAAAGTTTTTATTGGTATAAAATCAGCCTGTAACCCTGAAAACCCCAATCTCCTCACCATCAGCCGCAAAAACCGGAACCTTACAATAGGACTACCAGCTCAACCAACTAAGCAAACCAACATTCCTTCCACTTCATCACCCACAGTTTCCACTCGGTCAGGATCAATACCAAGCAAAAACCCGAGCAAAGCAACGAATTTTTTCGTCCAAAAGTCGCTGAGCGTACGGGGATAATTGCGCAGTTGAAAACACGTGGTGCAGAATGCCAGAAAAGAAATTCTTTAGAAAAAAATGCTGCCGGTGCCGCGAACTCATCCCGCACCCTTTAATTCTCAGAGCAAAGAGCAAAACAAAGAAAGAGGTCAAATCCAATGTTGCATGACTTGGCGTAAAGCATAAATTGCTACGTTAACAGCAAAAAGCGTTCAAAATATCGCAAGTATAGTACCCCCACTACCTAAAACGGTTGAAGCAGTGCCTGGGGAAGACGGTGAGATAACAGTGGCAACAAGGGAAGGATTAAAAACACATGGGGCAGGGAATGAATTAGACAAGGCAGTTCTGGAATTGAATTGTTGACTGCGAGAAGAGGAAGGAGTCTGCAGATGATGATACTCGAAAGTAGATGCAACTTCAGAAGGAATCTCTTCAGCTGAAATTTGCTCTCATAGAAAAGAGGATGAAGGTCTATGTTTTGGCGAAATCCAAGGTAGCGGCAGCTATAAAAAACGCGACAGCAAGATACAAGTATCATAATGCAAAGCTTAAAGGCCCAGGTACTGACTGCAAACTTCGAAGCGATTATGCTCTCTTCCAAAATTTTCTTCTCTTCTCTGGTCTTGTTTGGTATAACGGAACGGCTTGGAGATGCCCGCCATTGCACTTCAAGAAACAACTGCTTTTCCAAAGGGGAACGATAAAAATGGGCCCCTAACTACCCCTCTTTTGTCATAAAAGCAACTCCAAATCCATAAATCAACGAACGTCTATCAAGATGAATATAAAGGCGCAAATCAGGGAACGCAGAATCCTCAAATTCGTGGCCCTCAAAATTTGACTTCAGAATTGTCCATGTACAATTTTATCGTTATTGATGGAGGGCCGCGCTCCGCGGGGGAGGAAGGGGGGCTGTTCAACCCTCCTGGCCGCGCTCCGTGAGCTTTTCTCGGTGTAAAAAAACTAAAATGACCACGCGCGCCTCAAAAATACGTTTTATCGTGCATTTTTTGGACTTATCGATGTATTGTTTAATCTTAATTAGTGTAAACTAACGCCTGTCTAATATCCAGTTCGATAGTGGTGCCGCATTTTTATACGCCATGGAGAATGGGGAGTCATCGAATGGACACCTCCCAGGAACAGTCTTAACCTGTTGTTGATGTAGCCTGTTAGGCACTCAAATAAAAAGCGCTGTGAACAATCTCGTTTTGTTTATATGATACTAAAAAGTGTCCATCCTCAGCAAATCCCATATCGTGCATTCCATGTCCTCCATCAGAAATAAACTCTTCTATATTCTTGTAGATTGACGATTCCATGTACATGGTACAGTCTTTTTCTGCCCTTTTTTCAGAAATTTCCACTCGGATAAATCAATTAAATATATCACATAACATAATGAAAGAAAAATCATTTGTCTTTTTGAAACCGTCACAAACTCTCTCCTTTTGTTCATTATTGCCGGATCCCCATCGTCCGTTACTATTCTCATCGAAGAAAAAAGGCACTTCGGGAAGCCAATAATTAAGCCATGATACAGGGCGCGCTGATTTTCTGGAGCTCTGCAAAGGCACGTAACACTGCTTAAAATGTATGATGGGAGTAGTTCGACCCGGTTTTTGAGGAAATTTGGTGCTTCGTACCAATTCTCTTCAGCCCTTCTCCCCTTCGCTGGTCCCACAAGTAAAGAAAATTAACACAAGAGAAGTTCCATAGATTCATTATTTTCTTTCGCGGAATGCGATGATTGACACCATGAATGTTTGGGAATACTTGTAACGGTTTCTCCAGCTTTTTCTCTCAAATAATAAAGGGCATCAAACGAATTGAGGTTCATATGACAAACTGTTTCGAATAATAGAACGTTTGCATTCAGTTCACGAACTCTTTGATGCTCAATTCTGTTTCCTTTTCTTGAACAAAAATTCCTTTGGAAGTCCCATCAATTGTGAAGCCTCGGCCAAGTGTAACAATTTCACCATCATCAGGGTTTGTGAAATTTTCGAGAATTCAGTTGAGGACAGAACTGAGAACTATGTCGCGTTGGGTTTCGGCTGCTTTCTGTACGGATCTCTGTAGAACCGCTAGTACCTCAAAAAATTATTCTAGTTGAGCAAATACATGGTGCTAAGTGGGAATAATCTCCGGAGGATCCCTCATGGTCGCCCAAATTTAAGTACTTATGGCCAGTCAAACGCCCTGCACTTTACAGTTCTGGCTGTGTAAGTAATAAGATTTTACCTGATTTATAACAGACCTCTGTGACATGAGAAATAAGAGTACCTCAAAATCGGGTGATGTGTTAAGTAACGTAGCTTTTCATAATTAAAAAGGTCTGTTAGATAAGTGCAAAGGGCGGAAACTAATTTTCCACCACAAATCCGTCTAAAAATTAACAAGGGACATCGAACTAGGTGTAATTAAGTAGACTCCCGGTTGTCGGTATTGTAATTGCCCTAGCCTCTCTGTTATTTAAGATACTGCACTTTATCGTATGTATCTTGCGTGCCAATTTATAGTAGAGTAAAATACAGTACTGATTAGCCAATCACAGGATCTTCAAAATTAGAGAACCGCGTGGTCTCTTTTAGTGGTTCCTGTTGTCTGGTCAGGAGGCAGGGAATACAGTATTAATATATTAGAGATGGTACAATACTCTTATTGGGGGAACGGATTGGGGGCGGTAAATGGGCCACGCGACTTTTGGTAGTATCAATATACTGTAGAACGGTTTTAATAGGGTAGTTATCCTTTTGAGGAAAGTGAAGGGAGGGGGAGCGAAAATGTAATAAAAATAAGCACCCTTTGGCTTGCAACCCTCTAATCCTCAAGTCTAAATCGCCATCAAATGTTTTTTCCTTTCCCTTACCCCTTTAAGTTCCACTTCTGTCTATTGAACCTAATCCAAAACAGGCGCTTATTCTCCCTTTTACCCTATAGGCACCTCCCTTTTGGTGTCGCACAGAATAGGCCTCTTTGCTTCTGTTGAGTATCGAAGACCCCTACACGGTTTCTTTACCACACTAGACTGCACTCCATGGAATAGAACTATTTATCCCATCGCAGAGGGCAAACCAGCACGTAATGTAATAAAGTGGCCATCTTCTGGTGTAAATGCTATAAATTCTCTCATTTTTAAAAAAATTTTCTTTGACCAAGGAATGATTTTTTGTTATCCTCTTTCAGTACCTCGGAACTTTTAATGAAAAAATCTTGAGGTAAATAAAAATAGGACAAATATGCTTTCTATTTTCCGAAAAGGTACGGAGACATGCTGTATCTTGGAAATTGATAAAGGAGGGGGTATTTGAGGTTTAAGTTCATCCCTGCCGGATCTCGCAATACTTCTTTCAAAGAACAAGGCAGGGTTGTGATTTTGCAGTTCTACTCTCCACTTAGAGTAGAACGGGATCAATAGAAATTAACTCTTGTCAAATGGTGTTACATGAACTTCTCAGATGAAAATTTGATGATAAACCAATTGCTTCTTACAAAAAGGTCAGATGATTACTTCAGAAAAACGAAGAGACTAAAGCTCAGTTTTCTAACCGAATAAAACATGCTGCGTTGCTATGTCCTGATATTTTCAGGAAAACATCTCATTCAAAATAAATGAAAGTTTTAGCTACTGCAGCTCGCCGAGGTGTAAAACTGGTGTAATGGAGGAATAAACCCCGTATAATTTTCAGTTTTTCGACGAATGACTATTTCAGTGAGAGAGATGCACTATGGATACGTGAATATATTCATTAAAGTAATAATGAGGCCAAATATTTTTTCCTTTACAAATAATGAAGATTTTACTCAAAATTGTAAGAAATGACCCAAAGCAATGGCCAAATATCTGTACTGAAATGTTCGGCCAAAAATACATTGTGCGGCGAAAATGCAGTAATTCCTAAATGGAATATTATCACTCGGTTCAGACTAAATAGTCATTTTATAGCGGTTGTGACCTTCGTATGTTCTCCAGGAGGCCATATTAACGTGTCTTAATGATTAAAATTGAAATATTTTACAGGAGGAACATGAACTCAATAAGTCTGCTTACGTTTTCTCATGCTTGTCGCTTCCTATTAGTTTCTGTTATATTGTTTTCACTACAAGTTAAAGATAGAGAGAAAATTTGTAGAGGAAGTAAAAAATTCATTTCAGGACTCATGGCAGAAAAGTAAGTTCAAATTGGTATTCGCTCCTCAAATTATTGTGTATTTACTGAATATAAAGCCATGCCAGTGAACTGACTTTACTAACAGAGGAGGCCTCAGATGATGCCTTTAATAGCGGAAGGGATCTAATAGGGTCTTGATTTTCAGTAGAGACACATGGATGCTGCGGGTCATCATCTGGTAGCTGCCTGAACTTGAAAATATATGAGGAATAATAGCGCTCCATGATCACGTTATATTTTCCAGCCTTAAACTTCCCATCCCTACCTTTAATACTCTTGGGCATCTTTACGATAGCGTGAAGACAAATATTTAGGCCCTGTTCATTAACGCATCCATATTTTGATAATTGGCCTCTTCTCTCCAGAATATTCTTTGCCTTTGATATTCCAACTAGCCGCGGTTAACACATCACCCGTCCGAGACTTTGAACAACAGTAAAAATTTTATCTTCTTCCAGTCCTTTTAATCCTAGTTCTCATTTATAATAAGACCATGTGCTAAAAGCGCGGACTCAATAATCTCTTCCGCAATGTTCTTTCGAAGAATATTTTCCTTTCAAATGAATCTTCCATTAAAAAAACAACGACCGTTGTTCCAATGCAGACTAGGAAGGTATTGGTTAAAACGGCTATATCTGGCAATAATTTCTCCAATTTTGTCTTTTCTACGTTGCTACAGAGATCCAGCCGTCGCATATTGCATCCAAAGGAAGAGAAGAATTCCAAAAATGAACATCCAACTGCTTAAATTCATCTTCTCTTTATATCCTTCCACTTATCTAGTGTCCTTCTTCTCCACTATCTTCTTTTAAAAAGCCAGAGTTGCATAAGATTGTGACTAATCCATGAAAATGTCTCATTAGAAGCAAAAAATATTCTAAAGCCTTCTGTATTCTTCTTAATTGCTTAGGAAAAAAAATATGGAGCACACGGTTATACCTTGAAATTTTTTTAGCCTTTCATTAAGTTAATGTTCCGAGGTTTTAAGTAAATCTATCGTACTTTCCATGTTAATTTACCCGATGCCATTATTATCCTATCTCTATATATATCTCTTTCATGATTATTGCAAATGGTTGGTGTAAAAAATTGCACAAGAATTCAGCTACAAGCAGAGCGTGTGTCGGGAATATGACAAGACACGCACAAGAAGCTCGACCCACCAGAAAAGAAGCAAGCGTCACCCCTTACAATATTTTATTCTCTCCTGTGTTTGCTCATCCCTAAAAACACTGTCAAAAGTCTATAAAGACACTCCTGCGAGGTAAATTAACTCCCAGAGCTATCCTAGAGGTGTTTTTCAACACAAACCATATGAGTCAGTTCTTCTATTTCTGAAAAAACGTGGTCATATCTTTCAATTCTCAAAAAAGAAAGTGATTCCTCTCCTTAGACATAAATATGGCCCAGGTTTAGACTCCCAGTACTTGAACTTCGCGTGTAATGCAGGACTAGTAGAAGAATCGAGGAAACACAGTTCCATGAAGCAGAACTGTGTCAAGCAGTAGATGAAGGGAAACTGCCAGTAGTATGTGATTCGCAGAGATTTTTAAATTTTCCTAGAAATAGAAAATTTACCCATTTAAAAAAATAGAAAACGTTCATGGATCTTTGACAGAGATGAAGCGCTTCTATGAGAAAGAACGGTCCGCGCATTATAAGATAATGTAGCGATTTTCAAGGCCTAAACGCATTTACACTAGGTCCAAGGAGCATTAGTCAACCCATCGAGCAGTTCTGCAGAATAATCGACGGTAAAGTTATTTGTTCGTCCAGATTAGCCTGCTAAAACATAGGAAAAAAGGTGGACGCCCTGGCTGATGGTCCTACAGGGTTACTTTTTTGTATAAATCGAGAGTAGAAAAAGAAAAGGATCCGTGGGGAGAAGTGCAGAGTAGTATCACGGTTCACAAAAAACACTTATTCAAAAGTGTCCTGCATGGAGCTTTGAAAAGCCCGCAAGTCAATACCCTCTGTTTTCGATGCAACAGAAAAGACGGAAAAGGGCTCCAAAGTGAATTTCGTCTAAAGAGATCCCTCTGAAACCCATTTTTCTAAAAGACAAAGAGTTAAGGTATCAACACAAAACTGCAACTCCCAAACTTTGTCGATAAGGCCATACGCCGTTTGTTTAGGAACCCGTATTTTCCTCGCATTGCAACTGTTCCGAATGTTGACCGTCGTTGCTGCGACAAGTTCAGCTGAAAGTATAGTACCAAAGTTTGGACGTTATAGAACTCCGGATTTGTGTCTGATGCGATACACGCAGATTTTCTCGTTGCGCGAACGTTTCCCCAATACATAATTCAAAGAATATCACCTTTTAGGATACGTAAAGGTCATCCTTGGTGGCTCTTTACTAAATTGCCATACAATATTTGGAAATAAAACTTTTCAAAAATAAAGAACCAAATCAATTTGCTTTCAGTAAATTAACCCCCCATTTAAAAAAAAATTGCTTACGAAATAAAGGCGTCAAAAATGACCTCGCAGTCGACTAGAAGTCACTACGCGGCATAACTTTCGGAATTCTTGCGATCTTGGCTGCGCGAGTGAACATGCAGTTGGAGGGTCCCGGGGCGTGCCTGGAAATTGGATCCGAAGTGATGGAACCGCTTCAGAGGGGCATTAAATTGGCCAAGAAGCTGATCAGTACTTTGGAAATCAAAGACCACTACAAATAGTGAACTCCCGATTCAAAAGCAGGAACTTACGCATTGTGTTTCTCGCAAGGAGTGGTTTGGGCTATCTCTGCAGCCGAGTATTTCGCGATGGCGAATGAAAAAGATAGAAACGCAGCTGAAGAAGTTCAAGATCAAAAATTTTGTGCAGTCTTGATATTACCGTTGTGGTTCAGCCCTCATCCGGTAGACCGCAGAAGATAACGAGATTCATATCTATTAGTGGTTTGCTGATGATGATATACAGGTTGGGATGTCCGGCGCATCTTGTAGTCGGGTTGATTTAATGCTGCGATGCCGCCCTCAGCCCGACCGGAGCCGTCGAAAACCAAGCATCTTCCGCATTTGCACACCATCCTCAGGTCACTCCCTCCGTGACCGTGTCCCCTGCAAACGTGCGCAGGCCAACGCCGCTCGCTCGATCTGCCGCACCGCGTTGACGTGTTCTGCAGATTTACCCATGCATTGGCCACTATCATGTCTCACGGGCCATACCTACCGTCTCTTTGACCAGCAGCAATGTACGCACGGGGCTTACGCTCTGAATGCAGACGCGACAGGGGACGCCTGCTTTTGTAGTTAATTTCTGAATACCCTCCGCACGCTTCTGTGCCATACTGTACAATGCGTAAAGATCTACAACCGCTGAGAGTCTTTAAGGGACATTCCACATATCAGTTTGTAAACGTATGGAATGCCTCCTGTCGATCTTCGGATAGACTTCCGTTTAGCAACTTCTGCTCAAACAACCCACCACCACAGAACCTTACGGATGCAGTCCACGCAGCGGCGTAAGAAAAGTTACCGCCTGGTAATACCCGTACCCTTGCTTTCCGCGCCTCCATGTCCCTCCCTGGAGCTAAGGAATGGGTCCACTGTGCGCCTTGTGCGGGTTGAGGACACACATCAGAAGCAAGGATTTCTCGGTGTGGCTGCAGTACTTCTGCCAAACTCCGTTTTTCGCCCCTGACACTCCTTGTCCGAAGCCTGGGTGCCCTGAGACATTAGACACTCATGGGGGCCATTTGCTGCACTGTCGTTATGGATGCCAGCGCAACAATCGCCACAACAATAAGGTTGCTTTGGTAGGTAATGATCTCGGACGGGCAGCTCGGCGCCCTTTCATCGAACCGGGTGTGCATCATGAACACCTGACAAGACCGGACATCAGAGCTATGGGTGCCGCAGGTGGAACTGACTATTTCGACGTAACATTCATCAATCCACTCGCTCCCTCCCATTCCAGAGTCCGGACTTTCAACCCTATGACCAGTCTAAATGCAGCCAGCGCGGAAAAGCGGCGGAAGTACCAAGGCTTTCTTGCGGAATTACCGGAGAGCAAGCTAGTTCCTGTTTCAATCTCTACTCTTGGCGGACGGCATCCAGAGGCGTTTTCAGTGGTCACGGAGCTTGCAAGAACCGTCGCCAGCCACGCAATGGAACGGTTTTCGAAGGTTCGCGGCATTCTTTTACAGCGACACTCGGCGTTGGCAGTAACTTCTAGCGCTGCTTGTCTGCTGGCTGGCCTCCCATCGACTTTCTGGTAGACTGTTGCTGGTGCTAGCATTCGACAGGAATGATTTGTGCATTGCTTCGACCATCGGTACATGTATTCAATATGACATTCAGATTTAGAAATCCAAATGGGTTCCAACCAGTCCATACATCTCAATAAAGAAACCCCCTTTTTTCCCTCGGGTTTGTTAACGGCGTCACCGTCGCGGACCATGAGCGGGTACGAGCCGACATGCCTATCTGTTTGCGGTCATGGCTTCTCCGCGGTTTACTTCGCCCTCCACGCCGCTACCACCACTATAGCCATTGACGGGATGCCAGGCCTAGCGAGAACTGAGTGATACTCAGTGGCGCGATGAACAATATTTGAACGCACCGCCGCCGTCTCAACAAAAGTGCCTTGACTATCCAACGAATGCACCTTTTGAAACTGGCCCCCCTTCAACATTTTGCAGTAATCCAGGGAGGGAACGTGGGGTGCTGTAATACGTACTGGAAAGATGTGGTCGGTTCCAGGTGAAGCGGATTAATCGCCACATGCCCCCAAAAGCCCATAAAACACACAATAAAACAATCCGACGAGGACGTCTGTGCGATCACCTGACACACAAAGTACAGTACAGCACTGTACAGTGCTGTGGGCCCAACAACAAAAACCTAATTTTTCCCCTCCAGCCAGACTATTTCCTTCTACAGTACCAACAGTATGACAAACCCACCCCGACAGGACTGTAAAGCACTTTGCATTTGAAAATTACGACGGTATTGAAAAGAATAAATAAATAAATTAGTCGTCGTTACACAAAACCCAACCTGTCGACACAAATTACGTGTTGAGTCCGCATCATTACAGCATACGCATCCGCTCTCACCGAACCAGCTCGTCCTCATTACTCCTTCCAAACCGCACCCCCCCCCGCCACCACCTCCCCCGCCGTGCAATCCACCGGTCGCCCTCCATTCAACCCCCATTCGCACCCAACCTCCATCCTCCCCGCCTTCCCCTTCGAGGCAATCCACAAGTTCCCTTCCAACCATGTCGCAGAACCGCATTCCAACACTCTCCTCTGCCTTTTCCTCACCCCCTCCACAGCAAACCACTGCACCATCCGCTGTATCGTCCATAGCGTCTCGTTTCGAATCCCCGCCCCCTGCCTCCGATGCCCGCCCCAATTAAGTTCCAAAGTCTCCGGTCTGGCGAATCGCTTCGGCTCAACCATTGCAGATGTTCCACCGCAGCAGAAAACAAGGCCGTTCTCACGGGCAAATTCTACGACCGGGAAATCGAATATGGGCGGTGGTAAGCCACGTCAGGGTGTGGAAAAGGAGCCAGAAGTGGAACGTGTGGTGGCGGAACGACCGGATTTTGGGGCTATTAGTAAACGCTTTGGATCGGGAGGGGACAAGAAAACAGATGCTGATGGCGAGGAGCCGGTGGATCGCTTCGCCGCTGCTAGAGATGCTTTTGCGAAGATTGAAGCCGGGGTAAGAGTTAAGGGAGAAGGAGTTGTGAGCGCTGTGGCGAGGGGATTTGAGAAGGGCGAGATGGGAGTGGATAAGGCAAAGGAGGAGGATAAGGGGAAAGATGGAGGCCAAAGTAAGATTGTGGGGGAGGAGAAAGTGGTTGCGGAAATAGCGGGCAGTGTTGGGAATATTGCAAGTCGATTTGAAGGGATTGCTGTTGCTGCGCAAGGGGAGGAGAAAGAAGAAGACGAGGAGGGCGGATTCGAAAGTGCAGTCAAGGTGTTTGGCGGTGATGCCGTAACGGAGGATGCAGATGCTGGTGGTGGTAGGGTGGCAGATGCTGCCAAGGTGTTTGGTGGAAAGTAAGATGGGCGGGCCGGAGGAGGGGGAGTCGGGAGATGTGCCTTCTGTGTCGGATAGAATGGTGTCTGTTTTCGGGACTCTATGTCAAGTTGTAGGTATCGCGTGTCCTTTTTAGGGTATTTTGGGATTGGCGAGAAGGGTGAGCGGTTAATGTTTACTAATGCGAAAATGTCAGGGCCAACAGATGACACACGAGCGCTTGATGCCGGTGTTGAAATGATTTCACGGAGTTGCTAACGGGGCGGATGTTTTGGTGCTGATTATAGGCACGCAAGGGAATGCCAGCTGCGCCTTTGATCTTGGGTTGCCGCTGGATTGGGCAGGCAGCACATTCCCTCGTCGAACGTGTCGTCTGGTGTAGTAGTGTAGTGTTGAGCGTCACTTCGTTGTACCTCAAAAAGTAAGTGCCTTCGAATATTGACTAGTAATCTGAAATTTCGGCATTATCCGGCCCATCCAGACACTCTATCTCCTCTTCTCTCACCCCTTTTTCTCCTTTCCTGCTCAAGGGTTGCAACCAGTCACCACGCAATCCTTCCTCCTCGAAGAACTACCGCATCTTAGACAAACTATAATTCCCCACCAACGTAGAATAACTCACACATGGATCCACGAAATTCAAATATGACCTCTTCACAATGCCGAGCAATGACGCCATTTCGATTCAACCAAAGACAGTGCACTGCCGACACGGTCCACGAGACTATTTAGAACCACGATAACCCCTTCTCCATTTTCAGCAACCGTAACCAAGCGTTCACAACAATACGAATCGCACCTACATCCAACACGCAGCAGTGGACCAACTACCGAAATACCAACTATCTTTCCACGAGTCCGCCAACACCCTCTGTAGCTCCACCCAACAAGTACCCACATAATGTCAGCTTACGCCAAATGCAGCATACGTGGGGCTCATGACGAAATCAAGAAACCTTGCAAATGCTACAAAAGTTACACTACCACCTCCAGGCGACGAGGCATCCCGTCCTGCATTCCCGCTGCATTCGTGGAATACAAAGCAAGTACAGAACAGGCACCCCGAAGCTTTCTGTGCTTTCACGGAATCATGCGATGCTCTTGCTCATTGCGCCGATTCTCAGACGCCAAACAGATTCATCTGCAGTTCGCCTGGACAATATCCAGTAAACTGCAACTCGAGTTGCGTGCTGGTTGGCTGCCAACGGTGGCAACAGACAGTTAGTTTGGGTGCCAGCGTGAACGGTCTCTGCGTTTTTGTAGACTTGCGGCAACGAAAATGGGCTGATGAGGGACTGATTCTCTTTCCGTCAAAAGCGGGATTTCGTGTGGGTGGGATGCTTCCGATGGATACCTGCAATGGCATTCATTCGCAGCCTGAGGGTCCATTCGCAGCATGATCGACAGAATGCGGCCACCGTTAGTGGTACTAAACGACATTAGCTAGCTAGAGGGGGAAAATGGGGGTTATTTAACATTTGAAAGAAATGGTCCTTTATGGCCCGGAATATCCTACAGGGTTTAGCATGTTTACGCAAAAACAGAATTCTGTAAGAATTACAAAAAACTATTTCTGAAATTTATTGCTGAAATTTTAAAAGTCGTTTACGCATTGCTAACCGGTACAATAAATGGGAGTATTAGTCTTCTGAGAGCTGTCGGTATCAAGTGGACAGATAGATCCATCGCCGAAACGAGTCAAACAGGACAGGACTTCTCAAGGAGACCCTGCGAGGAAAGGGCAACTAAGAGGAAAGCGGCTTTTCTAGCCATTTCGAAGCGTCGAACTTGTGAAACAAAATATGTCTTTACAGCATCGAGAACACTAGGTTTTTGGCATCCGGTACAGTCAGGTTTGAAACGGATCGGGGGAAGGTCATTCATAGAAGTAACAGGATCAGCACATCTCAACTTGACTTCAACTTCAATCGGTTTAGTGAAAGTGAATGATTAACGATGTTTCGTTTTCGTAAGTGCGAAATCGGAAACGTAGCAAGCGTCATTAACTGGCCGATAGAAAAGATGACGATAAGCAGGAACCGTTACGCTGTCACATATTTAATTGTCATTTGTGTTCTATTACGTCGCCCTGCTACACTATCACGTAGGACGAATATGGAAATTTTGTTTGGAAAACATGGTTCTCAGCTGCCAGAGATCTTTTGGGAAGGAATAGAGCGTTTAGTTGATACGAGAGGATATTGTTTAAAGAAGGGATTAAGCAAGACATTCATAGAGAAGAGAGGCTTTATGTATGATGCAGCGGTGTATACGAAGACAAAAGAACATCGTAACTGTGTCGGTTGTATAGATGGGACTGTTACCTGTATCGCGAGGCCATCAGGGGAGATGCACCAGAGAGTATCGTACAATGGTCACAAAAGGAAGCATAGTATCAAGTATCAAGTTGTCCTCGTTTGGACCCTTTTAGGGACGAATACATGACTGGAAGCTGTATGAGAGAAGTGAATTGGAGGATATACCTCCAAATTCATTAGAAGTTGGGGAATAACCATTTTGTGCATATAGAGACTCTGGATATAACCAAAGATGGTTTCTAGAGGTTCAATATCAAGGTAGCAACCCACAGCTGTATGAAATAGCTTTCAGTAAGGCGATAGCAGGAGGAAATGTTGCTGTCGAGTGGATATTAGAGGAAATAAATTTGTACTTTACTACAATGGACTTTAAACGAAAGATGAAGCTGCTCGAATTGCCGATTGAAACCCGGTATAATGTGTTTATGATTCTGACAAACTTACGTAGCTGTATCTATCCAAATCAGATATATCTACAATTCAACTGCGCACCAACTTGTTTAGTTTTTTTCATTTCTTTGAAGGATCAATAAATTGCGAGCAGTGCTGTTTAAAATGCGATTAATATATGGTAGCGTGCGCGAGCGAGTGTAAATTACGTAGCAAGCTATAACAGGGAAACTACCATTTAGTGTTGACTAGCATCCGTGTCTATTGAATTAGGGTTTCCTTCCTTTGGCTATGCCAATATGTTGGGCGATAAAATTTCGTTGATGAGAGTCCGGAAAGCTACTTCCTCGGACGCATCTAATGGTTCTAGCTTTGTCGGAATACCGTCGCGCAAAAGCTTGTTAAGGGGTCGTAATGTAGTCTTCGCCCAAACCAAGGCCAGAAATTCCTTTACTGTGACAGGCTAATGTGTCTATGCTTCCTTGAGTGATCTTGAGAAGATCCAAATGAGTTTTCGTTACCCCTTTGGGTATATTTACAGAGGGCGGAACAATCCGCGCGCACGGATGAGTATGGAACCATGGGGGGAATTCCGCCAGCAGTGGTACAGAACAATTGTCAAGTAAAGAGGAGGGAGGGAAAAAGTTGATATGGTAAAGAAAAATAACGGAAAAGCGGAGAAATATTAAGTAAAGGAAAGGTAAAGAGAAGAAAAAGAGGTAACGAAGAGGGAAGCTGTTTTATGGAAGCTTTGTAGGAATCTAAAACTAGCTGATCCCTCTCGTTGTCGTCCTCCACCTCGCAGCCACCGCTCACCACCCGCAAAAGTTATAAATCACAGCCTCAGCGTGCAAAAAGCACCTTTTGCTGCTTCAAATCAATTCTCCGAAGTGGTGGACGTCCTAATCGACTAATTAATCAGCAAAAGCAGCAAAACTTGTAAAAAGTGTCAAAAGATTTAGACGGACCGACGTCTGCTGAATTGGGTCCGCAAAGTACCTTCGGAGCGTATATATCGGTGAAAAGGATAAGGAGGTCAATGAAGAAGAATCAAGTGAAATACGGCTAAATAAGGACGTATTGACGCTTGTCTGTGAGATGAAAATCAAAAAAACGCATCCGATCTCCTTCGGATAAAATGATAAGGAAATCACTGGCTGCCCACGCTTTTGAATGACCGAGAAGCCGCTACCGTGGGGCACTTGGAATGAGTCTAGGACAGATTTATATGTTATCTGAGCCGATCCTCTTAAAATTCAACAGAAAGAGGTCTCCACAAGGTTGAACGAAGGTAAACTTCCCTTGGCGTAGAAAAACGCCCGTAGTTCTTGCATGCCAACAGCTAGTACGGGAACATCCAAAAAAATTCCTAAATCAGTGGTCGGACGAACCGGCTTGGCCGCGCTGAATGCTATCCAAGAGAATCTGAGAAAGAAGAACGAACACACCAACCCACTATAGCAAGTAGTTTGACTTTCGTGCACCAAAAATGGATCAATTCGAGGTCTATAAGCCTTTATCTAAGCAAAAAATGCCAAGATCCGATTTTCGAACACTTCGGATCCTAGTTCCTGGAAAAAATCAGCTCACGTGCGAGTGTGATGTGCGAGTAGCCTCGGAGGTAGACCTCCGCCAACAACTCGCGAGCCGAAGCACTAAAGGAACTTGGCCGGAGGAGGGGTCCGAAAGAATCAACCTTTAGTATCCCAGGCATATCGGCTTTATTTAGATGTTTTGGATATTTGTTTTGAGTAATTGAAAAGAACCGAAGGGAAAAAACAAAAAAGGTTATATGTAACCCTTTCGCAAAGTGCAGCGATTACAGTAGTAGAGAGCTTACGCAAACAGAATTCAGAAAATAAAACTTCAAATTTCAGAAATGAAATTACTGTCTGTAATTCAATTGCAGAATTATGCATTGAATTTTTGACAAAACGTGGTGAAAGTGGCAAGTAAGTAAAGACACGTGAGAAATAAATGTAAGTAATATTAAAGAGTACCGCCACTTTTCGCGGGTGTCCTGTCGCCATTAACATCCCACCGCCATGGACAAACCCGAGAGCAGCGAAAACGAAGTCCGCTTTTCCCCACCATCTCCTTCTTCTGCCATTATCCCCACCTTGTCTCAAAGTGCGCACCATATTCCTACTCAGACCTACTCTAGTATCCAACGAGGTCTCTTATGATACCTCTCTTCTATTCTCGGATCGAGGAAATACTACCGCGCTGCAAATCCCATACGGAGACCGCCACACAAACTTCAACCCCCAGGTTGGGGTGGGCGGACCTCGGTGCCATCACCATCGCGACTTACGAAATGACAGGAGATAAGTCGGCATCATAACCTCATATGCCACACATGCTATGGCCAGGGAAATACTTCACTAGAATGAATTTTACCCTTGGGGGAACTTCAGTCGATATAACGGAGTTATGGACTTTGGCCCCTAAAGATAAGTATGTGGTACCGCAGACAAGCTATAACAGCGTCGCAAGGATGTTGAAGTCTGAATCCCAGCATCCAAATACGGAACCTAAAGATGTCGCTAAAATCCATGCTTCGGCAACACCGATTGATATCATAACACGGGTTCCATCCGCGGCGATCCCCGAAGATAAGCTTCCAAAACATGAGTAAAGGAAGCTTCCCCTCGGGAAGAGAGATTGTTGCCTCGGATACCTTCGCAAACCAATCCGGGGCCCTGCAGTCCCGTCCCATCATGCAAAGTAATAGTAGTACTTCGGATACAGCCCCGGGTCCCGAAATTAATTTGTTGGGGATCCCAAAAAATGTACGTTCCGCTGCTGTAGATCATTTTTCTAAGCTCCAGCGACCATGGAGGAAGTTTAGGAGCATGAAGCGCCCAAACAGAGTCATAGTTACGGCAAGACGCAATTACAAGGTATATACTGGTATAGGCTTCAGGACAGGACTCATGCATCGGGCGTTTGCGGACTTAGACACTGGAGCAAGCCCTAACTTCGTCCGAGGTTCGGACCTCCAACCGGAAGCAGTGAATCTTCTATCTTATGGCTCGCTCCCGGACATCTGTGATGCCAATAAAAATCCGTTAATAACAATAGGAACCAGTAAATTACCCATTCGGTTGGGAAGACATCTTCGATTGGTCATTTTCATCGTATGCAAGAAGCTTGCCGCGCCAGTAATATTAGGAACAGATTTCTGCGACCGTTTTGTGGAATTCATTCATACACGAGAGAAGCTAGTTGAGCTCTAAGGAGTAATTACTGTTCCAACACTTCGATTGACTTTAAATAGGGCACCAAGTAAGAAGCAACAACCAATGGAGCTGTAATATGGGGGTTTAAGCGCACACGAGCACATCTAGGTTGAACTGCGGTTGAAAATTTGGTTGAAGCTGGCTGGAATAAGCTGGCTGATCCAAGTCGGGGTTTATATTGAACTAGAGAGAGCTACATGCTAAAGGAAAATGTAGTCTAACAGAAGCGAATGCAAATGTTTTACCATAAAACAGCCCTGATGGTATCGCAAGTAGCACTTTCAGAATTGTATTCGGCACGAGTGACATACTTTGACAAGATGAAAGACGTACATCGGTTCAGGTAGCATAGGATCGCGAGGCAACTTCTGATTGGTAAATCAGTGATATAATGTCCCAGTGAGCAACTCACCCATAACTCTGACAAGTGTACCAATGGGGTCAAACGCTGTGTTCAGAACAGTAAGGAAAAGTGTAATGGCAGCAAAGTGCATATTATCCCTGTTTGTACGGTTACCGGTGACTTAAATATGCAGCACAGTGGATGCAGTAAATTCGTGTAATTCTACAAGGCATTTGAAGTGAAGTACAACATAGAACAATCTTCAAGAACGGAAGGGCATCGCCCAATATTAAGGTTTCCTCCCTGGTTACTATTCCGCCACAAAGTCAATCGTTTGTACTAGTCACAACAGACAGGCACGGCCTAATAGTGGTACAAACTTAATCAAGTCTCTACAACAAACTCGGATTGGCAGCTGCCAATGCAGTATTGCAAAAAGGGAAGCCGGTGTCCCATTTCGGTTTTTGATCGCGAATTTCACCAAATCCCCAATAACTCTCCATCGATTGCAAATAATTACTGAAGCATTACCGCATCCATCAATAACAGTACCAAGCCAGCTTATGTTTGGAGAGGAACTCGATATCACTGAAGAATTATATCCAGTGAGTGGTCTTACACCACCGCCTGCTGCACACCATAGCTCTGGGCTTAAAGGATACGGGCACAAAACTTTAAATGGAGAAGCTTTAGCAAAAGAAAGAAATGCAAAAGCAGTAAAAGAACTCGACTGGAGCCATATATACCCAAAGATGGACACTGGATTCATGGAAATGCTAAACAAGTACTCGAGTATGTGGGATGGCTCGCTGGGAGCCATCAATAATGTTGAACAACACTTCGAATTGATTCTCGGGACTCTTCCCATCGCTCAACTGCCTCATCGTTCTGGATCCCTAGCAAGGTAATTTGAAGCAACCGAAGTGCAAGGAATGTTATAGGCTGGCGTAATTTCCCCCGTAAAGTCATTATCGGTTGCAATGTTGGTGCCAATTCAGAAGCCCGATGGGACTTTTCTTTTTGCGTTGATAATACAAAACTAAACTACGTGGATGATACTTATCCATTACCAAGGATGGATGAATGCATTGACTCCTTGAGAGATGTATCAGTATTTATTACCCTTGATTGAAACTCTGGTTACCTGCAAGTTCAATTTGCAAAGGAGGACAGAGACAAGACTGCCTTCGCATGCCACACAGGATTATAAGCGAATGCCATTCGGATTATGCATTGCACCTGCTACCTTCCAGCGGACCATAGACATCATTCTCTCAACAGAAGGATGGCGCTCCGGTCTAGGGGGAAAATTGGGGTGTTTTAATGATTGAAAAATAGGTTTGCCTAGTGCACCTTGATGAGGCCATCATTTTCTCCAAAAAAATGGAGGAGCGCATCGACCATGTCGACGAAATTCTGCTGGTGTTGCAATATGCTGGCTTATCCCTCAAATTAAGCTAATCTCCATTTGGTTCCGGTAAGGTCAAATAACTAGGATAAATTATGAAGCAACGAATATTGGAAATAGATTCTACCAGAGTAGCTGCACTCTATTAGGCCACGCACGCGACAAAGCTCACTAATCTATGGAGTTTTCTCGGTCTTTTTAATGTATGTGGTCTACAAATACTCCATCAAAGACTATTATTTTTGTCCTGTTAGACTCTCCGTCCGCATCTCAAAATCCAACGATCGAGTGCGATGCCGATGGAAATTTCTACGAGGCTCACAAACTTGGACAAGTTGACGCGGGACGAATTAGATGCGTAAAAAAATTGCAGAGCGTATTGCTGCAAAAACGTTTGACGACGAGAAGGAAAGGGTGGGGAGGGAGCTCGTTAAGAGCTCGACGAAGCGAAAGAACAACGCGAGTCGTGGTTGAAAGCGGAGAAGAAGAACTGAATGAAAAGAATAGGGGCTTGACAAAGGTGGGGAGAAGTGTAGGGGATTCGACTAGCGATTTATAGCGTTTCGGCATCGCTCATCGCGACGCGGACTTAGCGTGAAATTCTTTACATCGTGATCGTCTGTAATTTGAGAAGGAACGCTTGCCTTCTGAGCTCTAAGATTGAAAGAAGGAGCGCTTCGAGCGGCATAACGAGCACGGGGCGCAACAGTAAATTGAACACAAGATATTCAAGCTTCTTATAGATTATTTTCAACGCAAGTAGTTATGCTTTTGTTATTGAATTAAATACATTGATAGTTCTCTGAAGTTATAGTTTGTTTCCTCTTGTTTTCGTCATTATATCGGCCATAAATAATTACGGGTAAGGAGAAGACTGTTTTATGGGAGGCGCTCCACCTCTCCATTAAACAAGTCTCTGCAAACGCGCGGCGACAGGTGTTTCACTCGTCGCTCCGGGCAAAGCCCTTCGCTGTACTCCGGTCGCTAGCAAGTTCGCCACTTCTCATATAGGTCTTCTTTTGAAGGTGTGTCCAAGGAGTTGGTGCAGGTTCGACTCGATCGCAAGATAACCGCTCTTGCGTGTCTCCAATTTCGATCACGACAGTGTCGTCTCGAACTTTTCTGACTCGATGTGGACCAGTTTCCACAGCAGAAAAATTGTTTTGACGTTCTTTGCTCGACCGGGATCCCTCTGAAGGAATAAAAACGAGCTGTCCAGGATTTCATATACTGTTTTTTGTAGCCGCGCGTCAAAGTGGAATTTCTTGCTTTTTACTTCTCTATAGACTGTTACAATGTATAAATAAGTGCTTTTTACTGAGGTCTTCACCGGTGGCGGCATTGTACTATTGAGGATTTCTCTTTAAGGGTAGGCTGTGCTTGTATTGCTAAGAAAGTGGGTGCGCGTAACAATACGAGTTCTAAGAGGGCCAGGTTTTTTGTTCTGTGTACTTTGTGTTATAGGAGAAATTCAGGGCATCCGTGAAGAGGTCCAAGTCCTTCGGATTGTTGGCGACGTAATATAGCAGAGACGCAAGTACTTTGGGGTTGAAACGCTCCGCTTGCCCGTTTTTCTGCGGGTGGTATGTGGTAGTGAATAATTTCTTGATGCCTAGAATCTAGCATACGCTCAAAACGAACTTGGCCGTAAACTGGCTACCATTACCGTCAAAAAATGGATAGGTGTACCGTACAAAAAACCCCAATGTGTTACTAAGTTGTAGTCCACTGCTGCGGCCGAGATTTTCTTCAGGTGCACTTTTCGTACAAGCTTGGAATATCGATCAGTGATCACCAGCAAGAAGCGGTTCCTCCTGTTGATACGGATGAGTTTGCCGAGCATATCGATTACCACGAACTCCATTGGGGCGTTTAGTGCAAAGAGCTTTAGCTCTTTCACAGACCTTCGCAATTTGATTATGTTTTTCGAAAAAGGTGGGCACGAGCGATCGACGGCGTAACAATCCATCGACATCGATTGCCAATAGTAGGTCTTTTTAAGAGAAACATACAGTCTTTGTCCATATGGATGAGCGCCTAACTTGGAATTATGCCTGAGTCTTAAAATCCTCTGTTGAAGGGAGTGAGGCACTACCATCTGAATGTCTTCCGATGCTGATCGAAAGAGGTGTCCCTCGTGTCCAAGAGCTTCTATTGTGAAGGGGAGCTGGTTTCCAGCATTTATTCTTGAACGGATCTTCTGGCCGATGTCGTCCTTGTACTGTTCCCCGAAGAGCTGCTCCGGGTAAATTCATTCTAATTCCTCTTAACTTCCTTTTTGCATTGATAGTAATTGATCTGCATTCTCAAAAAAATCTCAATTTCATCAAACTCTGTGATAGGTGAGAAATAGAAGCCAATCATTTGAAAGGACAAAACGAGTGACACCCCAGAAGCCACCATAACGGGAATCAAGTCAAGACGTATCCCTGAAGGTATTTCGTTTTCTAAAGGACCGCTTGACATTCCAATGATTGAAATGCGAGAAGAAGCAACAAATAAGGCAGCACAAGACTCACTCGAGACACAGGATTAAAACATGAAGTTGAAGCGATCCAAAGAAACATTTCTTCCCTCAGAAAATAAAAGCAGATAGCTAGCGATGCCTTTTACATCCGTTTTGAGCCGTAATACACATAAAGAAGAGAGATCCACTAAGGATCATTCTGATCACCTACCTATACGTAGAAAATCGACCCATTTGCAATATTAAATTCCACTTAACAAGTAAAAGAGATCCGTTGAGAACGATAGTGACGTCCAACCACCCCACCTAACCAGAATTTGTCAGATGCATCCGAAGTTAGGGAGCAAAAGCCAGTAGTCCCGAGTCGGTAATATGTCATGGACAGTATTTTATCACAAGGTCGAGCTTACGATGAGGAGCTCTTACTTCGCGTCCATTGGACTGGTTAACCCATCTCACAGGAAGCTTGGGATCCCGTTTCCGCGCACCAAGGGAGTGAGATGACGCAATACTTCCGGAATAGGAAATTGACCCTTCCATCAGAAGTGCGCACCTATCAAGTTGGGTAAGATCATCAATATCACTCTGATTTTATGACTACTGACTTGATATTCAGAAGGGAGATAAATTACGAACCTAAAAGATAGAGTTCAATGGAGACCTCATTGCTTTTGGCCGACATGGACAGCAGCACAAGGAAGCTCGATAGCGGGCCCTCTAGGAGCAATTTCAAGAGATTTACTGAAGTGAAACGGGATCTTACGAAAAATCAGGCGCATCGTTGAAACCATCTCTTTCAATTACCTTTTTTTGGTAGGATTCGCCTATTTCGCTAACTATCCATCGGAAGAGGGCATTTTAGAGGAAGTTCGACCTAATCGTCCTACTTTCGCCGTTCAATATCCTCGAAAAAGGCGAAAATAATGCGACGCATCTCTCGCACTGACCATGGAAGAAGAATAATGAACCCTTCGACTACTTGGATGAAGAATTAATGTATTACCTCCCAAACTTCTACAGAAAGGAACACAGGATCCGAAGGTCGAAGTTGGGAACCCCAGAGTGCAGACGGCCCTGTTGCATCCTCTCCGTTTATTATTTTATGGTGGGCATCGATAATGATACATCGTATTTGGCCTACCAACTGTGGTACGGTGCTAGCTCAACTCCCCCTTGTTGGTAACGGGATGGAATCAAGGAATTTCTTGAGGATATCTATGGCAGTTTAATAATATCTCACCGGTCCGTTGTTCTGACCCGAGGGACGAACGGTAGCATCCACGATTATTGGAGCTGGTTCCGCCTCTTGGAGTTCCTTTTCAGGATCGCTTGGCACGAAAGGCATGGATTCGGGTTGCACTACCTGCTGGGCTCGAATTAGGGACGAACTGGAGGAAGAGCTAATAATCTCTTGGAAAGCTCTAACGGTGGGAATGAGAGCTCCAATTTCTATCCTCACGCCTTCACAAGATCTCGAGTCCTTTTCGATGAAGCCCTTACTCCCTCGCCGCTTCCGATGACAAAAAAATCGGATTCCTTACCTGCCATATCTCCCACTGAAAACGCTTGGGAAGCGGCGAGTCCTCCCCAGGAGAGAGGATGAGGACTTCAGAAACTTGAAATTGCCCCGCGAGAGTATCATTAGAATAAGCCTGGGAATATTCCATACGCGAACGAGTCTCTCCCGGCCTTTCTTTGAATTCCGGGGTCCTAGGCTTTTTTCCTACCGAAGAAGTGCTTCACAAGAACTCTCTTTCCTCCAAACCCTCCCTGCTTCTCTCTTTTGGATCATCTTAACGAGCTAGCGAGGTAGTGTCGGAAAAACTCTCTCAGATACCCCCTTCCTCTTCAAGCCCCGACTTCTTGTTGCATACGAACGTGTAGATGCAGTGACCAACGTGCAGTCCTGCCAATTCGCCCCACGATTGCGAGCGTCTCAGTCACAAATTACCTCATCAGACCACGGTTCGTACCATATGAAGTCTCACGCCTCCCCAAATCCGTGATCGGCGATAAGAGTATCGCTGAGCGCTGCAACTTTTACTGTTTCTTCGCTTTACTCGCGTCCAGTCACTTGTTCCACCACTCGCTTTATGACTAACCAATCACCATACCCTTCCTCACCAAAGAAAACTCGCAGCACGTCCGGACCAAGTCGATCGAACGCAATGCAAACTCGAGAAGAGATCAACCACAACCGAAGGGTATCGTATACATCCCAGATGACGAAGCAGGCCACCAATATGGACCAATCGGTACAACAGACAACCCACCCAGCAGTGGAGCGATTCGTCAAAACATCTGAGCCGCGGTATGCAAAACTGGAGAAAGCTCGGCCCATACCACCTACGGAACTTCCCAGTCCTCCCACCAAGAGGGTACATCAATGTACCGAAAACGAAACAAAGAGTGCAACTGGATTAAAAAGCCGAACTCGGGACGGCAACGCCGTTTGTAGCGCACTGTACTGAACCAGAAAGAGAGTTCTGCCTTCTTGACACTGCGATTATCATGGAACAACACTTGTTGGATCCACAGGACCGCCTTTGGATGTAAATCTTCCGTAACCCCCATTCCAGTCCAGGTGGTGACAAAATCCTAGATCTTATGCGAAGACTTCACTTACTGATGCTCCCTAGGAGAACGGGTACAACACAAGTACAGCGGACAAGGACCGGCGCAAGCAAAGAAAGTGACGTTGAGCAACCACAACTTGTCGACCAAGTGTGCAACCTGGTCGCTTCGACGCAATTGGCGGGAAGATAGTGGCTTCCATCTACCCGCCTTCAATCGACGATGATGGCGCATACCCAATAAGCGGAATGTATCGAAACCAGCATCCCCCACTCGAATGACCGCAACGCTGTCAGCAGTATTCCTCTTAGTAGTACTAGTGCCGACCCCTGCCACCGCATGTACCTCCGCATAACCTCTTCGTTATCAAATTGGAAAAAATCAAGCAAGGGAGCCGACGAGAAACGAAAAGTTTTCTTCGACATCAGACGGAGCCCACGCTCTTTTTGGATGTAGCACTGGAACATAGAGAGAAAGATATCGTGTCACAGAACGCCGTCCCCAACCAAAAAGCCGCGAGACGCAAAAGGACTTTGTAAAGTGAAGCGAAGGAAGCCTGAGACGGATTTGAACGTCTTTGCTGAAAAAGAAACCATGGTCTGGCTCCCTAAACGGGATCCATCCACTTTTGGGGATATCTGCGTAAGTAATGTACGGCATCCAGGCACGTGTATTATGTCCGCCTCAATTTGTCTTGCCCCTCCCCGTGGTTTTAATCTAGCGGAGGTGCGTAGAAGTACCGCAACTTAGAGTAGTCCCAGGACTAAACTGTACGTCAAAAACCTGTCGAACGTGGAAACATGCATTACCCCTAATTATGGCTAATATTGGGGGAGGCCTCCCAAAAAATGGGAGGCTCCCGTGCCTCAAACCCAGGGCCTCCCCGCCATTCGCAGTAACGGCAATTTTCGCTTGTCACCCACCATTACTCTTGGCACTGTACTGTGCAAGGTTTCGTGGATTTATGACACGTGTACAGAGAATACTTGGTGGAGGGTTGAGTCTCTCTCAGCATTGTACTCGGGAAGGAGGATGGGCACAAGTTACCGGCTGAGCCCTCTCCTTCTCCAAGAGAGGGCCCGCTAAATATCTTTATATTCTATTCAGAACGCATGGAAAATTGCCCCACAACACCACCGTGATCTATCTCTCACTTGGATTCTTCTATCACAGGCTTCTGCGGCTACATCTGAATGGGGCATTTGCATTCATCTTGAGACAGACGACTACGTACTGATATCTTTCAGACTTCATTTTAAAGCTGCTTGTATTTGATGCAGCATTCCATGATCCACACGTATCTGTATGAATCTACTACTATTATGGTCTAATTATTACGTGGCATATACACGTGTATTGTCTGCCAAGTGCAGTAACACGAACGGTAATATTCTGTCAGCAACGTACCTAGTTAGCATTAAGAGGTCCTCCGTGGTTTATATAAAGAGCCCCTGTCCTTGTTCCCGATAGCATGGAGGCATCTGGGATTGGAACTACACCAGACCTGTTCCGTGCTTTGCAATTTCAAAGTGAAGTTGAAACAGTACGGTATAACCACCCGAGAGGGTCTGAAGACTTACAGTCCGGACTACTCGGACCCCAACTTGGACCTGATACTTTGGCAGGTTTAAGGGACCTATTGGGCCGAGTATCGACTTTATGTATCTCCACCGTGTATCTCCCGCTCTTGGCTGACATTGACTTTACTTACCCCGATGTCGTAAATAACTCTAACCTAGCTACCTAGTGTTTATCCTTACCTTGCCGTAATGACCTCAGAATAAACAGCCACCAGGTTTCGGCTCGGAACTTGAATTACAAATTCCGCCTTTGCACTACCCTTGCCAACGGCAACTTTGGCTATAGCCACGTTTATCCGCCCGAGTTCCCCTTTTCTTTCCCCTCTCTACCCCATATTTCACCTTCACTTTCATTATTCGCTTGTGATATTTACTCACACTTGGCGCCCTGGACTCCCTATAAAAATAGTAACCTCAAGGTTGTCGTTGGTGACAACATACTTATTTACAAAGGAGATACTCAGCACTTCTGACCCACTATTACATTTTTTTGTCCAGTATTGCACCCCTTGTGTCTACAGTTCTTTGGACTCGATTCTTATCAAGATTATAGCATTCTGTGGGTCACGAGGCGGTCTTACAACCAGGCGTCCAAGGAATCACCCCTGCTCTATCATCCCAACTTCTTGCCTTCGGCGGGCTGTGCAATTATATCGCAGGGTGCTCAAAAAGAAAGAGGAACAGCGAAGCGAACACTCTGGTTCTTGCTACGTGTGTGTTAATTTTCTCATTGTCCCACGGGATTAAGTACCCAGACGAGAACAACTGCGCACCGCGCATTGCACGAAAAAGAGGTCACAAGAAGATATAAAGTTAAGCGTGGCCAGTTTTTCAGGTTGAATAGGGGTGAGTTTGATATTTGATTTGGGCCAAAGCTGTTGTGTGGGATTCCTCTTTATGTACGATTGCTTCAGGCGGATAAATTCTAAGATCGATTACCTTCGATCGAAGTTTATGTAGACAATGTAGAAAAAGTTAAAATACCTACAAGTAATACTAAACCCCTACATTATGGTTCAAAAGTAGCCCAAACAACACTAAAGTTACCGATTTTCCACGTGCGACAGCCCAAAACTAGCTATATTGCAAAAAATTGTGGCTCTTATTTCGTACATCCAGCGCGAGCGGTGCTTACCACGAAATCAGATTTTTTTACACGTAATGTACGTAGACTCGTGGTTGCTGTCTGCGAATTTATGTGGCTAACTGGTAATTACAGTGCGCGGGAAATTTTCTCGATACAATTTAATGAGTCTTTTTGCCCGCTGCTAAAAATCAAATCACATAAACCTAAAAAGAAACGCATCACCACACCATCAAACTCCGTCACCCTGCTGTTTCGAGAAGACGCGATCATTTTGCCAATGTTATGACATTGTTATGCCAATCCGTCCAGTCCATTAAGGTTCAACTCGTTTAGATTCTAAAGGAAAACCTTTTTCCACTGAGAAAGCTCCCATTCTCCAACTTGGTCACCACCTCCTCCCTGTCGTTCTTATGAGCATCAGTCAAGAAAGAAGTTTTCTACATCTGCAGATAATGGCTTTTTTACTCCCACTGCAACATAAAGAGTAATTTCACCCTTGATAGCTCGAGGTCAAAGTCCTTGCGGATGCAGTTTGCCCTATGTTCAGTGTTGGAGGCCTCCCTAATGACGCGGTGATATACTTGCGAGGCCCTTCCGCTCTTCCTATGCTCCCTATCTCGCAAGGTACTTCATATACAAACTGAAAACCTTTTGCGAGATTTCAATCCTCGTAACCATCGCCCGTTAAATCAACTTTACTGCAAATAGGGCACCAATTGCTCCCCTGTCCTTCTCGGTCAAAGTGGTGCCGCGAGGCATTCTTTGGCGTGAGGAATGCGGCAACAGATGCTTGAGGAGGTGAATACTGTACTGCGATTTTCCATAATGTCACCAGTATTGTGGAGTCGAAAAAATGCTCGGCTAGGAAGAGTTCACTTTTTTGAAACTTTGATTCCTTTAATGCAACGACTATCCTCGATAAATTCAACTTTTACCCCATTGTGAAACTATACAAGCTCAACAGCCTGTTGGAATAGCTCAGCTTTTTGTATGCAGACTCAACCGCTGTTCTGCAATCCTCGATATCTGTCCTCTTTCTCCGAAGTTCACCTTTTTTCTTCCTTTCGGTGGACCTAGGATACGATCTTCTCGCGAGGCTTGATGCTCAAGCCGCGGTACTTGCGGTTACGACCTTCTCGGGATACGGCAATCCCGTCCCTGTAGATACCTGATAGATCTTTTTCACCCTTTCTTTTCGCAGTAGATGACGTCGTTGACTAGGATTGATGCACGGGACTTGATCCCTTGAAGCATTTTGTTTATCGGCACTGGGCATAATCCCGAGGGGTCAGAATAGAACAGAATGTTATACCCCGCTTTCAATCGGACAGAAAGGAAAATCTAATAGATATGCTGACCTCCTGTCTTATTGGAAGAACTCGCAGAACAGACAAACTTTTGTCGATAAACCAGGTGTGGGGTTTTGGGTGCACACCAGGTAATCGCTGGTTGAATTGTTGTTGTCCGTCTGGTCGGGATGGTTGAGGCTCGAAAACTCCACGGCCAAGCTTTATACGGACTCCACCAATTTTTGAAAACCCCTAAAACAGTACTGTAATAAAATATTTTGATTACAAAGTGACCACTACAGTAGTAAAATCGCTGGTTTCTCTCCGTGCAAATGGCCGTACTGTATTAAAACAGTAATTTCGTGGCCCAATCTGTGCACACGTGCCTTGCAATGCTGTACACAGTTTTCACTACAGCAAGTTTATTAACCATAGCCTAACTGTTATGGACATTTCCGCCAAAAAGTGCTGAGGTTTTACAACATGTGAGCTTTCAAAGAACATTTTTCAATATAAACAATACAAAATTTTCAATATGTATTGTTTTTGTTTTTATTCAATGGAAAATTTGAATTTCCTTGATGTACTAAAAATGGCGGAAGCTTTCAGGCGATATGAAATTCAGTGGTTTGGAATATACCCCTGATCCGATACTTCATAGTCAGAAGTTCTGACGCCTGATATTCATACATTTGTAGAATATGTCACAGGGAAGTGATTTATTATATTGACGTGTACCGGAATTTGGCTGCTGAGTCCTCCGAAGAATTACAACATAGCTTTGAAAGCTTTGGAAGGAAGGAATTTCAGCAAAAAGGTAACATCCTGCTTCTTTCTTCTTCTCGTTAGTCGGACGCTGTTCTAGAGCATATATATAAACAAAAATATCCGTTTGAGGCTATGTATTGCAACTTATGGTTATGCTTTTTGTGCGTTCCGGTAGTCGAATTTCATTCCATTCGTATTCCAGTATTTTAATTCCGGTGATTTACATTCATTTGGTCTTTCTTTATGCTAAGGTGCGGACCTTCAATGTGCATTAATCTTTGGTCTGTGACTGTTGTTACGATTCGAATCTCCACTACGCATTTGGTATCAAGGACTGTTTGTGCTGTATAGTACGTTTGAGTATTCATTGCCCTGCAATTTAAATGGTCCATTGTGAATGCACATATGCCTGTTGAACACCTTTTGCTGTACTGATTCTTGAGTTGGTCACCCTCTCATAACAGTGCAGTTTTTAGTTCTGAGAATTCAATGTAAAGCTTCAACTGCTTGGATGATTAGGTAGAGGGATAGGAGTTTCTTGAGATAGGTATTGATCAGGAAGTTTGCAGTTGCTTGTCGGCAGTAGCCGCCGGCTGCCTCTGTAATTCTAAGAGAAGCGCGCTATTCTCCTCTGTCATACTCTATTGTGCTGCCTCACCGGAATCCATCCGGCTACATCGAATGCCCTGAATTCGCGCTACATCGTTCTGAACGAATGCTATATTTCATTCGGTCTGACTTGAGTCTATCTCACTCTGTTTAATTCATCGCATTCTTTTTACTATATCCTCATATAGACAGATCTCATTTTGTTCTGAATTGCGGTAACATAGTTCACTCGATTGTATTATGACTAAGAGCTCTTTGGCCGCATGACTACGCTCTAACCACGTTTCATAGCTGTCCGTCAATGAGAATAAGAATCAAAACAGAACAGTGCAGTGCAGCATGTCACCGGTGTCAGGTCAACAAGATGGATTTCTCTGGAATAAAACAAAAGGAAGGGTGTCTGTCCGTATTTGTTTTCTACAGGGCAGCTCTTCTTGCTCCGTTTATCAGCTTTCGAAAACGACGGACTTCCCGCGCCCTCAACCCGAGCTTCTTTGTTCGTGGCTGTGGTACCTCTGTCGTACTTCGACAAAACGAACGATTAGCATTAATCAATGTTAACTCGAGGCTGGTTCCTCGGCGCTAAGTGGTAGAATCGGCCATTAGTGGGGGTCGAATCCATCCAAAACTCATAAATCAAACCGACCTTACCTGAGATGACGAACGTCTAGCCAAACTGAGCTACGAGAAGCGTAGAAACATCCAAAATATTCACATGACCGTGAGTTTCCGTGATATTTGCCCCCATCACGGTAAGAGCACGTCCTCGGGTGAATAATTAGCCAAAAATACCCGATTCGTCCGCAGCCATTACAAATAGCCTCTGCAAGATCAGTTAGCCGCGCTCATCTGTGGGATTGGTAAGGGGTGGCAATCGTTTGCTAGTGACCCAAGGTAATTTCTTTGGTAGTGCCGCCCGCGGAAGTGGGAGAGAGAAGTTTTCTGGGTTCAATCTCCGCGCTCTTTCTGCCCTTACGGAAATTCACTTTCGTCTTGAAAATACCCACACCAAATTGATTCCGTGCAGCACGCGTGCCGACGGTTTGAACTCAGATCCTAGTTCTCGCAATCAGTAGCGAGACATCCTCTGTGCTTGCACCACGTCACTCATAGACCTGCCCTTTTGCCTGTAGAGATCGAAGTTTATTCCTGTCGGATCGTACAATCCTTCCACTATCAACGCATCTCAATTTACCACTCCATCGCTAACTTTTCTTCAATAGCTTCGAGCTGGTCCTCCCCTAGTTGCTCTACTATCTTTGCGACGGCCGTACTTATCAACTAATGCCAGCGGTGGCTCTAACTCTGTAGGTGACTTAATGGTCATGACACCCTCGGGTCCATCATGTCAATCATCCATTCCTATTGTAAGGTCCAACACTTCGGGTGCGAGGAGGGTCTTTTATCGATGATTCTTTCGGCGCTTCGGAATCTTCTCGGATACTGCGAGAAATGTAATCTCCGAGAGCTTTCCTATTCCCTGGAACGTGCTTGATTTCAAATTCGAATACAGCCATTATGTTCAGCCACCGACTCAATCGACCGTGTATGTACTTCTTCGCGAATACTCCCTGGAGCGATTCATGGGCGCTGTAGACCACACACGGTCAATTAAACAAACAATTCCGCAACTTCTTCAACACCAACACCACCGCTAATGACTCTTTCTCGAAAGCACTATATTTCTTCTCAGCCCCCTTCAACGCTCGGCTTGCGTATTTTACCGGTCTTGGTTTCCCTTCGTCGCCCTCCTGCTGAGTGCAGCCCCAACAGCACCGTTCCACGCGTCGATACACACTTCGAAATCCCTGGTGTAGTCGGGTTTGAGTAGAATGGGTGCTGTACAGAGCCGTTTCTTCAAGTCTCCGAAAGTTTCGTCGGCTTCCTTTTTCGAGGAAAACTTGTCGTCCTTCAGCGTGAGTTTGTGTAGGGGTTCCGCAATTCGTGCAAAGTTAGGTATAAACCATCGGCAGAATGAGCAGAACATCAGGAAGTATAGGAGCGCTTTCCTTCTTTGTGGGACTCTGGCTTTCTCAACCCTTTCAATCTTGCTATAGTCAGGTTTCAAACCGTCTGCAGATACTACATGTTCCAGTAGAGAGATTTTGAGTCGAGCAAAGGTGCATTTGCTTAGCGTGATCTTGATGTTCGCAGCGCAGATCCTTTCAAAGACCATATCAAGGTGAACAATTTGTTCTTTAATAGTCCTTGACACTACCAAGACATCATCAATGTACAACCGTACGAACGGCATATCCCTGATTAAGTGTTCTTGATTTAATGGACTTAAGAGAGCGCGCTAACCATGTACTGGAAATATGCAGGGGCGTTCATTACCCAGAATAGTATGACCAAAAACTCAAAAAAGCCCAACCTGTACCTGAAATACTTGATCTCTTGGACTCATTTCTTGAATAATGTCGACCAAACTTGGTTTTCCGTCTTTTTTGTCAGCGAAGACGATGTGAAAACCGCACGGTGACTTGGATGGCTCAACGACTCCCGTTGCAAGGTTCCAGTCTGTCTCCTCTTTTCAAATATTGTTCCACGCGAAACTCGGCGTATGGGTGACAAAATGGCTTGTAACTCGACAACTCGAACGAGTATCGACACGGTTCCTTGGCTGGAGTTAAGTCTGAGACATCGAAATCTATCGTATTTGGAGCCTTCAGCAGAATCCCTGTGATTTTCTTCCTACCTTCGTCGCGCAGGTGCCCTAATGGTTTGCGCAGCTTCACCTCGATCATCGTCTAACTCAGGCTCAGCTTTCTCACGCAAGCACATCATCAACTCCACGCCGTCCTATTTCGATGCGATGCTTTCTTCATCGTCCTCATCTTCCCCATCATCACTAGACTCTTCAGTGTTGAATGCATCTGATGCTTTTTACCCCATCATGGCCGTTTCAGAGTACGGAGGGATCCGAATTATTTTTATGCCTATCTTAAACTTAGCCACATCTTTGTCGAAGCCCAACAAAGATCTCATTCTCTTCATCTTTAGTCTTCCGATGATGAGTTCGAACGGAGACCCTGGCACGACGACAAAGTCAACCAGTGTGGAAAGATACCCGACAGTCATAGGTACCTTCTTCAAGTCACCGTTTACTCTTGCCTCCTTCCCGTTTGCGACTGTAACCCTCCGTCGTGTTTGCAGAGGCTCAATGCGTAGCAGGTCAACCAACCGTCGAGAAATTACATCTAGGACGGGCCCTGAGTCGAACAAGGTACAAGTTCCATGTCCGTAAGCGTTCTTGATCCCAAGCTTAAGCTCTTTCTCGGTCCCGACGTCTATAATCGATTCTTCGTCCCCAGACTCCTCGGGCTCGGCTGCGTTCATGAGAGGAACTAATATTCCGCCAGCAAATAAATTCTTTGCCTCAGAGTGGTTTGCTAAGCGTAGCCTCTAAGGAGCTGTTCGATGTTGATACCTGCATTCGCATGGGCGATGGCAGCTAAGAAATCGTATTGTTCTACCTTCGTAGCTAGTGCCTTAACACCAGTAGCCCTCATATCTTTCTTCTTCCCCTTGTTGCCCTTCTTCTTTCTCGAGCGCTTAGGCAGTGGAGCCGGCCGGACAGCAACCAGATTATTGATTGCCATCGGGTTTCTTGGGTTGTCGCACCCTCTCTCACAGGACGGCTCGCCACTGGCACCGCGCAACGCGGCCCACCACTCTTCGACATTCCCAGGGTCATTGTCTTCAGAACTGTCGGACTCTCTCATGACGGCGAGCTTTTGAGGTTCACGTTACTCCGTTTCCTTCTGCTTGGGGGCATCCCGCTGCTTCTTCCAGCAACCATCCTCCTCGTGCCCTGTTTTTTCGCAGTATCAACACAGAAGACTGTCCCGCTGCTTCTTCCAGCAGTCGTTCTCCTCATGACCGGGTTTGCCACAGTAGCCGCACCCGTACTTCTTATGAAAGTTCATTCCGGAACCTGAAGCCTCGTTCTTCTCATTCTTCCTGGTCTAGGCTCTTTTCATCATGAGGTGCATTTCAGAGAGGTGAATGGACAAGGCATCTACTTTTCGTTCCATAGAACTTGCTTGCATCGGTGCCGGCTCTCCCTGCCAAACTCGATCTCGGAACGCAACACCAAGCTTCTGCCCAACTTGAGAAAGAAAGATGTTTCCAACCTTTTAGCGGTGTCATGATAGTCTTGAAGCACTATTTTCAGGCCCTCAAAGTTCTCCGGTGCGCGAATGCAGATTAGTCTTCGCATATTCTCGTGACTTGATATCGCTTTCGACTGGAGCATAAACTTCTGATCTTCGTTGAGCTTGGCTTCTTCGTAGAGCTTGTCGACCTTCGCAACGAAGCTTTGCACATCCACGACATCCGTCAGTCGCAACGACACTGCTCTTTCGATTACCGTCAACGCGTCGACCTTCGGATTTAACTTCTTCTTGAACGCTTCTTTAACCATTTCGCAGTCTTTGCCTTCTTCACTGATTTGACCTCCAACGGCGAAATTTTCGAAGTAAAATCTGAATGCATCAACACATACGCAGGTAAGTGATCAGCGCTCATGCTCGGCCTTCTCCTTCGGAATCGTGCTCAGCGACGTTCTCAAAGTAAAACAGAAAGTAGTCAATTTCATCACTACCGAGACTCAAACAAAAGAGTTGCTTCGGCCATAGTTGAATAGATGACTGGAATAGATGACTGATTAAAATAGTACTCCGCATGGGAAGCCAATATCACCGGTATCAGGTCGGGAAGATGAGTCTCTCTGGAAGAAAACAAAAGGAAGGGTGTCTGTCTTTATTTGTTTTCTACAGAGAAACTCGTCTTGCTTCGTTTATCAGCTTTCGAAAACGACGGACTGCCAGCGCCCTCAACCCGAGCTTCTTTGTTCGTGGCTGTGGTACCTCTGTCGTACTTCGACAAAACGAACGATTAGCATTAATCAATGTTAACTCGAGGCTGGTTCCTCGACGCTAAGTGGTAGAATCGGCCATTAGTGGGGGTCGAATCCATCCAAAACTCATAAATCAAACCGACCTTACCTGAGATGACGAACGTCTAGCCAACTGAGCTATGAGAAGCGTAGAAACAACCAAAATATCCACGTGGCCGTGAGGCGCTCGTGACACAGTACACAGCGTACAGTACAGAAAACACACGTGTACACGATAGATACTCAATGAAGTAAAATTTTAGTCCTATGTTGCGCCCCATTGCGTGTTACATCACTGTCGTCTCACCGTTCAAGGCCGCAGTTCGCACCAAGGCATCCCAGGTTGCCGGTGGCGCTCCTGAACTGGCGGCCCGCGACAAGGTTACAACTCTGGAACGCAACGTCGCCCGATGCCTCCCCGCTCCCTCAACTGGCCCATCTTCTGCGCCTTACACGCCGAACTTCACGTTTCGACCTCTGGCGTTTGATTCCCTAGGTGCCCCTTCCCCTGGTACAATTGCGTTTACAATTGTTGCGTTTATCGAGAAGTTAGTTCCGCGGATCGCGTCCAAGTGTCATTCTACGCTTGGCGTTATCCGCCGCCGTATCTACGAGCGACTAAGTTGCACCCTCTGGTCATCCATTGCTCAAGCTATACTGTCCCGAGCCCCGATGCGCATGGACGACGAGGTACATCCGGTTAGATCTTAGCCGTACAGTTATGACGTGCGCAGTCCCCAGTAGATACCGAACGCATTAAACTTCCTTCTTCCTATTGCAATAAGACGATTGGTTCGAGATTACCAACAGCTTCTGTAAAGCGAGTTACAGAAAAATAAGAACCACCAATAATTCGATGCCGAATTTTTTTAGTACCGTAATAAGGTCGATCGACCACACACTCTTTTTGCCAATCATCTTATGAAGCAAAGCCTCGTTTGCTCTTCCAAGATACTGAATTAATTGTTGCTCTTCCAGGGCGATTCGGCGCTTCTTCCGACACGTATCCTCACAATGTCCGAGCAAAGCACCCAATGCAAACCACAAGCCATCTCTCCTCAGCACTCTAATCCGAACAGCACCAAACTTAAGCCTCACCTTCCCATAACCCAACTCGTCACACCAACCGTTTGGCAACTTTCTCCCCCATTCTACGCTTCCGAACATATGCCACCCACTTTCCGCACATTATCCGCCCCCGCCACACCACCACCTGCCCCGACAAACATATGACACCCTTCACCGCTGTGCAATGCATACAACTCCTAGTGTCCGGCCGTACATATCGCAAATAACGTGTGCTTTGCGTAGTGACATCCACTAGATCACCTCAACTATGATTCCTCAACACTTCCAAGCCGCACTCTACCCACCGTAACACGCTGCCGTCCCCAAAATACGACCACCACATTTGCAAGTACGATACTCAAACAAATGGCAACACTGTCCGCGACGAGTTAATATTCCCACCAAAAAACCGCCTTCTTCTGCCGCGTAAGCGCGCGGATGCTGCGCTGAGGTACGCCGGACCCCCCAGGCGATCTGACACCCTGGTACAAACGGCTTTTGTTGCGCACTCCGTCTGTACTTTCTTCCTGAGTGAGAAACAGCAGTAGAGACAATCTGTGCGGCCATGTGCAAATTGGGAAAATGGAGAGGTTTGCACAGCACTCATGTCCTGAATTTTAGTAGTGCGCGGTGACGCAAGGCTGGACTGGTGCAAGTGATAGGGTGTTTCGGAGGGTTGACAAGGAAGAAGGGACCAGGTGGTTGAGGGATGTGAGTTGTTTAGGGGAATGTTCTTTCCGATTGATTCTGGGACCGGTATGACTGCGTAGAGGTTGGGGGTGGTGAGGAGTCTGCAGTAATGAGTGCTGTCTCGTGTTCAGATGTTGGCAGCAAGTTGCCAATACCGTCTTCACAGCTCAACGTCCGCTGCAACTTTCTTCAACATTCAAATCCGCAGTACAATTGCTTGCCAGTGAAAAGCCTTATCCTACACGTGAAAGCCGTCTCTGTGAATGGACAGTTCATTGATATCATATCGCATGATCACAAAGCTGCCCGTTAACTCTGGCACTGCCACTTTCCAACCTGAATCAAAGAAATTTGATGCTACTGCTTGCAGCGTCATATCACGATACTTGAGTGGGGCAAACTCTTGACCATCAATCAGACGCAGCAGTTAACTACGGAAGTTTCCGAGATCCGGTGGCTCCTCTGTTTGACACGCGTATGCATGTTACATAGTGTTCATATTGCTCGAGATGTCCAACCGACGGATCCCGTGCTCCAACTCCCACAAATTTAGCAGCGGAAGCCGCCGCTCAAGCAATTTCAACGCAAACCGCAGCCTTTTGGACCAACGCCCTCTCAAATCTTCCGGTATGCAGCAAAAATTATTGTTGAATTTAAGGTCCAGCTGTCTCAAATGGGGGCAGCTTTGGCGCAGACCATTCATTAGCAAAAGTAGCACTTCGCGGGAAGTCTGGCGTTCCGAATCAATCGTTAAACCGAAACGCCGAAGCTGTGGACCCAATGTCGAAAGAAGTCTTGTCACTTGATTCGCCACAAGGGGAGCCCCGTGAAGTACAAGCTCCTTGAGGGCGGGCGCACTTTGAACGATCTCCCACATAATGTCGGCAGGTAGCGAGTAGTACTTTGCCTTGTGCGACCGAGGCCCTTGCCTTACCCTCTCCACCGCCAAAACAGGTGGAGAACTTGCAAGTTTCTGATTACTGATGGAAGCTCGAACTCTGCCCCGGGCTCCACGCTAATGGAAAGCTCTTTCAACCTTGGACATGCAGTCAACTTTGAAATGTCGCCACTTTTCAGGAACGGCTGTCCAGCGGAGCACACTAGAGAAGTAACAGATGAACCAATCTTGACCGCCGTTTCCACTCCATCTGTAGCCCCGATGAGCCTTACTGAGGGTACCTTTGCAAGTGCCTCAATCGCATCTTTAGGGACGGGGCAGCTCAACGTAACTTCTTGCAGGTTCGGTAGTGCCGTGACGAGAGCCGCAAATTCCAGATCTGTTCGGATACCCGCCATCTTTCGATCGCAAGAAATCTCCAGAGACTTGATGCCGGGAAAATTGGCAAACCCTCTTCTACCGCGGCGAGAACGAGACAGTTTTGTTATAGCGCAAACCTCAGTGTCACAAAACTGACAGCAATGGAGAGATGGTCAATATCAGTTGTGCTATTGCCGTAATCAGGGCGCGGGGAGAATACAAGCTGTCTATGGTAACACTGAGTGATCGCAACTTGGGTGCCATCCTCAATTCTGAGAGCATGCTTTCGTCGTAAGGAACAGAGGCATGTAAGAGCGTTGGGCTATGAGAAGGCTGCGATCTTTTGGCCATGCTGGGTCGCTGGAACGAATGTCCCGGATAGACGGTAAAAATGCCTTCTCCCATTCCTCAATATACGGCACTTCTCCAGGATTTGTCAAATCTAGTCTATGCTCAACGCTTGACAAAACTGCTCCCTGAACGATTTAGAGATCGAGGCAAGCTGCAAGGCACTCGGGTCCGGAAATCTGCCGTAATGGGCCGCAATACGAGTACAAAACTTGGATGGCAAAGCGTCTAGAAGGCATATCTTCTCACGCACCCCAACCTGTGCCTTACCTCTCGAAGCAGCACTGGAGGAGGATTCGCGCGTGGCATTATTTCCCGCGCAGTTATCTCTATTCTCCACGTTAGGATGATGACGGCCCCCGTGTTGCTGTTGATGACCCGAGGGCTTCCCCTGATTTTGGATCATTACTGGGCCCAGATCTCGTCACTCTACTCCTTTTCTGTGCAGGGGCACATGAGGATGCCTCCAGGGGTCTTTTCGTACTACTGGCACCGTTAGGCACCCGTGCGGATCTGTGAGTATCTTTTGCTGTTTGTTTTGGTTGCAAAGGAAGTCTCAGTGGGATCTCCAAAGGCTTGTTCGACTGCGCCTCGACTTCTTCTTGCGCTTCGACTTCTTCTTGCGCCTCGACTTCTTCTTGCGCTGATTCGTCCTCCTCCTCAGCATGTTGTGGAATGTATGTCAGCATGATATCCATTTGCTCCTTGGTGTAACCCATCTCCTCCGCCAGCAGCTCCTCAGCACTCATTTGCACAGCTTTGCGAGCAGAAATTGCAAAGTCAACATCGTCGTCACTGACAGTTCCCTTTACGACCCCCGACTGAGCAGGACTGTCGTTATCAATTCCATTTCGCTCTGCTCTCTCGGCATTTGCTTCTCCGGCGTCTTGTGCAGATTCACGAGTGCCATCTTTCAAGATCAAATCAGTTGTGACGTGACCGGCGCCCCCATTGCCGTCTGAAACCTTCTTGACTGCAATGAATTCGACATCAGCACATTCCTCCTTCCAGGCTCTGGCTCTCTTGTGACTGGCGCCCTGGGTCTTCTCTTGTTCATCAGCACTCTGTTCAAGATGTGGTGGGTCATGGGAACCATTTTCTGCCGATTCTTGGCTTGGGCTTTCATTGGTGAGAGGTTGCTCTCTGGGTGTGTGCTTTTTGTTCGCACGGTTGCCCACAGTTGGCAGATAGGTAGGTTGTGCTGGGTTGGGAAAGCTTGGAGGCTGTGAGGGTAAGATGTAGGCTTGGTTGGGAGTGGTGTGAGAAGAGATCGAAGGACGACGTCTCCTTGCAAAAGGGCGGCTAAGATTCAAAGGGACGGACGATCTGTTGGTTGGGAAACGAAATGGTTCTGGTGACATTGTGACGAGACGCGAGACGGAAACTGCGCATGTGGACGCGCCGAGAAACTGTTTATTCAGGTATTATACTGATGATACCGTTTATGTACGAGTTTTGAAAAGGTCGTGAATGGTATGGATTTACGAACCGAATTGTATTTTGGATTGTACTGTGACATTATTTTACTGTATTTCGGGAGATTTTGGGTGGGTTCACGGACCGAACTGATGACAGGTTGACACGTGTTCCGGAACAAGACCCGAATTCAATAACCGCCGGCCGCCAGCGGATGGTGGTGACCATCGAACTGCTGATCTACCACGTACGTATACCATAAAATATAGCCAGGCGCCACCTTCTTCGGCGATCCGGGCGCAGTATGGCACTCCCGTACATTTTGGCAATTTCCAAAGTTTCAAATCGTGTATAACATCCTCACATTCTGTACCCTGCAGGCCCATCACACGTAGCACGATCTCTTGCCGTTCGAACGTTAGTTTTTGGTGGAAGAGATCTTTAAATCATCGTGCGAGAATGACTGGAAAAAAATGTCCTCAGCGATGGTTTGCACACGCGCACTGCATCATCCTCAACACCATGCCACCGCTACCGTCCACCAACTCGCCTCGACTGCATACTCGCACCACTTTCCCTCCGTCACGCATAGCAAACGCCTTGCCCGCGCTGCACTGCTCACACCCTCAGCATCCACCCGCCCCAAACCCACCTTCCCCGCACCGAAGACCAAAAGCCCGACGCCCACCAAGCATGTCACCTACTGCCAACATTGCCTTACACCCCTCCCGCCAACCACGCGACTGAAATCTTCACCCAGGCAAACGTTCTCACCTTCCTCGCTTCAACCTTCACTCCAGCCGGAAGCACGTCTGCCCCAGTGAGCAAGAACCCGTTTCCCGCACCACTTTGGATGGGATCTTAGCGACATCCACCCGGTAACACAGCCCGAAAACTCCAATCCCGGCCCGCGCGACATCACCCAAGGCTCAGGTGCCCCGCCAGATTTCAACCAGGCACCAGGCGAGTTCCTTTGACAAGTGCACATTGTGGCATCCACAGCTTATGTTCAAGCTAAGCAGACCGCTGAATCAACCGGCCTCCGCCTCTTCCCACTTGAAGCAAACATTTCCACCATGGCAACTTCTTTCAAAACATCGGCCAACGACCTCAACGACCTGCGCCAGACACAGTCTACTTTTTACAAAGACGTTCACCGGGACACATCAAACTTGAAACAACTACACGACAACTTTGATCCCAAATGTGGACGCTCACAAAGTCGCTTTCAAGGAACAACTCGATCGCCAAGCCGCCCAGGCAGTCGATCAACTCTCGCGCCACGCCCATGAAGCTAAGGATCTTATGAAGGCCTCCCAAGAAGGATTATTGTCCCGCAATGCTGAGTGTATGGCCGCCCTAAATACGGCTGCACCCGACATTCAAACCCCCCTTCAATACTCACCGAAGCCACCACAGACACCAGATACCCAACCCCTACACCACCCCACAACCCCACAGTGGCCCAGCGCCTGTAGTGTGGACCGGTGTCACCAACGGCGTTAACGACGGTACCGCAACGACGCACACCGACTGCAATTTCTTCAGCATATTTCTGGATTTCGAAGCCAGACCGCATCTCCACCCTCAGGGAGGCACTCCGAAACTCCGTACTCGGAACCAACCCTCGCCTCCTCTGGAACTATTCCCAACATAGGGGCCCACATGCCAGCATTGTCCAGATCGTCTGCGACAAGGAAATATTCCCGGTGCTACTCCAGAAGATGGCTAGCGTCAACATCCGTCGCCTTCCCCCACCATACGACCCGTTGTTCATCCCACCCCATGACAAACGCCGCGATGGGACTTCACCCTCCTGTACCACCTGGCAGTGGTCAGAGCTTCATGGATCCGCAGCGCGGAGCGTTCCATCAAAGTGAGTACTCAACATCACTTCCGCATGTAACTCACGAAACTGGACACGGTCTTTATTCTCCAGCACTCCAACGTGCACGGCACCCACTCCAAAGCCTCTCCTCCACCCCGCCCACATTGTCCAACCCAGCATACACGCCCCGCGAAAACATCTCCACTCACGATCCAACCACGCGCCCTGCGGACCATACGCCCCCCCAAAGAAGAAACACCACGATCCTCGACAGAACAACGAGGACACTGCCATTCCCCGCACCCTGATGCTTCCAGCCTAGTGGACTCGTTGGCCCCCGGATTGATCAAGTAACGTAGCTCAATGCAATACTTGTGGCCTTGCAACCCCTAACATCCAGCCACACAATTCTTCCCACCGCAAACCCAGACAGTCCTCATTGTCAACGAGACCGGTACTGACGCAGCGCCTCTACTGTGCCGTATATAGCCCCAGGCTGCCGTCTCATAGATTCCCCAGGGCGTACCCTCAACGCCCCGCCCCGTGGAGGCGTTGTAATCACCGTCCCACCTGGGCTAAAGACGACCATTCACCATGTCAACAACACCTGCCATCCACCGGCCAAAGTTCTTCCACGAGCTTGTTGAGGGGGATAGTCTTTCTTCCTAAATGACCAGACAAAGGTTTCGGACGCCAAGAAATTGGAGCAGAAAGAAAAACGACATCAGATGAGCAGGGCTTGCCGCACCAGAACAGAAGTCGTCTTAGTTGGATTTGAGATACTCCCAGCCCTCCCCTCCCGGAACTTTATATCTTGTTAAGTTCGTCGACTGAACTCCCATATCAATGGTATTCTCTATAGGATAGTGACAGTGAGCTCGTGGGGGTCTCTTCGAAGACCCCTGAGAACAACCAAGCGGCGCTCCTTAGAATGCCCCGCGGCTTCGAGGAGAAGAATGACGCTTCAAACAATAAAGCGTCATTCTTCCTTCTAGAAAGAATAAAAGATACCATCTTTCAGCATATAAGTCTTTGAGATTCATTCAACTTCGAGATTCATTCAACTTACCAGGATAAATTGAGGACAAACAATAGTGTGGGAGAATACTGGTGCGACAGCGGGAATGACTACGGTAAACTGGCCAGAAAGTTAGAAAGAACATGAGTGTGGAAGAAAATTGAATCCTCCAAATCCTCACACTCAAATTGGACCGGTCCGCTCATGTCTCCGGCGCCTACGTCAGTCCGAAATTCCCAATGCAACTGCCCCCAGCATCACTCAACAAAATCGTCCGCCAATCCCCACTGAATGCAATCATAGCTGGAGATCTGAACGCGCGCTCGCCCATCTGGGACCTTATCGCCAACCCACGGGACGCACGCTTCTGAGAACAGTTCAGGGATCGCGGCTGAAGATATTCGCGTCCATTCAACCCACACTCCACCAGCGGGGTACATAAGGCTCAAGCAACCCCGAAATCTTCATTTCCACCTTACCGCTACATTGCACCACCCCCTCCAATAGCTAGACCAATTGTTCCGATCACTATCCCGTTATAGCACCCTCCAACTCCACCCTACTGCCTAACCCTGCGCCAATCAAGAGAAGGATTACAAGGTCGACGTTTTCCAGGCCAAGGAACAAGCAGGAAGCAGCGACAACCTATCAACGTCCCTTGCCACCACTCATAGCCGCGCTCTCCAGTTGCAATGCGATTGACGCCCCATACATACACGACCGTGTCACGTGCGCCATCACCGTCCCATGGCAACAGATTCCTTGCCATCTGGAGCGGCTGTTTTCCACTTCTACTACGAATCATTTGCCCATGAAGGGTTTCTCACCGAAGACACTAAGAAGTACGCGATCGTTAAGGAGAAGCTCCTCGCTGAGTTCGCGTAGAAGGCTACTCTGGATAAGGAACTACACGGAGATGTAGCCGCAGGACTGGACGTTAGAAACGTAGGGGTATCAGTAGCGCGAATAGATTTAAAAGACAGTAATGTTAAACGAGACGCCTTCATCCGTTTTGCTTCACAAATCAGAGAGGAGACATCAGGATTTGTTCAATTCGTGATTTACGGGATGTCGTCGGACTGCAAGGGACATAAGAAGGCAATTGAAGAGTGAAAATTGGATAAGAATGCATTTTAGCTGACCAGGAGACAACTAGAGCGCCTATGGTTGCTGTGAGAAGGATTCTGCAGGGACCTGGCATGAGTGCCGTCATACCACAGCAGCTGGAGGACAAGTTTGACGGGCTACTCGAAAAGTTCGTGGAGTTATCCCATTTTGAGAAGAGATATTTCGTGGAGAAAGTACCTGGTGCTACGGCTAATAAAGACCATTGTTGCAGTTTTCTTGGGCAAAGGGTGCCCCATGATACTAAGTGCCATAACAACCCCTGCAGGGTCTCTATTTGCTTTTTTTGGAGTCGAGGCCACTCAGGGGCAACCTTTTGGCAAAAGGAACATCAGATCGGAAGCCGTTGTTCTTGAAACACCAAGGCAAGTTTGTTGTTGAAATAAGAACTTAGGATGAAGTAAAAGGACAACAACAAGCCCGTTACCGTCGTCTTGTAGTCTCGCAAGGGCGATTAAGTTTCCGGGGCAAAGAGGAGCGCTGACGGCCACGCAGTTCTGAAGCAGCGCAGGGCCAACGTCATAGACATGGAATCGTTGATGAATAAGGCCCATGGAGTTTGCCCTTTTGATCTTGCCGAAGCCAAGAAGGAATAATAAAGGACTAGGAACGTCAAAAAGATATTCTGGGCCCTCCACTACAACATCAAGACGTGCAATGTGGTCGTAGAGCTAGCTTCGGCCTCTTCAGGAATGAGTTTCGTGCAGTTTCTTCGCGGAGACTGTGAGCAGGCGAGGAAGCAGTTGAAGCATCTGGTATCCAAGGCTTTCCTAATCACTCAGGACTCCATTCAAAGCCCCTCTGAGGGTCCTCTTCGGTTGACGGTCGGGCCGTGAAGGCTTATTGGACGGAGACTAACGCTCTATTAGACAGAGGCGCAGATCTAAACTTGGTGTCATGGGAGTTTGGAGAGAAGGTAACACTTGCTGCAACGGCTATAAATCGTCAGGTTAATTTCACTAATGGAACAGTTGCCCAAGTTATTAAGGTACTGCAGAAATTTACAGTCTCTTTTGGACCCTTTATTTAAAAAACGCCCCTCCGCTTCTTGGTGGTACGGAACCCACAGCATCACGCGATTATCGTTAGTACCACATTCAAATACACGAAGGTAAATCTGGATTTTGGTGGCCAGCAAGTCGCTTTCTTGGTAGGTAAAAAATAGGTTCTCCTGCCCATTCTCAGCAAGCCGCCAGTGGTCGACGGACCCCGAACCGATAACGAGGACTTTAATAACTCCCCAGATGAATCTGGGAGGGAGCAATTTGCGCCTCCTTCTTCCTCATAATCCGATCAGATGGTAAGCAGGGCAGGTTGGGTACCGAGCACGAGTTGGTGCTTGCAAACCAAAATAAGGAACCGTATGAGCCCGATCTGAAGGGCCTAATGATGGAGGAAGAAATCACCTGGGAGGAGGAGGAGGCGTACCTCCCCGCGATTCTCGTCTCTCATGTGAAAATGTTCGAGGAGAAGTACCAAAGGTCCCTGATAGAGGCGTTCAAGTACACGGATGTGGTTGTGTGGGATATCTATGGTCTGGAAGCAGCCCACGTCCAGGTGGTGCACACTATAGATTTTCTTAGAATGCTCACATCCACTAAAATGTGAGTAGATTGCCGCCAAGGAACAAATATATTGTGAAAAATGAAATTGGCGAGCTATTGAATAGAGTCATTAAACCGTCAAGTTCTGTGTGGTCCTTCCTAGTGATAATCGCAGCAAAGGGCGGGAAGCCTTTTTTGTGTTGAATACCGTCAGCTGAACAGAATCATGAGGACGTTCCGTGGGCCGTTTGCAAAGATAGAAGAGCAGTTCGAAGAGATCTCAAGTACCAAGTTTTTCACGTTGCCAAACCTTAATACTGGTTACTAGTGGGTATGGATGGCCAAATATTGTGAGGAGAAAACTAAGATTGTTTCCAGATATTGGACGTATAAGTTCGGATTGATACCGTTAAGGGTAATGAAGGCACCGGCATCCTTCCAGCGTATGATATGAAGTTCTTCGCTAACTTTCGTTCGTTATGGTTTATATGGAAGCTTTTAATCTTCTGGGAGGCCATGAAATAACACATGGAACACTACAGTCAGATGTTCGAACAGATTAAAGAGTCAACACTGAAACTAAAGGTGAGAAAATGTAGCCTCGCGCAGTCCGAAATCAATATTCTTGATCACTTTGTCAAGAAAACGGGCTTCTTTCTCGATACTGATAAGATAAAGGACATTTTGCAAACTTTTGCGCCGTTAAATGTGACGGATCTGAGGTATTTACTCGGTTTGGGAGGCTACTAATGGCGCTTTATAAGGAATTTAGCAGATATATCCGCAGTATTGCATGCTACTTTCTCCGTTAAAAAGGAGTTTGAGTGAAACAGGGATTTGCAAGATGCTTTCGGGACTCGAAGGTTCTCCTTCAAGGAGTTGAAAGTCAAGCTCACGACGCCTCCAGTACTGGCGTTTTTGCTCTTCTAATCCTTTTTCGTGGTAAAGAAGGATGCTTTTTCTGTTGCTATAGGATTGGTTGTCTCGCAGAAGAAAGATAATGGAAAAGTGCATTCCGTGCAATTCACAATTCAGACGGTGACAGAACTGAAGCGCCGCTACTCTGGGAGCGAAATGGAAGCACTCGCTGTGATGTTCACTCTCCAAAAGTTTTGCGTCTATCTGTTGTCTGACATTTCGTTCGATGTATTTACGAACCACCAAGCCCTTCAAACAGCATTTAAGAGAAAGGAAATCCACGGGCGGCTTGCTATCTAAATGGATCTGATGGCCAAGTGCGATTTGGAGGTAAATTATTAGCATGGCTCCACCAGTGGGGGGCCTGATTATCTTTCGTGCCGATCCACTGGTGGCCAGAGACATAGGGAGGACGAATAATGGAATCTAAAAAAGTGTTTGGTGGCCTCTGTATGTTGGGCAGATCCAAACCTCGCAGGGTCGGAAGCGCAGCTACTGGATGTGGGAAGTTCTTAGCAGGAAAAATGATCTGAGAAACGGACAGAAAGGAGAAGACCACGATAAGGAGGAGTGGGAAGGAGCTCATGCTCCGGAACGACTCTAGCAGTTTGATTCCAATAGGGAATTAGAATGCATTGTAAGTTCGAGATCAACGGGTGAGAAAGAAAGTTAGATAGAAGTTCTTCCGATGGGAGAAATATGGACCACTTGTCATGCCACCGCTAGGGCAGCGTATATAGATTTCAGGGACATTTCACGACGATATATGTCACTAAGACGTTGGTTCTACGAGAAAGTCTACCATGGTCACTTCTAGTCGCCGGGAGTGTACCGTAGTACCACGGAATACGTCGGGGAATGCACTGTGAGCAAACAATCATGTAGGCTGCCTATGTATCATACAAAGCTCAGAGCTCCCGTCACCGGACTGTTAGGGACGTGTTATATTGAATTCTCAGCGCCATTTGCGCCGTCGAAGCTCGAGAAGCAGCTTGCAATAATTGCGGTGGAGCACATGACTGGTTGTTCGATTACATGGACGACGACTAATACCATCTTCGACATTGTGATCAAGTTCGTCAACGCTGGGATTACGTTGCTGTTTTCACCGCTGAAGAGGAATTTGTCAGACAACTCGACAGTATTTCTAGCTGCTTCGGTCCAAAGCTTATGGACAAACACGGAGTGAAGTAGAAGGACATTTTACCCTATGCTGCAATGGCTAATGTGAGAGGGCAGAGGATGTTTGGTACGATGAAACACACATTAATAGGTGTGTGGTTAAGAATGGCGGAAATTGAGTGGACGCACTTCAAAAAGTTTTATATTTGCTCCGAAGTCGCGACTGTGGAGCTGGCTCCTCTCCCTCTCGGATGATTTACGGTATAAACCTAAATATGTTCTCCAGTGACACGGTGGCTCTATTTGACCGAGCGAGCTAAACGAATAGGGCCGTAGAAATACTAGGGTAATCGCTCTTGCGCACCTCGGAGATGGAAAAGTCTGTAATTTTATGGGAACCGATGGGCCGCGTGAGGTAATTCACGCTAGGAGAAGAATTGATGGTCGCTCATGGAACAGCGATCCATAAGGCTTGGAAATGGTCGGCGTTAGAGTCGTTCTTCTATGCACCGTGCAGGGTGATCAAGGCCGGTCTACCGCGCCACGATCTGGTTTCTTCAACTGGTTGAGTGACCCTATAAGCATTACACGCTCTCTGGCTGGCGGAGAATTCTATAGCACCAAGTAAGTTTACGCAGGAAGGTGAAAAGTTGATCCAAAGAGTTGAGTCGTCAGCGATGAACTACAATCAAGGCTCTTTATTTTTAAATTGACACCCGAAAATTTACTCATTTCAGGTACAAGCGCGGAACAATAAAATGAAGATGATTATGGGAAGAAGAAAAAAAGAGTTAAAACGAGGCGAACGAGGAAATAAGGACAGGAAAGAGGTTAAGGGAACTAGAAACGATCAGAGGCGGGCTACCTGGGGCTGGACTGCAAGGTGAGCGAGTCAGCCGGCGCCACGAGAACTCGATTGACCCTCGTCAATTTCCTTTCTTTTTCTCCTCCTTCTGGTCCTATTTATCCCCTTTTGTTTGTCACCTGGTCGCGAAACTCGTACCGAACTCGTCACAATGGCCTTTAGGTGGTCATTTCGCCCTGTTCTTGTACCGAATTTTTTGTTCTGTGTAGACCCTTTTAGGTAATGTGTCTTGCGTACACAAAGAAGACAGAAGCAAGATTCCCCTTGGCCCACCTGGGAAAAATTAAAAAGTATTTCACAAGCATTACAGTTCCTATCATGAAAATGGACTGAAATATCTCGTCGGGATGTGAGTCAGGGTTTTTTCTAAAGAACATTGCCTCTGCCAGAAATATTCGTAATATGACAGTAATATTTACAGTTCCACTAAATTTGTTTAAACAAGGTGTTACCAAGTTGCTAAGGAAGAAGAATCTTCAACGAAAATTATTTTATTGGTGGCATGCAGAAGTTTCCCTTTCTCGTTGAGCTCGGGGGCTCGGTAAAACAACACCGCAAAAAATCTTTAAATAAGTATCTCAGTTTCTCTCTCGCTAAAGAAGCTTTCCGACGCAGTCAGTGCGTACAGTAGTACCCAGCGTACTGGGAGGAATTTTTACAAAGACAAAGACCATGAAAATGAAATAAGCAAATAAAAATGTAGATTTTCCAATAATTAAAAAAGTTAGTACTGGAAAGAAATTATACTCCTCGCCCAATGAAAAGGAATAAATCAAAGATTTTTCACGAAATCATTGGATCGTAAGCGTGAAATATTTCACTTTCATTCGGGAGGGGGGGTCGCATTACAAACAAAAATGTAAATCAAGAAGACCATTTCGCGCGAAACACAAAAGTAACCCAAAAGATAGGCGCCTTTTTGTAGGCATCAACTGGATGAGTTTAGTAATATCTCAGAGATGACCACAGGATTTTCTTCACGGTGTCAATACTTCACCTCACTGGAGAGGTAGTGTATGGGTATTCAGTACTGTTGAATTATAATTCCTTCTTTTGTCATGTAAACTATCGCTCAAGATAGCCCAGTAAGTTCGATAATTCAGCCAAAATAGCTCCCGAAGCGAGAAAACTGTACCTAACTTTTTACAAATCCTAAACAGCACAACGGTCAGGTGCTCAGGTGCACACTTCAATTCCATAGCCTACACAAATTTAATTAATTCAGTACCCCTTCACCCTTTTCTGTCCTATCATATGGAATAACACAGTTATAACTTCGAAATGTAGCTGCAAAGCACAGAAAGTACACTTGGGCTTATCACACAACCATTGATGTCTTTGTGGTCTTGGAGAACAGGTGAGGGGTGCTTGATATAGATCACAGAGGCGCACCAAATGATAAATAGGTAATCTGCTTGAATTACATTACTGCACTTGTTACTGCACTTGTCTGACAATACACCTATATGATTCATCTATAAATTGAAGCCTAACACTCTTGCCTTGTGCACTCCCTTCGTAGGAGCAAAAAGCTAGATATATAACAAATTTGACTTAAAAAACTCACAAAATTCAAAAATTCAAATCGTTTCACCTTCCCATATCTTCTCGGTTGCACAGTGCACCCTTTCAACTCCTGGTGACTCATTTCTGCCACTCCCCACCTCCTCCCCGCCCTTATTACTTGCCCTCATTTTCAGTTCCAAATGTCCGCACTTGAGCTCGTCCATCCCCACCTGACTTGCAAACCAATCCCTCTGCGTCCGACGCACCTCCTTAATAAAAAGACCTTCTCATAGTTCTCCATCCGCCCGAATCTATCCCATCAGCATTTAGGATGCTCAAGTAGCACTTCTTGTGGCCTCCGTATCTCCTTAGCCGCCTATTCCGCTGCCGTCAACGCGTCAATGGCATCACTCTCCACTTTCCATGATTCGTCGGAATTTCTATTTTTGTCCCCCAAATTTGTATTGTACAACTCCTCACAACACTTCCAACAACCCTATTCAGTGTTAAACGGCCTCACTTGACCAACATGTATATTTTTGCACATTTTTTATGTTCAGTCTCTCTATTTGCTCTCCCTCCAATGAACTTGAATTGCTCCTAAGAAAATTGGCACCCACACTGTACTGGCATCGAAAGAGCTGATTTTGGTGTTTTTTGATCTGATTCACTTCCAAACAGGAGGCACTGTACTGTGCAGTAAGGGCAATTTTCGATTGTCGCCCAAAATTATTCCTGGCACTGTATAAAAACCCGAGAGGGTGTGAGGGCTTGAAATATAGACCACTCGGCCCCCAAATTGGACCTGATATTTTCGCAGGTGCACAGCACCTATTGGGCCAAGTGTCGACTTCACTTATCTCTAACTTGGATTTCCATCACTTGCTTGGCCTTAACTTCACCTACCATGCCGTCGTAGATAACCTGCACATGGATTACTAGTATTTATACCTACTTGGCCACTAGGGCCCCAGATTAAACAGCTACCCAGGAGGTGGCTCTGAACTTGACTCCCAACTTCTGCCTTTGCAGGAACCTTGCCAACGGCAACTTTGGCTATAGCAACGTTTATACGCCTGGGTACCCCTTAGTATTCCCCCCTTCTATGCAATATTATAATACTCCTTTTGTTGGTAATTTGTGATATTTGTTCACACTTGGGTCCACGTACTCCAGCGTCTATATACAAATAGGAACTTCAAGGTTGCCGTTGGTGACAACATCCTTATCCTTTAAAGGATTTTCAGAACTGCTCCCCTGGAGTCTACGGTTCTTTGGAATCGATCCTTATCAAGTTTCTAGCATTCTGCGGGTCACAGGCCGGCCTTAAAACCCGGAGGACAGGTACACCGTTTACCCCTCCAAGGAATCACCCCTGCTCTATCATCACAACTTCTCCTCGCCGTCGGCGGCCTGTGCTACTGCATCGCAGGGTGCTTAGAGAGAAAGAGGGACAGCGAACAATCTTTCATTCTTGGTATGTGTGTATTGGTTTTCTCATTGTCCGACGGGATTACGTAAATAGACGAGAACAACTGCGCACTGCGCATTGAACCACACTGATGACACTTTTAAAGACATCAAATTACTCAGACTACACTACGCGTTTCTCTCGGTGGAATTTTCCACTCATTAGAAAAGTAAGGAAATCAAGAAAGGCCCAACTACCCCGAAATATCTGACAAAAGGTGCATTACAGTCCCCACAAATTCTAAATAAAATTTCAGTTACTCCTCATTAAAGTTTAGTCTCTAATCTGCCCGACAAAACCCCTTCAAATATCACGCAATGAACACTGAAAACGACGTCAGCACCAAATATCCCACAAAAATCACCCCGAAAGGCTTCTTAAAGTATCTGTTCTGTCTTGAAATCTCTCCAAGAGGTTCAATTCCACTCAAAATTATTTTGAACGTTCCTATCGACCTCATTTTATATATTTACGGTCACTTAGCAGACTCTTGCTCATTGTATATTTGACTTCGAGCATATTTACTCCATGCCCGCCACGAGTGCAGTGGCATTGGACTCTGTTTGTAGTGATGCTAGAAAGCTCGAGGAGACAATAGAGAACCACTTCGAAAATTGCTTGGGTATGATAAATTCGCAAATTGAGAAACGCACCCTAAAAATTAGCCAGAATCAGACGGAGAACCCAAATAGGGGATAATTATGCTCCCATTGCCATGAACCAGGTCATTTCGTTAGCTTGTGTCCTGAGAATCACTACCGGAACACATGTTGCTATTAATGTAGTTTTTTCTGGAAACTCAGTCATTTCTGGCCTCATGAGCATAATTCCTGGTCGAGGAATGAGCGTCAAAGCGGAATACAGGAAGGAGGAGTGGAATCTAGACCCGAGCTGGAGCTGTTAAAAAGTGGACAATAAAAGGTTCCCATTAACGCGGGACCGATTCAGTCGCTCGGGAATCCGAAAAAGTTGGCGTTACTAAGAGAGAAGCTGCAGAAAACATGCTGTCAAAAAAACCAAGGCTAGAGTAATATCCACTAGAATAAATATCAGAGACATTTTTGACTCGAACGAAAAGAAATAAAAATTTAATTACAGGAGCGTGTCTAGCCATGAAGACGGAGAAAATCAGAAATAAATGTGAACCATGTTATGAAACCTGGGATGCGCTAGGAAATACGAGTTTTTATCAGAGCTTTCTACAGCTCTATCTGGTATAAACTTCAGGCAGCTGCTAGAAAGGGTGCACAGGATTCGAGGAGAGAGTTGAAAAAGATCTTGAAGCCCGGGAAGACAAATAAGTGAATTAGGTCTGCCGTTACCTCGGCGACCGCCACTGGCAGCTATGTAAACATTAGTCCCTGTCAGGGTACTGAAAGAAGACTTACAAGCATCATTTGACTCCTAAGGGGTACTAAATATTATATCAGGAGATTTGATCGAGGAGCTGAGCCTCAGAATCCTTCCGAAAAATAGGAGAAAAGCTGATTTGGATGGGATTGGCTCGCGTCTGACTGCTTAGGCATTACCGAAACAGTTTCAGTACTTTTTACCGCAGTGAAAGTTAGTTTGTACTTTCTCGTAATGCAAGATCTTCCTTTTAACAAAATTATATAGAGTCCAACAATGGAGCAATTGTAAGATTGTATCGACCTCGGTAATCTTAAAGTCTCAGTCCAAATTGACGGAAAACAAGTGAGGATGCCTCTGAGTTACTACAAGAGAACGCGATCAGAGAAACAGAGTGGACCGAGTAGCGAAGATTTCACTTCCAGTTATGATAGAGATAGACCCGAAGTTACGGTAGATAAATAACTAACAGAGTTAACCGAAGATACCAATTTAAACTCCGCCTGCGGCGATCCGGATGCCGGCTACGGTAAAGTCGGCTGTAACATAACGCGGTTCGAAAAAATCTACAAATATTTAGCCTTCTGCGAAGATCTCACCCCATATATCAAAGGACACTGCATAATGGCACTAAAAAGCTGTGGATACAGGCAAGCATAATCTATCCACATTCAACGGATAATAAAAGACAGAATGCTCGAAAAAACCATAGAGGTGATGAGGAAATTAGAACTCTGGATGGCCATTCATGCAAAACTGAAGCACCTTTCTCTCCTAAAGTGAAAAAAATGCTACAGTGTTTACTTCAAACAAAGTCACCGCCTGTAATTTATGGGAATTAATACTGGCGCAAGTCCTCGTGACTTTCGAATTTGAGCTGACTAATACCGACCAGGTTTTTCATAGAACACGATGTCAACCACTAAAATGGGGGTATTCATACAAGAAGGCGTCACTGCTATGTTCCAAAATGAAATTATTATGTCCACTTCATCGGCTTAGTCCTTTCTAGTTGTGATTGTTCCCAAAAAGATGATAAATAGAGATTTTGAGTCGACTATCGCTACTTCACCAAAGAATGATCCCAGACCGAGTCCCCCTCCCAAACATGGAAGAGGCTCTAGAAGAATTAAAAGGATGTGGCTAAGTTTCTAGTATAGACTTTAAGAATATTGACAGCTCCCCAAGTATAGAAATGAAAAGACATATCGAAATTTACATGCAAACTAGGGACGTTCAGGTTCGAGTTTATACCCTTTGGAATTATGAACGCAGCACCAACCTTCCATAGAGCAATAATTGAAGTAAATAATGTGATCTGCGTTGCAAGAGTGTATATTGAAGACGTCGTTACATTCTAGGAAACCTTTTAATCCCACCTAGACCACATTAGAGTAACGATGGAAAGGATCTCACGGTTCACTTGAAAATCAAACTGAGCAAATAGATCTTCGTACAATCCTCTTCGAAATTACTTGTTCATTTCGTGGACGAAAACTTTTTAGGATTGATCCATAATAGAACTTTAGGATCAAAAAAGCTCCCAGACCGACTTCAAAAGCAGAGTTACGCATCCTTGTTGGCCCCTTATCGTAATATAGGCGTTTTATTCATATTTTTGCTAGGATAGATGCTACTCTACAACATTAAATTCAAAGCGCGGAATGTTTAGCTGGGGCGCAGAAATGAAAAACGGTTTCTTCAAGCTAGAAAGGAAGCTTTGCGAGCCACAATTACTCTTATTTCCGGACTTCGAGAAACCGTTCATCTTCAAAACTGACGCATCGGAGCATTCTGTCGGCGCTGAGTTTCCCCAGGGGTATAATGTTAGTAAATTACATTCAGTAAAGTTTACCAGTATAACAGTGAATGATTATGATGGAAAATATCCCTTCTGTGAGAAAAAAAGCCCCTGGCTGTTGAGCTAGCTCTAAAGAAAGTTCTCTTTCAGCCTACTTTCGCCAAAAAGTAATGGTTTGATCACGTATCACTGATAGGTCAGAAACTATGTCCAAGAAGAAAGATGTTCACTATCGCTTGGCATGATGGCTCGAATTATTCCTAGAATACCAATGCGAAATCATTAACAGTCCTGAGAGGATCAACCTGTCAGTAGGCTTTCTTTCCGGATTCAGGGATCCAGAAAAAATGGAGGACCGAAAGAAAGTATTCCCGAAATAACAGTCTTTGATAGGGCAAGGGCGGCTGACTTCAAAGGAAAATTATTGGGATAGGAGATACGGAAAGTGAATATGGACAAAACCTGAAAGTATTTTCCGTATGAGACGTAAAACTATCTCGGTTGAAAATAACAGATCCACAGCTAGTGGCTCCTACTGGAAAAAGAATCAAGATTCTGAGGACCTTCTATGATGAACAGGACCATCACAGCATTACTACCACCAAAAGATTTATTACGGAGATATTTTTGTAGCCGGAAGTGCAAAGAGACATGTATCACTTTATTAAAAGTTGCTATGATTGTCAAAAGTTCACGCCAGTCAAACACATATAAATCAAACTAAGGATTCCTAGTAAAAGGCTATTCGAGAAATTACCCCTGGACTTAGCCGATCTTTTCAATAATAATTCTTCTGAGAGCTGTTAGATCTTCTCATAGGAGAAAAAAGGCATCTGCAGTCCGCTTAATGACGCTACCGCTAACGTAATCATTTAATTTATGATAAAGGAAGTAATCTATACTTTTGGTTTGTCTAGAAGAATCATTTCAGACAGCTCACTTTTTTTACGTCTATATTTGTTTTCAAATTCAAAAGAGAAAACGAAATTAGGTGCAAAACAGTTCTGGTATATTCCCCTTTGTTTGATGGGAAGGCAGAAAACATGGTCGGGATAGCTAAAAGGGCCTGATCAAAGATTATATCGGGAAACAAAATCAAGCTAAAGGACGCCGTGATAAAAGTTCCGTATGGATAATCGTAGAAAATGCATCAACCAGCGCTCTCCGTTTGAGATGATATATGGAAAGGCCCCTAGAATGGTTCAAAAGGAAATTGAAGCTATTAATGGTGAATCTAAGGGACTAGAGGTGGAAATATTAGCCTCCGAAAATAGATTTGCAATCAGGCCCAGGAGGGGAAACCAAAATAAGGAATCCTCTGAGAAATCGTGGATATTCGCCGTCATGACGAGGGTATTTGTTGTCATTCACGGTGAGTCTTTACAGCAGAAATTTTATTGGTCCGCATTACGTACAAAGTATTGTAATTCGCGAATTATGACAAAAGCAAGGCAGGAACGTTACGAGATCTTCTCAAACTCCCGGAAGAGGTCGAGAAGCGCAATTAATGCACGTCACCTCATCCCGTATCATAATAGACCCGAATATCTATTTATTTTTGGAACATGAAATGTCCTAAGGAATGTACCCGTGCATAATTACATGATGCTCATAATTGTTGGAAGACAACTACGGAAATGGATTGGTTCATTGACTAGAGAAGATGACAAAACTCAAGGTATTCTACACTTTTCATCAACAAAGCACTTGCTTTCAGGTTTCTGAGTTTTAAATTTCTTTTTGGACATGACCAAAGTTTATTTTTAAGGTTTTTTTTGAATCAGAACAGAATGTTCGCCGACGACAGTCCAGATTTTGTAGAAGCCTCACACTACTACACAGTGGAAAGTTACGGCGTAGTTCCACCTGAAGAACTGTCGTATACATCCTTAAACGCAGTTTGAAACTAGTTTTGGTTTCTTTGATACCACTCACACGTTGACCTTTTGGACTATTAGCTGGCACCAAACTGGGATTATCGTTTTGTTTCCTACCCGCTATTGGACCCATAACCCTCCCCGCCGAATAGAACGTAGAGTACGTCAAAGAAATCCCTGAGGATGTAATGATGATCCAAGGCGGATCTTCTGAAGGCTTTAAAACATTTAAAAGTGGTTCCAATCGCCCTACGAGGGATTGTTTTGTCGATTTCAATACCAGCAGAGGTAATATCGAACGTCTGCCACAAGAACCTTCGCTCCCGCATTCATAACCCCACTTTACAACCACAAAAAACAGGTATTCGCTACGGATAGAGTTTAAAATTGGCTTCGTGATGATACAGACGACGAAAACGATGCTAAAATCATTCTTCATATTATGGTGTGTTTGTATCTGTTTTCTGCTCTATAAATGGAGCGCACTTTTCACATGAGGGCAGACTCCTGTTGGTGCCTGTATTTTTCTCCTTTAGGCATCTCTTCCTATGGGTCTTCAAGATACGTTTTCGTATCACATATATTATTGTACTATTGGAACGCTCAAAGCTGTTATGGAGAAAGAATGTATCCGACCAAACTTGGCATCGCCGAGCCGATACATGAAGCCATGAATCGATGCGATGTATTCGTGACAGAAATGAACTTCTTGGAGCATTATTTGTTAGTTGTGTGCTTCCTTATTCGTTCGACAGATCTTATATTATTGAAACCAGGATAAGGAAATTTAAAGGCATAGAAATGACGAGGCAGGATATACGTTTCGAGCGAGGGAGCGTTTCTCTTGCGAGAAACTGAAGGTATTCTCTTCGAACAGAGAAATAATTCCTCTTTAGTTTTCTCTCTTCACTTTTCCTTTCCTTTGTTTCTCGTTTTATTTGGCGAAATTCATATTTCTTTACACTGTTCTCGTTTTTCACTTTTCCCTTTTTTGTGCAACTTCCTTCTCCTTCGACAGTAGTTATTTCATTATTCTCCGTTTATCTGATATTTTTCGACTCTAAGTATCTTATTTCGTAATTGGCATTTCTAGACGTGATTCTAGCCATAAGTCATCCTTTTAAAGGCGTTTTTTCACTAATTCACACTGTGAGAACAATTTGTCGTACTTTTTTTGATTCGATAGGCCTGTACATATGAACATTTGAACGCTATTTAAACCCATTGAGTAATGCATATAATTTACACCCGGCATTTGAATCAAAAAAAATACGACATTTAACCCTCCACTTTGGCGGTAATTGCCCATGGACTACTTCCTTCTCTTCCCATTGCCAATTTTGTTCATCCTCGCCCTATCAAAATATCAAATTTATTTACTTTTGGCCAAACCGACGTGGACTAATTTCTACGTCACCAGAATAGGATGCGCCTCACGGGGCTCTTCATTCGTCGCCTAGTGGATATTGAAGCACAGAAATTGGCGGGATGGACTGCAAAGGTGAAGGCAGTATTACAGAATATTGTTCACAGGAGCGGGGGCCCGAAGCTCGTCTATGAACTAGGAGAAAAGATGTTCGGAGAGTCAAGGGATGAAGAAGTGGAGGGCTTCATTGGTCGCGCTGGAGGGTGGGGAATGTATTCTATGGACAAAGTGGTTCCGGTGATAGTTCCGGTTGGGGAACCATTTGATTAGCTGGATTTGGCATAGGGAGGGTTACGAAATCATGAGTCGGTCAAGGTTGTTTGAGGGGACTACATGAATGTATTTTATGTCCTGAGGGAAGTGCTGGATTTTGATCTATAGGATGAATAATTTGAGAAAAATACTTATTTAGTTGCTTTCATGTATCTTTTGTAAAACTGGCTGCGTCCACATGAAGTCTTTTTCTATTTTTCTGGTCCTTTTCGTAGTTTTATCAGAAAGGTAAGTTTTAAGACAACTTCAAACCAGAATCTTCGATCAGCTCCTTCGCTTCGAATTGAGGTTATATACCATGCCTCTTAGAGTTGGTTACTAAATCAGTCAGTCATTTTTCACGTTCACTCCTAGTCGTTGTCTGTTAGCGTCCAAGTTAGAATTTTAATCTCTTCCAAAGGCTCTCAACTCGGATATTCATCAATTATCTTTTCCGATAACGCAAATACCACTATACTGAACAACGCAACGCTCAAAAGCAGTGGCGAGATCTCTCCAAATTACATCACCCTACACTTTCATCTTGTCTATTAGAGTACATGAACATCATATTCTTCATTTATCCTTCATTTGTAAATGACTCTGCAGCATTGTTGAGGACAGATATCGTATTTTGCGTTCCAGCTGTTTATTCAAATCTGCATTCGAATTGACCTTATTCGAATCGAGTTCGCGGGCTTACGAATAAAACAACAGCCTAAAGACGAAATAATGATTTCATTGGCTGTCTGCAAGTTGAATTACTTGAAAGAGAGCCAATGAAATCCAGCTGAATCAATCCGAATTCCAATCTCTTTCTTCATGACATAAAAGTCACCTTTACTTCTCGCTGAATGTCAGAACAACTCGAAACTATCTGCAAAGAATGGGTACCCGTGACCAAATCCCAAGGCTGCTCTCAGTCCGGCATAAATACTAAACGCGCGAATCCTCACTTCCACTCGGTTACATCCTCACCAAAAGCATGATAAAGTCCCAACCCGCGGCATGCTTCTCTATTTACCCAGTTCTCCCAATCCCTGCACTAATCCCCACACCGATCCACTGGTCGTTTCCGAAGCTCTTCCATGCCCACTCGTCTTATCGGATCCCCTTTTATCTGCTTCAAGGCGGATGACGTACGACAAGGAGCGGGGGAGCTTTTGGGGTGGATTTAAGAATTGAGTCTTAGCGGGGAGGCAGGTGCAAAAATGACGGCGATGGGCGTTGAAGAAGACGGGACAGGGGAGGATATATGGTCAGTGGCCGGGGTTGGGGGTGGTTGGCCGATGGAGAGGTATTGGGGTCGGGGGGACCGTGGAGGACGGGGCGCGTGTGAGTAGGAGAGGTGGTGGGGGAATTGACCGGTGGTGGGGGAGGATTGCAGGGTGAAGTTGCTCGACAGTAGGCGTAGAGACCAAAAAAATGCATTCGAGGGGTCTGGGCTCGCGGTGGGAGCGAGTGGTGGGCTACCGTGATACAGGAGGGGCTCCGCTTGTACATTTGCGGCTGGCATATTTTTTCAGGATGATGGTCAGGTTGCGGAAGGGTTGTAGCGGGAGGACTTACTTTTCTACGGTCTAGGTGATGCAAATATGTGTACAATTTGTAAGACTATAGATCAGTGGGTCCTGCTCGTCCAGCCTGTGAAGTAGACGGAATCTATCTCCTTCCGGGATGTATGTAACATATTGCTGTATAGTATAACCTGTAACTTATTTAGGACAACTTCTACCTAGTTTAGAATAACCTCTAACTTATCTAGGCTAAATATTAAATTAAAATAGCCTGACTTAGTACGGGACAGATACCTTCCGTAACCATCCAACTAATCGAGCTATGGTTGTTGTTGTTATAAAAAATATCCTTTCTTTAGTATAGCGGCTCTCTCCAAAAACTTCTGTCTTTTTCATTCCTGATATCTGGTTTTTCAGAACAACTCTTCCCACCTACTTTCTTTTAAGAACAAAATACTGAAACAGCGTTTCCCCTACGTATGGAAATTCACTCTACAGATCAATTTCCATTTTTTCTATGAGTACTTTGGTCCTTCTTCTTTAAAAAAGAAATCTTTCAACTCGTGATCTGCTTTACCCTCTAAATTCATTTCCGATATTTTATCAAGCAGTTTTTTTTGGTTTTGCATTGATTTCATGCTAATTCAATGCTACAGCATTGCCTACCGTTTTTATTTCACCCAAGGCCGTTTCGCAGACTTGTTTAAAATTCGACATCAAAGTCGTTGAAGCAAAACACCGCCATCAACTGCCTCACCGGCACATCTCCCATTTTCACCTCAACACGACCGACATCCGCCCGTCCCTCATCATCATCAATTCATCCCTAGGCAACCGCCCCCTCAAATCTCTGGCCTCGATGGCCAATATAAGAACCGAATATGAGTATTACTGTAGAAGAATGCACCGACATTTTGTTCGGGAGTGGGTCCACCGGCACTGCTTTGAGTAGGCAGAAAATTAGGTAGAGGAATAGAAGGCAGAAGAAGAGGCAGAGGAGAAGGATTCTGAGGCTGATCTAGAAGGATCGGAAGGTGAGGAAGACTGGGTGGACTCGTTGGAGTTTCTATTGTAAAATGGTGGGGAAGCTACTGCAGAGAACAGAGGGTGAGTGAGGGAGTAAAATTTATTAATGACTCCTCTGAAAGGGATGAACAAGAGTTTGAATGTCATGAAGAGTGATTCTAGGAGCTTGATATTTCCGAAGGGGCTATCTATCACTCCGGCCGTTCGATGGAGTTTGTAAGGACTGCATTGGGAGTATGAATATTTTGGAGGGATTTTTGGGTCTAATATCGAGTACTAAGATAATGAGGAGTAAATTTTGATACTTATCCTGATATTATCTGCTGTTAATATTTCTCATTCACACGAATCCATTTAATGAATTTTGAGGGATTTTAGTACGTTTGCTTTATATTTAAGGGTAGCCAAAAAAAATCTATATAAGCTGGGTAAAATGCTTTCTCTTATGGATATCAAGCAAGTTGCTAGACATCTTCAAGTCAATTCCCAAGTATTTGGGAAGTTGAGAGTCAACTTCAGACCCCAGAAAAATGTTTCTTACGATTGTCTTAGAGCATAAATGGCACAACCTTCTCCATCTATACTCAGTTGTAGCCCTATTAACTGTTGACCTCAACCAACTTTTTCTGTTCGCTGAACTATACCACGGTAGAACCTTTGTCCCTTGCAAAACCCCCTAATTGATGTAATTGGTTCTGAGTATCTCTTCCGCCGACAATTTATCCCTATTAGAGACGACATATGAAATGGCGTAGTATGGTACTCATTTAGATTGGACGCAGACTATCAGAGTTAACATAAGAGATGCCAATATAGTAGCACCAACGAAATAGGGTCGAAAAGCGAGTGGCATGCGTCCATCGACAGCGGAATTGACGATAACTGTCAGTTCGCGGATGGCGGGCGGTTAGGGCAGGCGCGGCCAGGGGAATGAGACAGAAAAATTAATACTGGAGGCCCGAGTAATTTAGGGCGGGGAAAGCTAGGGTGGGGCAAAAAGCGAATATGCCGCCGAATTTCGGCTTTCGTGAACAAAAAGGGCGACAGCAGACGATGACGGGGAGATGGGGAGAAAGGGACGGAGGGGAATGGATGAAGACGATCTAAAGCGTCTTTGTGCCGTGAGTTGCGAGCAGCAAGAGCTTGCGGAGAAGAAAGAGCAGAGAATCCTTTGGCGAGTTTTCCTTGCTGCACAAGTTTTCGGTATCGGGAGGCTGGAGATAGGGAGGAGTAGAAGAAGTACCGGACGGCGGATCCGAAGGCACCAGTGGCGTCCTGTGTAACAATGTATCTGTTACAACGCTGGGAAATAGAGACTTTTACCTTTTGTTATTTCAGTTCTCTATTACACAGAGGTGTAACAGAGAATCTGCACACTTCTTGAATGATTTAGAAGATTGACTTTCCTTCAATGTTTTATTTTAAGTGGAGAACCACAACATCGTTTTACTTAGTTATATTCTACATAGTACAATTAAATAGTTACACTTACTTTCAAGTAAGTTATACTGAGGCAACAAAAGTATGGAAGTTTTGGAGTAGAGGTACAGTACTGGCTATATAAAGGGGGCTCATCTGGATTCTTCTTGGAACACTACAAGATACGTTTCTGAAAACCCCATTAAATTTAATGGCCAATGACTGTGCCTTCATAGATTTTTGAAAAACATTAAGCGTGAGTGACATGCAGCGATGAATTGATCGTGGATGGCCACTGTACAGTGCAAGAAGAGATGTTAATTTACAATTCACAAAATTGGCCATGGAGAGGACCCAACCACGGCCTAATTCCTCTAAGAGTAGCTCAAATCGTGCCAAACGGCCCCAAATGTGGCCCGAAACATACATATGTACATACCTGTGGCATGCATGCACACCGTATTACACACCAGAGTTTCCACAAGATCTTTGCATCAACACATGTACATGTTTTAATTTGGAGAGTTATTCTACTTATTCTAGTACTGGTCTGTGACAGTAGTACGGTACTGAAACAATTGTGAGAATAAAGACCAACTTTATCCAAAGCACGTTACGCTATGAATAAACAAGCCTCCTCAAAGTATGTTCACCATGAGGAACTGATCATAAGCGAGCCCTCCTAGCTCGTTGTGGAGCGCGGTACCATGCGTTTTCACGAACGTTAAACTCACTTCCAAGGTACCTTGGATGCGATTTTCTTGATGAAGTTCCGATGAACATCCTCGCCGTAAATCCGGTTGCCTCCTCCATCTTACCAAGAAGAAACTGTATGAGCCTTGTGAGGCTCATTCAGAGGGTTCGCAGACCACAACTGAGGCACACATCGAAGCTATATGTTTGTTTTCTATGTGCCATAATTCTTATCATACAATGTGTTTGACCTCCACAAAGCCCAGACGTGATCTGTTTTTTTTCCCGTCAATTGTCCTCTTGCTCCAAGAAAACCGACCTATAATCTTAGTTTGGGCTTGCACCATATAAACAAAGGAAGAATCTGTATGCTTATCTCCATAGCAAAAAGTTCCTAGAATCCTTAAGATATCGCCCTCTACCCACTGCCACATTTGCTCACCATATTCAACATATTTGATTTTAAGTGTATGCTCATACTGTCGCACAGATCTGGAAAGGAGGAGAACTTCATCGAAAAGGAAGAGCTGGTACTGGATGGGAACTGTGTTTCAGAGAAGCTTAGGTAGAATTGTAGCTCTGGGAGAGATGATGCCATTACTCTCATCATGCGAGCAACCGTAACGAATTGCTGCAAGGTTCATGGCACCTTTGCTTTCAAAGTACACTCCATTCATACATCACAGAACAAAGTGGCATCCGAAAAACTTGCGCCTGTTTCCAGATTACCTTGCTTAGGTGACTTTTCGCAGCGGAGAGCCAAAGTGCGATGAAGATCCATGACAACTCTTCGACCCTCTTCAATGTTTACCTGACTTGTAGTCGTTACCGACTCTAATCTCAATATAATGTCATCATGAGCATTGAGATCCGTATGCACTATGTCCAGACTTGTAAATACACTAACACAAGCCTGTCTCAAGTTCCTTGTGTCAACATCAAATGGAACATGACGACATTCATCGCTGCAAGTGGCCTTTCTTCTTTTCGCGCTTTGATACTCTCCGTAACATATCTAATCTTGATCTGCGTTAGAATCATTTTACTATACAGGCATGCAAAATTGATCTCTACTGACTCCAGGAAAGGTTGAAATTGTCGTTAACATCGATTTCAATATCAGTTTAATATCTACGCAATAGCCGACCACGTAGAAATAATACCTCATGTACCTCAATCTCAGATCCATGAATAGCCGGGTAAATAATAACACCATACGAAAGTACGTTAGTTGAAGAGTAATCCTCAATGCAAAGCACATCTGCAAAGCACCAAACGTCTGGTTTGCCTCTCAAATCATCCAGTGTCCAAAGGACCTGTATGTGGTCGCCACGGTTGGGAAGCACCTAACTATTGATAACGGAAGGATGGTACTCTCTCTGCGAGGCTGAGCGTGAGTCGCACAATGGATATGGTGCGGAGTACTCCTCCACTGCTTTGATCCTTGATATGAGCAATGCCAAATAAAAACCTGATGTCACAGTGGTAAACGTTCATATGGGAGATGCAAGGAGTCTTTTTGTCGTTAATTGGCCCGAAACCGAAACAGTTGTGCCTATTACTTCCCATTATATCTTCCAGAGAAGAATGTACTGTTGAGTGCTGCGGAAGGGTCTGAAATTTTAATTTTTGAATTAAAATTATGAAGGAATACATGGCTGGAACAAACATATCTAAACAATTTTATCTTCAAGGTATGAAGCCTTTCTTCTTCCATTGAAAAAATTTCATAAGAGAGAGAGCAAAATCAACTTGTTCCCAATTTGAACTCTTTAACCACACCCTTCATTGAATCATCCCTTCTATTTCCCTATGGAGGCCTGTCGAAGTGCTCAAGCTTGCCAAGAAACAGAGACTACAGTGATCTCTCAAGTCTATATGACGTATCACTATGCCAGCCTATCACTCTCAACGAGCGCGGAAAACAGTTCAGAAAATGGCTGAATACAAGAAAGTGCTTGATGAAAGAAAAACTGAAAGCAGCGAGAGCAGTAAGCAAACAAAGTAACTTCAATACTGAAAGTTCGGAAATTGATAATGGATCCAAAAGTAGGAAAGAGGATGCTACTAAGTCACCTGTGTTTCGGTTGAATATTTTAGCAACAGCTCCTACAAAATCACGGAGGAACATATCATTGGTTCCAGGCAAGAAGAGCGTCCACACTGATAGGTCCGAAGAAGTTGCTGGAAGCGATTGCTCAGATGGCTCGCGGACTTTCAAGAAGGGTATTCTCGTTGATACAGCAGTCGTTGGGTCACTGAAAGGGGTAAATTGTCGGGAGAAGAGATACTTAGAACCAACTACCCCAAGAAGGAGGTCTTGCAAGCGACAAAAGTGCTACCGTGGTATAGTTGAAAGAACAAAAAGGAGTATATAAGGAAGTCAGTTGAGAGGGCTACAAGAAAATATGGAAGGGGCAGGGTCTACAACTGATGGTCTGTGACCAGCGTAGGAAAAATGTTCCTTGGGTCAATTTGACTCTCAATTTCCCACTACTTGGGACTTTATTTGAAGTTGTCTCCCAGCTTGCTTGACCTCCACAAGAGGAAGCAGTTTACTCAGCTTATATAGACTTTTTGGCTAACCGTAAATTCTCAAATAAACATACTAACAACCATAGAATGCATCAAATTGAATTACGTGAACGAGAAAGACTAACAGCAGATAATATCAGGATAGATATCTAGATTTATTCCTAAATATTTTAGTCCTCTATATCAGAGCCAAACAGCTCCCCGAAAATATTCATTCCACCCAGGCAGTCCACACGAATACCCGCGGACGGGTTAGAAATCTCCATTGCCTCCTGTGAAATATCTAGACCACTGTGGATGCCCTCATCCGGTTCCAGAGTCGGGACAACCTGGTTCATATTTTCCCGCTCCTTCCCCACTACTCCAGCACTTTCCATGCCTCCCACCCCCTCATCCTCCTCATCCTCCTCTTCACTCCTCTCTTCATCTTCGTCAGAAGAGTCAGATATCACAATTAATCCCTCAGTCTCCCCTTCGTTCTCCCTTGGAGTCCCCCAACGTTGTACACTAATGTCTATCACGATTCCAACCAGTCCTCCTCTTCATTCTCCTCTTCCTCTTCTTCCTCCTCTCCTCTCTTCTCCTCTTCCTCTGCCTCTTCTGCCTACCGAAGCAGTTACGGCGGACCCACTCTCGAACGAGTCCCGGTCCACCCTTCTAAATTAATCATCGTAGTCGGTTGGACCATTTGCCATCAGGGCCAGAGTGTTGAGTGGACGACGGCCTCGGATGACTTGGTGATGTTGAGAGGAGGTCGGAGGTGGGTCATGTTAAGGGCCAAAAGAAGGGGTGAGCCGATGGGGTAGTTGATGGTGGGGGGATTGCCTCAACGATTTCGATTTCGAACTTGAAATACTGCGACGTCTTCAAAAAGTATGACGATCTTGGACGTGTTTCTGTAATGACATCTATTAATTACACCGTGTCTTCAAATAAAAATCAACCCATTAATTTGCCACACTCATCTAAATTAAAAATATGTTGCAAATTAAGAAACTGTAAAAATATCTGTCAAATTCCGATACTGTATCCAAATTTGGTCCTCTTCTAGAATTTTTTTCGAGTGCGAATTTTGCGCTCATCAGATAACACCGTGGAAATACTGGTACTAACATCAATACAACGGACCCGTACCGTCCAAACTACACTTGTCCGTATCGTGCAAACTACAAGAACCCGTAGTAACTGTGACACTCTAAGTGGTGATGGCAGTAGAAATGAATATATAGAATCCGCTTTCTAGTTTTGATCATTGATTTACGTAAAGTCTTGCGTTCTTGAGTTAAGCCATGAGTTTATGACTTGTTCTAGACAAAGCTATCATTCTAAGTAACTGTATCTGCATCTGTAGTGACCCTTGTAAAGGAGCCTTTTTCCACCTGTAGTGGGTGCAAAGTCTCGACTTCTGATGTAGTATGAATGACACTTAGAGTTAACGAAGCTGACGGCAGTCTAAAGCACTTCACATCAAGCAGTACTGCATTGTTCTGAATAGTGGAATTATATCATTCCTCTCACGCCGATTATTTTCATCAGTTTGTATTCCTGCGTTCCTGTGATTCTCTGGTTGATGTAGGGCGTCATACTTCGTTTCACATACCCGCAAGCACTTAGTATTGAGTTGGGTGATGATAGTGCGCTTCGCTGGCATGAATATGGCTGAAGTAAACATAACACATGTGACTTCTTCAGGATCTCGAATGACACCGTTATAAATTTTTGAGGACCATATGAACTCTTGCGTTAAGACACAGAAAAATGCAGCTGACGATTAAATTAAGCAGAAGAAACCCTTGTGAAGATGAAGTACCATTTCTATTGACGTTGCTTGAGCAAAGTTCTTTATGAAGTTGGTCGCAACCTCCAGAACATTGATATATCTTCGTAGGCTACGCACATGTCCAGAGCTCTTCCTCCGTAATTTGGCGTCACTTGGTATCAGAGTGACGACATGCTCTGCTCCTAACACGAAATCTTCATAATCGCGGAACAAATCCTCCAGTATGGCCTTGGTCTTCACATCAGATTCCTTATTGTCACCGAACGCACTGCTTTCACTAGCGTCGTCAGTTTTGTGATATGAAAGTCTCATCATTTTCTCATTCTGCCGGTCGGAACAGTACTCTTCCTTGAAATATATCTTGACATTCTCTGATCAAGGTCAGAGTTGAACTGGAACCATTCGGCTAATAGGAACCCTATGTCACAGAAACGCAGTTTTCACTTCTCCCTAGATTGGCGGAGATGAGCAGCTACCAGCCTATACGATTATCGAGCTCCATGAAAAGCGATATCGTGCTGCGACTGCTCACCCCTAAGCTTGTTTGTTCTTCCTCCCTCTCGCTTCGTCTCAACTATGCTTAGGGCACAAATGATATGTTCGGTACCAACATATCCCTTCTCTAACCAAGCAAGACGATTGACTCTGTCCTTGGGTTGCATACTTGGGATGTCATCAGTTTCAAAAATAAAATTACCGCCGAATGAATGCTCATAGTTTCCCGGTCGTGACCCTTCTGCTTGTTCCTCGATAAAGTATCGAATTGTTTATGTTGCAAGTTGATTAAGGCACCACTGATCAATGCATACCGAAAAGTGTAGTGCGCCAATCCTAATCCTTCATGGTACATCTCCTTTGTCTTTTTCGTTGGTAAGCTGAAGACAATCAATGGAACCAACTCACCCAGTGCTTAAGTCAGCCCCGAAGTACTTCTGTTGGAACACTTTTTCTCTATCAAACTGTTGATGTTGAAGCAAGTTAGATACTACTGTACCTCTGCACTTAAAACAGCTTCAGCGTAGGGGATATACTTGTCCCAGAAGTCTGTTCTTCTCTTCTTTAACTTCGACTTGGAAAATTTCCGCCCTCCATGACCCATCAAAACAATCAAAATGCCAAGTTTGGCATAAAGATCTTTGATCCGATTCGATATTTTTTTGTTGTGCCTCAGAATTTCCCTTCTCATACCGTCAAAAGCTCTTCTAAGATTCTTTAGTACTTCATCCTGAAACGATTTGAGCAAAGCCATCATTTCTTCAGCGTTCCTGTCCATGTCAAAGGGTGATCTGAGACCTGCCTCGGCCAATCTAGGCGTTCTTTCCTCCCATCAGCGGACACCGGAAGCCTCCCATCTGGTGACTCCCCAACTTCCCCTCGTTCTGATCTTGACAACCCCCGCTGGAGGGATGAACGTGAGTGGTCAAGGGTCAGCCGCGTTATGTAACTGTTTGGGGGGGATGAGGACGATGAGGGGAGGGAGGCATGGAAAGTGCTGGAGTAGTGGGGAAGGAGCGGGAAAATATGAACCAGGTGGTCCGACTCTGGAACCGGATGAGGGCATCCTCAGTGGTCTAGATATTTCACAGTAGGCAATGGAGATTTCTAACCCGTTCGCGGGTATTCGTGTGGACTGCCTGGGTGGAATGAATATTTTCGGGGAGCTGTTTGGCTCTGATATAGAGGACTAAAATATTTAGGAATAAATCTAGATATCTATCCTGATATTATCTGCTGTTAGTCTTTCTCGTTCACGTGATTCAATTTGATGCATTCTATGGTTGTTAGTATGTTTATTTGAGAATTTACGGTTAGCCAAAAAGTCTATATAAGCTGAGTAAACTGCTTCCTCTTGTGGAGGTCAAGCAAGCTGGGAGACAACTTCAAATAAAGTCCCAAGTAGTGGGAAATTGAGAGTCAAATTGACCCAAGGAACATTTTTCCTACGCTGGTCACAGACCATCAGTTGTAGACCCTGCCCCTTCCATATTTTCTTGTAGCCCTCTCAACTGACTTCCTTATCTACTCCTTTTTGTTCGTTCAACTATACCACGGTAGCACTTTTGTCGCTTGCAAGACCTCCTTCTTGGGGTAGTTGGTTCTAAGTATCTCTTCTCCCGACAATTTACCCCTGTCAATATACTTGTTTTTCGTGCGTCAAGGCGATAGTTTTAGTTTAGTTCCCGTCCTCATCACTTCCACGCGCATGCAGCTTACTCTAATTCTGCCTTCTCCCTGACAATTGATCTCTATGAACGTGTGCATGGCTACCGCAGTCATACTTATACGAAACCCTGCCTCCAGAGAAAGAATGGTTCTTTCACTATCGAATAATGGCATTACAATAAGAGCCATCTCAATTGTACGGGTCCCGCGAGCTGCTGCCGCCACCATACGATCTGCCATGGTCGTTATCTGTACCTTGCCTATAGTTCTCATTCGATTAAATGCTTATTGGGTCACTGTAGCAGCCATGGACACTACCAGTAATCTTCGTTACCGAGTAATACCTGCCGTCTTCAAAAACTCATTTGCGCCCTCCCTATCTGCTATACTCACTGTTTCTGTTTAGTGCATCCCGCACGAAGTAACCCATGTGATTTGCCTGTGTACGAGCGGTTCGATAGGAGTCGGCAGTATAGATGTAGTTTGCTACATAGCCACGGGCCTTGTCGTACAAGTTAGTGATGAGATCATGTACTGTAATAACCCTCTCCATATTGAGCCAGTTCTGCGAAGCGACCAAGGAGTGTAGATCAGGATAGGTGTTCTATTCATCTTGGGTGAAACTCCTACCAAGGATTGGTCCTGCATTATTCTTTCTTCAAGAACCACCCACCCCTTATTCTTCAAACTCCAATGCTTTTTGCGGGTGCTAGTTTCCCAAACCAGGCCTCTGGGCGTTAAAATCAACGACCAAAACGGTACGCTCCGGTACCGAAGGCAGTGATATATCCTCCCCGTTCTCTTCCAATAGGTATTTCTTGTTTGCCACGTAAAACTTAGGTCTACCCGAATGTAGTCAAACACAATTGTAGAACTCACGCTGAGGTCTGTAGTCAGGATGTTCTTCATGTAACGAATGGTATCTGGGATAGTATGCTTGAAGCCCAAATTTAGAAGCCCGCATTTACTGTCTAACAGCGCAGTTGTGCCTTCCTCCACGATGATAGTGCGACCCCCAAGCTCACACTCGTTATACTGTGTCACCATGAAGGGAGTCATGTATTCGCGACGTAACACTATTTTGAGAGCATTCACCTCTGAATTATCCCTCTCACTCAGTTCCTCGTGTGATGATTCAGCGCAGGCATTGACATCATGAAAAAAGCGCACAGACGGCGGCATAGGAACCGGCAGTGATGGCAGTTAACTCACGTCTTTGTTGGCTTATGCCGGCTAATCCTCCGATAAATCGGTTGTCGAGCATCTAGTCACCTCAGAATGGAACTCTACGGATGGTATCTACATTCTGTGCTCTACCCTGCAGTAGAATTCATAGTATTGATGCCATCTGTATACAAAACGATGACATGGCGCGATTGAATAGCACAATGTAATATTGGTAGCTGCTGTGCGGTCGACTGTTGTTCAGTTGTCGCCTCTGCAGTAGTCGGCTGTGCATTTTTTGGTGATGAAGAACTGGACTGTGCAATACTAGGCGTTACAGTACCACATCGTGCAGTAGTCGAAGCAGCAAGGAAACATTTTCCTGCACAGGAACAAGTAGACGATGACATGTCTCAGCCTTTTTTCATATGACCCGACGACATCTAATCCCTTCTACAGCTAGCTCCTTGGACGGTAGGGTCCAACAATACAATGTCGCCTTTTCACTCATTCTGGAAGTGCGAGAGAGGCACCCCTTCCCTTCATGCATTTTGGCTTCAGAAAACCCGGGAAGATACTTTCTCACTACTTTTAGTTGAGCGGGTTACCTAAGTGAAACTTGTGACGGCACCGAAACAAGCTTTAAACAGTGATATATCTAACAATAAAAGCACAAACACTCGTGAGGGAGCATTGAATAGGGGTGTTTTGAAGGGGGAACCCATTACTTCGTATACCGTGCCTTGCTATATTGTGATGATTTTAACCCTTTTACTACAATTTATCCTCAAGAGTCAGCAGGTGGTGTATACTTAATACCATTAGGCCTTCCTCCGGAAACGAGGCGGTGCACAAGTTCTGGACGACTCATATCCTTAACACCTCCTGGGTCGTCAAGCAATTCTGTGCTCTTCTACATTATTGATGATATTGTGGACTGTACCGTCAATGGCGTTAATTCATTGATGCCAAATGGCACACTTTGCAAAGTGGTCCTTGATATTGTCGTCTTATTGGAGACTGTCCTGCAGCCGCTCATGAATTGTACGTTTTAGGACCCAACGGAAGCTCACCATGTACGCTATGCTCTTTCAGGAGATTTTCAAAAACACAACAACTGAGAAAAGATATGGTTACACAATTTCCGTTCATGGAAAGCATACTTCCCTGATGTGCACATAGTTACGAATTATTTAAGGATCGTATAATATCGGACTCCAACTCTAACTACCTTGGAATGAGTACTCTTCGGATTTATCTTCTCAGACGCTCCTTTGCTTCTGTTGGGAAGAAGATTGATATTCAAACTTACCTTTGAACAAACAATAAACGAATTGTCAGTGCTCTGCTCGATCCTTAAATATCAAATCTGGTCACTCCTGATCATTTGCTTGCAGGAGACTCCAGCTTTTGGAGAGGCTCTCAGGTAAAACCTCCAATCTATGGTTTTTACTTCAGCTTTCCAAATTTTTTAGAAATGGGAGCTGGACTCATGAGTCGCGATACTCGTCTTCAAAATAACATTGTTTTCTTTTGCGATGAAATTAATTATGAAAGATGTGCCCAAATATTTGCTCGTTATTTAGGATGTCCTCAAGGAAGCTCATTTTTGTAGCAAATGCCTACCACTTACTGTATGTATTTTTAAGACTTAAGACATACGGAACCGATCTAGTATGTTGTACCATTGCAAAATGTGAAGATAAAACCTTCCGAAAATGGTCATGGAAGTGCATTTCTTTCTTTGATCGTGATGTCCGCAAATTCCCACACGAAAAAATCTAGATGAGGACCATGATTGTATACAGTATCGGAATTGGGAAGATATTTTTACAGTTTTTGAATTTGCAAGATATTTTTAATTTGGGTGAGTGTGGCAAATTCATCGGTTGATTTTTTCATTTTAGGACACGCTGTCATAGTAGATGTCAGTACAGTTCCAGGTTGTGGGTGATACTACAAGTAGCTCTGAAAGGTCTATATAATGGCCACATCAATTCCCACCCCTGGCCGATGGGTGACTGGCATGGGTATGGCACCTAGATATTTACCTTGAGAAATATCTCCTAATAGTCTCTCTGGTTCACACGATTACCGTGAATACATTTTATGGTTATTAGTATGTTTGTTGGAGACTTTTGGGTAGCCAAAAGTCTATATAAGCCGAGTAAACTGCTTCCTTTAGTGGAGGTGAAGCAAGTTGGCAGACAACTTCAAGCCAAGTCCCGAGTAGTAGGAAGTTGAGAGTCAACTTCAGACCCAAGAAAACTTTTTCTTACGCTAGTCGCAGAGCGTCAGTGGTAGACCTGCCCCTTTTATACTTGCTTTAGCTCTCTCAACTCTCTTCTATATACACTCCCTTTTGTTCGTTCAACAATACCACGGTAGCACTTTTGTCGCTCGCAACACCTCCTTCTCAGGGTAATTGGTTCTGAGATCTCTTCCCCCGCCGATTTACCCCTATCATTTGGTACTCTTGTGGAGGGGGTTGCACCCGAGGTATTCGAGTTGAGCAGTAGTAAGGAACACTTCGGGGGATTTCTTTTTGTAATCATGGATCTCAACGCTGCTCGTATAACGTTCACAGGGGCAAGACTGAAGACGTTGAGGAGTTTCTTTACACATATGTCAACGTTGTGATGCGAGAAAGGGCGATGAAGAGAAGGCCGCAAGTATCTTCGCCTATCTTCATGGTGACGCAAAGCACAAATATAAGTCCAAGTTTATCGACGGGTGGTCTCTTAACGGGAATGGGCGTAACTTCGGTGAGGTATGTGAGTGGCTTGTGAAAGAGTATGCTAAGGAGGTAGAACCAGATGAGATGATTCGTACCGCCATAGAGGCCCGGCTCAACTTCGACGATTTGTTAAGCTCATTGGTTTACTTGTGTGATCTTTATGAAAAGGCTGGGTTCAACGCCCAAGCAAGTACGGAATGCTGCGTAAGGCGGCTATGGGGGATAAGCGGCTCTCCGATTTCCTCCTCATCAAGGGCCCTCACACTTTTGATGAACTGAAGGGTACCATAGTAGAATTTGTCAAAAATTCGGAGACGTTTCAGTCACTGAGTGAGGTACCGAGGGAAACCCGCACATCGATGTCTATCGTACATCCTGAAAAGAATTATCAAAGGCCGGCTACTAGTGCAGCGGCATTAGAATCTGTCAGGAGCGATGTCAAAAACTTGGAAGAAAGGTTGGAAACCCGATTCGATAATCGACTTGACATGATAACCTCGCAGTTGGAAAGCCTTACTCTTACCATTAAGAAGAACCAGTCTGGGGCCCCTAAGCCGCAGAAGTCTGTTCTTACTGTCACAAGCCTGGACACTTTGCAAACAGGTGTCCTGATAATCCACATAGAAACACTCGTTGTGCAAAGTGCGGTCGATATGGGCATCATGAAAGTAACTGCTGGTCTAAAGACAACAGAAGAGCAAATTTATCGGAAGCAAGGAGTGAGTCAGGACCAGAGGTGAAAATCTTACAAAATAGAAGGGATCAAAGGTTGACGGATGCCGGTAACGTATCCATCGCTGAAGAGATTAGTCAAGTCAATGTGACAAAAAGGGATGGGGAAGGGAACATTTTATCGAAGAAACCTAGGCTAGAGTATGGAATGCTGGAGCATATCCCAGCACCTGTACCTCCTCGAACCAAGAGGTCTGATCAAGTTGTTCCAGGAGTGGGAGTCACTCCGGCCAAGAAGACGAAAAAGAGTAAGAAAGTTAAGAGTATCTCTAAGGACGTACTAGAGTATGTGAAGAGGTACAATTTGGTGGCTGAGCTTGCATCGGCCCCAACTGGGATAACGTTTGGTCAACTTTTGAGGGGCGACGCAGAGGATGCGAGAAAAGAACTCAAAAAAATTATCAGGTCTAATAAGTCCGCTAAGGGTAAGAAACTGTTTCTTCAATCGGCCTCGACAGCACCAAGACGTCTTAAGCTGGTACCAGTCAAAGTATTGGGTATGAAAACCCAAGCTCTCTTCGATTCGGGTGCTGTTCCAAACCTCATTTCAGAAACTTTGGTGACAGATCTAGGTCTCGAAATTACTCCAACGACTCGAAAAATAACTGTAGCGGATGGAACCGTCTCAAAATGCATGGGCACTGTTGACAAGGTTTCCGTGTTCTTTGGGGACTCTAAAGTTGATGTAGACTTTCTTGTCATGCCGGATCTCCCTTTCGATGCAATCATTGGCTGCCCCACAATGGAAAGACTAGGAACATGCATTGACTTGGGCAACCAAATGGTTTCAGTTAATATTGACGGCAGAACCGTGAAGATGCCCCTGGATTTCGACAAAAGCACGCATCCTGAAGATTTAAAAGAAACGGACAGTGAAGATTTCACTTCTAGCTATGACAGCGAAGATTCGGAACCAACTAACACTTTCGGAAGTGGAAAAGGGTACCCTCGGGGGTAATGAACATGGCATGGGACGATTATGATTCCGGGTTTGAAACAGATGACGACTGGAATTCTAGGATAAGTTTGAAACCCGAATGTGTTTCTTTTTGCGATGATATCGAATCAAAGGACAGAATTCGGAGCATGAAAGAAGATTACCTTTGCAAAGAAAATAAGAATACGTCGAATTCCATATATGAAGATGTGAGCACGACGGAAGAGGTCCTTCAAAATATTGAGGTTGAGGATCAAGAAGAAAAAGGGCGCCAAATGGCAGAAATCCAAGGAAAAGTGCAGCACCTTCCCGCCCCGCCTCACTGAAAATATCCGACATGTTAACATCTTCCGAAGTAATTGCATGGAGCGTTTCAGATTTAAGACAAGCAAGTGTACCGGTTACTCACTCGTTCGAACTTACCGACACTCAACCGATTTACCACAAGCCTAGACGTCAACCGCCAAAATATGACCAATTTATCTCAGAAAATGTTACAAGTATGCTGAAAAATGATATTATTCGACCAGTTTCATCCCCATGGTCGTTTCCAGTTGTGGTCGCACCAAAGAAGGATGGAAAGCTGCGTTTTTGCGTCGATTACCGACAACTGAACCAGAGAATGATACCCGATCGATTTCCGATTCCGAACATGGAGGAGATCCTCGAGGACCTGAAGGACGGGAGATATTTCACCTCAATTGACCTTTACACTGGCTATTGGCAGATTCCATTGGATGAAAAATGTAAGGAAAAAACAACCTTTACCAGCAAAGCCGGTACGTTCAGGTTCGAAGTGATGCCTTTTGGTCTCATGAATGCACCAGCTACATTCCAAAGAATGATGAACGAGGTTTTGAAAGGACTTCCATTCGCAAGAGTCTATATCGATGATGTCGTCATATTCTCAGAAACATTGGATCAGCACATCTCGCACGTCAAGACAGTTGTGGAGAGGATATCGGAGTATAGCTTGAAAATTAAGTTGAGCAAATGCTTCTTTGCGAAAACTTCTATCCAATTACTCGGTCATATCGTCGACCAAGAGGGAATTAGAGTGGATCCAGAGAAAACGAAAAAAATAAAGTTGGCACCAAGGCCCGCTTCAAAGACGGAGGTCCGAAGCTTCTTAGGACTGGCCTCATATTACAGAAGATTTATCAAAGATTTCGCCAAGACTGCAGCACCGTTACATGCCAGCACTACGAAGAACGGAAAATTTTACTGGAACAAGGAAATGGAAACTGCATTTCAGGAGCTTAAAGATAAGCTATGTGTCCCCCCAGTTCTCATGTACCCAGATTTCAAGAGACCATTCGTTGTGGAGACAGATGCCTCAGAACGGTCTTTGGGTGCCGTTTTGTCCCAAAAAGATGAAAACGGAAGACTACACCCTGTTCAATTCGCAAGCCGAACTCTGAATGACGCGGAAAAGATACTCAGTCTGCGAGAAAGAAGCGCTAGCTGTCGTCTTCGCGCTGAAAAAGTTTCGCGTATACCTTTTATCACTCGAGAAATTTGTCTTGATAACTGATCACCAGGCACTTAAAACAGCATTCCAAAAGAAGGATGTACATCACCGCTTGGCCCGATGGCTCGACATTTTCGCAGAATATCGGTTTGAAATTGTGTATAGACCCGGACGCAATAATCAGCCTGCCGATTACCTATCCCGCTTGAGGGACGCACTGATTCCAAATGAAAAAGCTTCGGAGGACATCGTCGGAGTCGCCGAGTTGCAGTTGCCGAACGATAACGAGTACGAAGCTAATATTCACGGACTGATCAAATTCCTCGATGGACTAGAAATGAGAAAGGTTGATCTTGAACACAGAAATTGGGTACGCAGGAATCAAAAGGCTTTTACATTGTGGAATGGGAAACTCTTCCGGCACACTAAAGCCGGTCCCCGACTAGTGGCCCCTTTGAAAGAAAGAATGAAGATCTTGAGGACTTTCCATGATGAGCTAGGGCATTGGGATCTCGAAACAACCAAAAATTCGTAACTGAGAGATTCTGGTGGCCCGGTATCCATAAGGACGTCTATAATTTCGTGAAAAGCTGCGACAACTGCCAAAAATTCACTCCAATACGGAAGTATAAGACAACTCTAAGTTTTCCAGTTTCCGGTCTCTTTGAAACCTTCTCAATTGACTTCGCGGGCCCGTTCAAGGAAACTTCTTCCGGAAACAAATATCTCCTTATAGGGGTGGAACATCTTACTGGATGGCCAATAGCAGTTGCAGTCGAGGAGGCAAATGCTGAGGTGGTACTGAGATTCATCGAAAAAGAAATAATTGAACCGTTTGGTCTTCCAAAAAGGATCATCTCGGATAACGCCCTTTGTTTTACTGCAACTTCACTGCTTCGTTTTTTGGAAGAGAAAGGGATTCAGCTGAAGACCGTTCTCGCATACGCTCCTATGTCCAACGGGAAAGCGGAGAGGATGGTTGGAACCATCAAACGAGCAATATCGAAAACTATGTTGGAGAATGAAATCCAGTGGGAAGATGCCTTACCAAAAGTGTTATACGGCTACGTCGAAGAAGAGAAGAAATGGACGCTCACCATTCGAGCTAATGTACGGAAGGGCTCCTAGAATGTTACAGAGAGACATGGAAACAAATATTATCGATGAAGAGAGTAGGGAAGTTGAACTACTGGCCACCGAAGGCTGGAGATCACACCGCGCGCTAACACAGACAAGAAATAAGGATGCAGAACCTGCAGTCAGAACCTTTTCAGTTGGCTCTAAAGTACTTGTAGTACATGGAAAAGCAATGCAGCAGGCTGTGAAGTGGCCGGCCTTCCAAACCAAGTACTCGAACCCTTGCATCGTCACGGAGGAAAGACACCCGCACTATCAGCTCTGTTCAAGCTCAGGGAAGAGATCAAGGAGGGCCATCCATGCACGTCGTCTGGTCCCTTACCATCAGAGGCCTGAAGAATTCCTTCTCACACAGGACTATGCGCAACCACGGGCATACTCATCTTTAACTATAGAATGATTCCTATGGGAGGAAAAAGGGCCTGGGAATGGATCATCTCGGTTACGCGGGACTACTACGAACTCCACGTAATCATCCATTTCTACATTAATATATGCCTATGTTTTCGTACGTTGAACGGACCATTGCTACCTGAAGAAGATTTCCGACTATTAATAAGAGTTCTATTTTCATTCCAAAACGGAAGGTTCACGGAAGCAGGTCCAGAGTTTGTGGAGGTAATATATCATTACTCTATAGGAAGATATGGAATGGTAGCTGCTGGAGACTTGTCGCAAACGTATCTGAATATTATCCGTCCAATTTACGTATTTCTCAAGAACAACCAAGATGTGCGACTGAGAGGTTACGCCTTACCCCCGGATATGGAATACAGGCTGGTCCCGTATCCTCTATGGGAACCTTACGTTTCTCCGCCACAAATTGGGAACGTTGGAGGCGGCGAGGATCCTCCTGAAGCAGTGATGATGACCAGAGGAGGACCTTCAGGAGACAACAACCCGCCCAGAAGAGGTTCCGGTCGTCCCCGAGAGGACCTCGTGCAGGTCCCAGTACGTCAGGAGCTGGTCGCGGCCATTCATCGGGACCGTCCACCACAACTTCATCTCTAGCTCTGCTTCACAACCATGCACAGCATACAGTCGGAAGAAGAAGATTATCTTTTTGGCTGCGCAATATCTCCGAGGATGCGAACGATGCGCAGGTCATTTCTTATTTCATGATAAGCATCTGTTTATGTTTTAGGGCGCTACATGGACCGCACTTATCTTACGAAGATTCGTTCTTGATGATGCGCGTCTTCTTTTCTTATCGGCATCCATTCCTCCGGCATCTTCCAGAAGAGTTTGCATATCACATATATTTTTTCACTCTTGGAAGATTCGGAAGAGTCACGGAAGAAGAATGTATTCAACCCCACCTCGATGTTATCAAACCAATATATGAGGCTATGCTACAAAGTGAGGTACCAGTAATGCGAACCTACTTTTTAGAGCATCATATTGGTAATCAGTTGCATCCGTACCCGTTTGAGAGACCATACATTTTATCAATAAGACAGCGAACACTAACGGAAGCAGAAGAAGAGCAGTGACGAGTCGGGACGTTCGTCTTGAGCGAGAGGGCGTGATGTGAGCAATTCGCACACGAAAAAAATCTAGATGAGGACCATGATTGTATACAGTATCGGAATTGGGAAGATATTTTTACAGTTTTTGAATTTGCAAGATATTTTTAATTTGGGTGAGTGTGGCAAATTCATCGGTTGATTTTTTTCATTTTAGGACACGCTGTCATAGTAGATGTCAGTACAGTTCCAGGTTGTGGGTGATACTACAAGTAGCTCTGAAAGGTCTATATAATGGCCACATCAATTCCCACCCCTGGCCGATGGGTGGCTGGCATGGGTATGGCACCTAGATATTTACCTTGAGAAATATCTCCTAATAGTCTCTCTGGTTCACACGATTACCGTGAATACATTTTATGGTTATTAGTATGTTTGTTGGAGACTTTTGGGGTAGCCAAAAGTCTATATAAGCCGAGTAAACTGCTTCCTTTAGTGGAGGTGAAGCAAGTTGGCAGACAACTTCAAGCCAAGTCCCGAGTAGTAGGAAGTTGAGAGTCAACTTCAGACCCAAGAAAACTTTTTCTTACGCTAGTCGCAGAGCGTCAGTGGTAGACACTGCCCCTTTTATACTTGCTTTTAGCTCTCTCAACTCTCTTCTATATACACTCCCTTTTGCTCGTTCAACAATACCACGGTAGCACTTTTGTCGCTCGCAACACCTCCTTCTCAGGGTAATTGGTTCTGAAGATCTCTTCCCCGCCGATTTACCCCTATCAGATCGATTTCAAGTTGCAAATATTGCATCTTAGTCATTTGCCTCCAGTACCATTGTTAACAAATACATACGGATATAAAATTTGGGAATAGATCGAATGCATGGAGTTTTCATAAATGCTTTGTATCTGTGAATGGCACTGATTGGCGTATTTACGAGCAACCCCGTTCAATTCAAAATGGTATAGTCATAAATTTAATGCACTGGGATTGCGAACGAAGTTTCGATTTCTATTTATTCAAATAATATTGTGTCGGCTAATTGAAAATTTCCTGCAGATTTGTGGCCAAACCGAAAAAATTTTAATTCTCGGCTTAAACATGTTATGGGATGACACGAAATGGCTGTCGCAGATAAGGAATATATTGGTGTTCAATGCAAAAGCCTCAACGATCAATATGGAAGCCTGTCTAAAAGAATAAGAGGCCGACCTGAGAATCTTAAGCGCCGTTTAAAGCAATTTAATGAGATAAGTTCGTGTTTCCGTCGCTGGAGAGAATTGCACGGCATTTGCTTCCATGATTTCGCCAACATTTTGCAAGCGGCTCTTTAAAACGGCCACCCTCTATTTCGGTGTTTGAATGCATTGTTGTACTATTTCAATTTCAATAGAAAATCGTATTGCTTACAGTACGTTTGAAAGCTAGAAACACTGTATGGTTGGATTGATATGGTCAAGGTTTCGGGTGTACCCTGTAGTATTGCAGGGAAACGACAAGTATGGAAATTGAATCCGGAATGTTGAGCATTTTTTTGCCGGACTCCGGAAATCGCAGCATGTTTTCTCACGTACTGTACATTATTAAAAGCCCGGACTTCAGTACAGTAGTCCATAACGACGGACTCACATAAAAAAGGTTCCGGGAACAATTCTTACAGTGCATTTTATTTGAAACTAATTTATTGTATACTGCTCCTGCCTAAATTTTGTACCCTCTGCTGCCACAGATTTTCACGGTACTGCCTGCGCCGTACGGCCCAGTCGCTGATTGGACTCCGGGTCGTGGGCGCAGGAGGATGTGTGATTAAATGGGGGCTACTCGTAGACGCAGTGGCAGGAGTTGGGCGCGGAATCAGAGGCTATTTCAGGTCGTAGCCCGGATGATTGGGACGAAAGTTCCCACTGCATCTTCCCCCTTCCTTTGACGGCCCACTACGCAGGTTATTCATTACCCCAGTATTCCCCTTGGGATCTGGACCTCGACTTCTCAGTGCACCTCGGAGTGCATCGCTCGATATTTGGCGGCAGGCTACAAGTGTAAGTTCTATACAACATCACATCTTCTCCTAGGCCCGTATATGGGATGAGCAGCCACTGCTATATTCGATAGGTACGTTCGCCGGCGGCATCAATCCAAGTTCAAGGCCAGCTCTGCTTGTATCCGACGGTGGTTTTTTTCTTTCACGGCACTGTGGCGAGAATGACTTGTATCCTATCAGCACTGCCATCGGGTATTGAGCGGCAAAGGAAACCGTCGACAAAGCGTTAATCACTCAAGCCCCGCGCAGGTGGTCAGTGAGACGATGAATTCCTTCACGGTACCATCGCCGCCATCCGACGTCAATCACTTAAGACGTGCACCTGCAGGTGGGCAGCAAAAAACTCGATGAAACGAACTTCACCCCAACACACATCTTCAAACTTTTCAGCTATGCCTCATTTCGGGAAACCTGCCTGCTTGTCGCGTTGGACTACAAAGTGTAACAGCACTGAAAAGCCGCCTAAAAAAGGCTAAATAACCCCATACTCCGAGGGCACAACTTCCCACAACCTTAAAAGTACGGACCATAGCCTCACACGCCGTCCCTGTCTCCATTCTTCATCAGTCACCCTCCTCAATCCAACTGTAAACACGTTATTCTCTATTGGTTGAATACTTCCCCTCGTCTCCCCCTACATGGTGGCACCCGAAATGTACCGGCCGAATTAGGAACCCCAGTAGGGGTTGATGAGGATTTGATACAGTTGATGGTGTTTTTTGATCTTGGATATGGTAGGGAGTTGGAAGCAATTACAGTACAAGGTGATATTGTGGACACAGAAACTTCATCTTGAAAAGTAAGGGTGGGAATCAGAGAATCGTTTTCCAGCATGATCATGCACGATCTTAACTTATACGTGCTGTTTACATTGTTAACGAAAGCCATGGTACGAGGTACACTGTAAGGGACATAAATTGGTTGGGATTTCTCGACCAAGACGTTTTTCACGCGAGTAAACAGGGGTTAAACCATAATGGCGAGGAAGCCGACCTCTCAATAGATACTGACCGCGATCGTCGACTTTTCCTTGACGGGAAGGAACCATCCTTATGCGCCTTTGTGCTAAGTTCTTCGATGTTTGTGTTTGTGATGGGTTTGACTTCATAGCAGTGAAGGAAATAAGGAAGCTTCACCCCAACCCCTTAGCAATGGGAAAGAGGACAAGTCACCGAAGTAAGAAGAGGAAAAGCAATGAATAGGATGCAAGCCAGACATGTAGACGTTCACTCTTATTAACAGATCTGAATTGGTAATGCCGAATGATACTCTTTGGGATCTCTCGGAAACCTTCGTATCAAGTAGGTGTTTCTTCATGACTTCATTAAGCATCCTTTGGGCATCGATATTCCTCTTCGTCAATCCATCTGCCAACTTCCCCTTCCGTGGAGTCTACTGCATGACCTCGATTTCAGCGGATTCGTATGCGTCTCTAATGCGACGAACTGTTGGCCTAAGTCTGTAATCCAAACCTTAATTTAGGGTCGTGATTATGCTATATAGCCCGAAAAATTCCACTTTGAGCACGAATGGAAGTTTATTTTTTGAACCGTATATGGTTTGCAACCTATCAGCCATCGATCCCTCTCTGTCTGCAGATGTCGCGGTAGCAAGTATTTCAGAACAGATTGAGAAAAAAGAGACTCATTTCTGCTTATATCTACTCCAATCCAGAGCATAGAACGGCTTTGAAACTTTCAAGGCAGTTATATCCCGCTGATATAACCAGTCTGGACGTAAGAATTGTTGCCAGAACTAGCATCGGAGTAAGCAAGGTAGACAGGGTTGACTATGGTGGATGGGCAAACGAAGAGAACGGGCGCCTGTAAAACAATGGATCTCCCTAGACTAATTTCGGAGGTCTATGGATATTGAACCAGAAATTTTCGAATGCTCTAGCGGTGGGTTCCATATCACGAGTTTTAATGTTAACAGCTACGGAGAATTCAGTTGCATAGTCAACCATGTGCAGAATGGGTCTATTTCCCAACTCTTTGACAAAGAAAAAATCAACCTGTAAATGGTGGCTAAATTCAGTTAGCAGCCGTCCGAAAGATACCTAGCGCGCTTGAAGCGGTACAAACAGTTGCTGCCCAGGAACTAAACTTGCTTCGTGCAGCTTTCATTGCTTGCGCAAGCGCTGGTGTCAAAAGCTTGCCTCTCCTGCATATTTCTATCATACCTTTCACTGACAAGTGCGGGTAGCCATGTAGCTTCATTGCAAAGCACTTGGCTACTGGACCACTCTTATTCTTCTCTCTGGTCAGCCATGTACTTGAATACGACACGCAAAAGGCTGATTACCAACGTAGGTTTCCTAGACGGGAGCGGAAAAAGCAGGTCCTCTATGGGACAACGTGGAGATACGTCCTTTTTCCCTTCAGTTCCTTCGCCTTATCCATTTCCATGCAGGCTGGAAACAATAAAAACTTGTCTGATAAAACCTCAGCTGGGATAGCGATCAAATTCTGGGGACCTTAAACTTTGGACTTTGACCAAATCCCGTTCCCATTAAGGAGGAAGCCAGTACCCTCGGTGACTTATATTGCTATAGAGAAGCTATTGCCCATCAAGTCTTGAAGGATTAAGTCACATATAGCCACCGTCAATTTCGGCTCACTGCAGAATTCTCCATATCCGTGTATAAACGGCTCACATTCCAAGGGTTTCATCTTGAACACCTGTTCTAAGGACAAAGACAGCTCTACAGCTGACTCTATGCCCTCCTTAGAACTAGGAAAGCCGCTTTTAAGGATCCTAATCGTTTCATTATTGCCCTCCTTGACGTTTGACTCGGCTCCGTGTGGTGAAACTAGGCGTACTTGCCTTGCTGCTGGCCGTAGACTCCCTGAAAAAAGGCTGACTAGATTCGCCTTTATTGACCTTCTTGTAGAGTTCTTGTTCCTTTCGGATGTTCAGAGCTTAGGAGGACGACCGCTTGCAGCACAGATCACGGGCGAGGTGCTTCTTACTTGCTTAATCGTAGCAGTACTTACCGTCATCCCCCTTGTGCTCGTTATGTTCAAAATCTTGTGAATTGCCTTCCGGCTTCCATTTCTTCTGTCCCTGCTTCGCCCTCAGAGATATTACCTTGGATGAAATTCCACTCTTTCCTAAGTTACTACCCTCGCCGGTAAATCTCTTTCAGGCTTCAGAAAAACTCTTCTCGAGAATTTCATGCTTGATAATCGCATGCGTGCAGAAAGTAACTTAATCTACTTTGTTTCGGATGTTGTCGGATTAGACGTCTTCAGGAGCAACTTCTCCAAAAACTGTACGTCATCTTCTAGATCGAGCCTATTTGTCTTCTTTGTTGGCTTAACGATGTCATTAACTTACTCTTCAGATGGTTCTGGACTGGGGTTTTCTACCTCCTCAATCTGCTTTGCCAGCTCAGATGACTTTTTTCTGGACTTCTTTCCGAAACTTGAAGAGAGATCTCCGATGCTGACTGGCTGCTGGATTCTGCTTGACCATCACTGAGCTATTAGCTCTCTTCTCCAAGTCTTGAGAAAATTGGGCTAAACTTTAAAGCGCTAATTTCGTTAGCTTAGTTGCCAATGGGGCTTCTAAAGTCCTTTGATCTGCCAAAGAAATTAAAGAAATTAAATGCTGCTTGGCATTGGTCAAAGTCTGTTTCTCTAGGTTGGCGTTATTGAGCAAGTTGATTTCCAATACTTCTCCCAACTACGATGAGGATGAGCGGTTCGAATGCATGAGGGTTTTGGCAGCCAAACCAAATAATCTAGAAACAAATACTGAAATGTCCTCCTTCGATCCTCGACGACAAGAAGTAACCTTGTTAAAAGAACCAATTAACCCAGTCACTTGTGCAAGCGGGGGATCCTTGGCAACCAGGTCGACGATTTGCTGCACCGCAATAATTTGATTCTCTTGCTTGTAGTCCATGGTTTCATTCTTCTTAGCTTCCTCAAAAACTGAATGCTGCGCATCAGGGAGACCCTTCTCTTACAACTGGACTGCGAGGGTTGCATACACTGCCTTGTACATTTTTCCTGCTCCCATTTGTGCCGAGGACTTAATCAGGTCTGCCCACGTCGCAACCTTCCGTCCCTATTCTTGATAGTCTTCGAATAGTACGAACATAGGAGGATCGTGCGGACCCCGCATTTCTGATTCAAGCCCAACTCCTGGGTCCATAGCTGCCTTAGGCGCAGAAGGATATGTGATTAAACGGGCGCTACTCTTAGACGCAGTGGCAGGATTTGGGCGCGGAATCAGAGGCTATTTCGGGTCGTGGCACCGGATTATGGGGACGAAAGTTCCCCGCGGCATCGTCCCCCTTCCCTTGACGGCAGACTAACGCTAGTTATTTATTACCCCAGTATTCCAATTGGGACCTCTACTACTTAGTTCACCTCGGAGGTGCGTCGCCGGGATACTTAGCGGCAAGTTACACGTGTAAATCCTACACAAAAACACCCCGACACCCATTCGCGCTCATAATGAAGAGTGTGATTTTTCCCGGCGTGTCTGTTGGTGGCTCCTGAGGGGTCACTATAATCTGCCCTTTATGGCTACTTGCATGATGTCTTTTGTTCTCAGTTTTCTATGTTGTCAGCTACTGTGCTCTAGAGTTATTTTTATTATTTAATACAGCATTTAAGATATTCTTAATTATTGTTGGCCTCGCGTTGTGTGGATCTAGAACGGTCGGCCACACCCACGATGGTCACATAAAAATTGCTGGCTGTCGGTGGAAGGGGGGTACGGAAAAAGGATACACAAGACAGACAAACCCTCCTAGAGTCGCCAACACTTTTAAAATTTTACATTCCGACTCTATCATGGTACTCTTATTCAGGAATTATTCCTCTGAAGCGAACTCCATCGCTTAAAACTGAAACAGCGATTTGAAGGAGTTCTTTTTCTTCTGCGAAAATTGTGTGATGACCGGGAAGTGCATTCAGGAGAAGGCATTTTTCCTCCAAGTCTTTTAGTTCGTCCCGATTCTCGCCCAAGGAACTTCAAGGATACGGCTGATGCCCTTGCTGAAGATATGTCTCGCCTAACCCTTCTCTTCAAGCAGAAGAAGGTAAATTACGATACAGTTACAGAGCCGTCTTCGCCAGCTCAGAGGGGAAATGCTCCAGGATTGTGCTTTTACTGTCGCAGACCCGATAAAGAAGCATCTGGATCCGAGAAGAATCCTCACCGCTATCATCATTGCACCCTTTGCGTCCGATTGGGACATTCTGACCCTATATGCTGGACTGCGGCGTGAAATATGGCTTCCAGTGCTTTCAAAGATCACGAAAGGAAAGAAAAATTTCGAGTTGCGGATCACTCCAACCTTGTCTGCGAAATCCATTCGGATACTGATGAATACATCGAAAAGATCGTTAAACCGACGAAAAGAACTGCCTAAAGAGAAGCATTGCCGAAAAAACCTTGTCAAGAAGTTCATGGGGGAATTCCGGTATCCCGCCTAGTACATAATTCGCAACAAGTACAATTGATTCCTACCGTTCCGCCGGCAGAATAATTCAGTGTTTCGGGCCGAAAAAAGATGAAAAAGAAGAACAAAAAGGAACGGAGGATTCGCACAAGCTCCAAGAATACATTGGAAAGTATGACGTTGTCGCTGAGGTCATGAATGCCAACTGCTTTCTCATGTTCTGTTAGCTTCTTCAAGGGGATTCTGACGGAGCCGCGAAGGTAATGCGAAGTTTATAAGGAAAGAATAAAATTGCCATAATTTCCGCCGTTGCTGATAAAGTCCCACGCTTTCTGCGAATAGTGCAGCTCAAGGTTTATGGCATGGACGTATGGGAGCTTTTAGAGTCCGGAGCTATACCGGCCTTAATTTCTGCGGAGTTATCTCGACGCATATACCTGTCGCAGAAGTACCCGTTGAAGAAAAAAACCGTCGCCAAAGGTAATATTGCCTCCTGTATCGGTTCGTTGCTCGAGGTTCCAACCACCTTTGGGGATCAAGCGGTAAGACTTCACTACCAAGATATGGAAAAGTCGCTACTTGATGTAAATATTTGTCTCCCAACTCTTTCAGCTATGCAGGAAACCCTAGACCCCGGGACCGAAAGCGTTTTTTTTCACATTACCTTGGAAGAATTGGTACTTCCTTTGGAGCCCGATACAAAAGCTGTTGAGAAGTAGCTGATGAGGAGTTAAGAGATCGTAACCCCTAGCAAAGGTTTCACCTCCGACTCTGACGCTGGCCCCGACTCTGCCGACACCTCAGAAGAATAACTGGTTCTGAAGATCCGAGAAAACATTTATGAAACCCTGGAAACTCTGATCAAGAACTAGCCGATAAGTATGCAGCCGCAGTCGAAGAAGATTACGGAGAAAAAGAGAGGGAGGAGATGAAAGGGGCACTTCGAGCCCTTCTTGCTAATCTTACTGAAGAAACAAAAAAACCAAAACTAGCTCACTCCATGACACTGAGATAGTCGCTTGGACGATCACGGAGCTCCGTCCCGCATGGGTACCGACGAAACAGGGATTCGAACTGAACGAAGACACCCCCATCTACCACAGGGCTCGCTAAATGTCTCCGCGACACAATGAAATCGCCCGCAACGGGATCGAAAGCACGCTTGATGCAGGAATTATCAATCCACCCTGTTCAACCTGGTCGTTTCTTGTTGTAATTATGACAAAGAAGATCAACCAGGCCCCGCTGCTTTGTGTACTACCGTGCCCTGAACCGAAGAATTAATGTTGGCCACTTTCTTTTGCCTAAGATCGAATAGAGATCAGATGAGTTGAAATGAAGCTCCGCATTTACAACCCTTAACCTATTCGCAGGGTATTGGCAGATCCGCATGAGTTGAGAATGCAAAGAGATGGCTGCCTTTTTATGCCGATTTGGAACGTTCAAATTCGAGTTGATGCCCTTTGGCCTGATGAACGCGCGGTGTACAATCCAGCGAATGATTGATTACATCTTGAAAGATATACCCTTCGCTACAGTATACCTGTACGAAGATTTTTTGTTCTCCAACACGATCGAGGAGCATAGTAAACACCTTCTCATCGTCTTTGAAGCTATTGTAAAGGCCGGAATCAAGGTAAAATCACGAATGTGCCTTTGCGAGGACTCTTGTCAAGCATATCTGCCATATCGTTTAAAAAGAAGGATTTAGCGTCGACCAAGAGAAGATCAGTGCTACCAAGGAAGCACCAGTTCCAACAAATACGCCTGAACTGCGGAATTTCCACGGCTAAGTCGATTATTATGGCCGCTTCATCAAGTATTTAGTGGGCATTTCTGCCAATCTACATGCTGCAACTTCCGAAAATAATATTTTCAGCTGGACAGAAGAAATGAAGGAAGCGTTCGAGGTGCTAAAAGAGAAACTCACACCCCGCCGGTGCCGGCCTTCCCCGACTTCTACGAGCCGCTCATCGTGGAAACGTATGCCTCAAGTGTCTCCATGGGAGCATTGATTGCTGAGAAGAAAGACGATGGAAAGGCAGACCCCGTTCAATATGCAAGTCACACCATGAACCTCGCCGTGAAGAACTATTTCGCGTGCGAAAGAGAAGCTCTTGCAGTCGTCCTCGCACTTGGAAAGTTCAGAGATTATTTGCTTTTAACAGGGCCGTTCAAACTCATAACTGACCATAAGGCTTTTCAGTACGCCTTTAAGAAGGGCTACTTCTACGAAATATTATCACGATGGCTTAGTAATGACAATTTATCGTGGTTAGATGTAGAACCACGTCGTAGCTTTCGAAAGAAAGGACAGCCGGACCGATACACGCCCTCTTCCGTGACCATTCTGGGAAATCCATTAGTCAGGGATTTTAATTGAAAGCAGTATCTTTCGAATGTCTATTTTAGACTTGTTACTGCTCAGTTTATGAAACATGAAGCACCATAGATGCCAGAATTTTTTTTGCAGAGGCATGGAAGAAGGAGTTGAGAAAAACTGGAAAACACAAAGTTGACGTTCCAGTGGATAAAGTGCCAAAAAATGCGAACGTGATCGGTTCTTATCTTGTCTTCAACATCAAAATGGAAACTAAAGGCGAGACTCCAGTTCACTGCAGAGAGATGTACGTCAAGGCCCGAATCTTTGCTCGTGGGAATCATGATGATGGAAAATACAGCCTGCGTACGGAGGCTGCGGTCTCAATTCTTCTGTCTTTTAGACTGATTTACTCCCTACGTATGGTGTTTGAACTAATGTTGGCAAAGATTGACATTCACGGGCCTAAACGCAGTAGGGGCCTGCAAAGCGGAAAATTTACGTCCGACCTCCTCCCGAATTGTTCATCAGGGAACTGTTTTGGTTATTAACCATGACGATTTATGGTACCGTGTCCGCCGTTAGGAAATGACAGCGCGCATTGGATGATTTGATGGTTAGGGGACTTTCTTTATCACTCGTATTGGGACTCCGGAGGTATATCATTATGCAAATAAGCCGAATAGTCTTCTCATAGGAAAGTATGTAGACGGCTTACTGCTTGCTGGGAAGGATGAGAAATGAGTTAACTGTGCTAAAGCTGGGATTTCAAAGGCGTTTGAGATTGGTGCAACAACTGTAGCACCAACAACCCTAGTCATTAACAACACAGAAATGAACATGGATTAAAGCAGTTTGACGCAGGATATGCGGCTGCATTTGAAGGCAGAAGTGAATCTGCCAAGCATATCATCCGCGGGCAGAAAACAAATCAACGACAGTATAAGTTACCCAGAGGAGAGAAACGTACGGCGAATTGCTGGAAAGTTGAACTACCTTGGAACCGCTATGTCTCCCTTTGAAGCGTTCGCAGCAACCTAAATTCAACATCGCATACCCCGGTTGACCTTCGTATGAGTCAAACAGATGAACAACTAAATTAGAAGAGTAATACGACGAGACCGTTCTATTCTGCATCTTCAACCATCTGCTCCGGAAGTAGAGGCTGCTGGTATAGTGGGATTCTAACACGCAGTATTCCCACATGGTGTCCATTTGAAGAAAGTTGCACAAGTTGGTTGTTTGTTCGGTATTGCGTTTGGAAAAACAAGGGGCAGCAGTTTCACTGAATCGGATTCGTTTCGCGGAAGCAACGCAGAGTAGCATTTTCAACGCCTGCCACAGAGATTTTGCTGCTGTCACCACTCATGAGTTCGCACAAGAATTTAAAAAGGCTTACTGAGAGCTTGTGGGCAATTCGTTACCGTTGCCGATTGTTATGGAGAGCAAAGGATTGCATGAATCGCTGTCCATGGAACATCAAAACAGGGATCCCTTTGTTTCTTTTGATGTGCACTGACTCCGAAAATAATATGCTTCTCGGAAGATGGATGAACTGGTTTGGGGGCCAGGAAAGAGTAATTCCGCTGACCCTTTAACGAAACCGCACGTTTGCGTCACGGCATACCTGTTACAGGAAATGCTGCAGACGAGTCGCCTCACTGTTTCCGGGACTGATAAACGAAATTACGGCTCTTCCCTCCAGTAAGAGCCCTGAATTTTTTTGCTTCGCTTTCTGAGCATGCAAACGAGGGAGTGTAGAACTATTGTCGACTTAGCTGCTTCAGCTATGCATATACCTCATGCTCTAATCTTTAGAGGTAAATAAGGAAGATTAAATGGGCTTGCTATAGGATGAACACATTGCAATGAAAATCTTTACGATATTTGCGATTAGGGAGATATACTATAATATTATCCTGTTAGTACCCTATGTAATAGGTTACAAGAATAATGTAGTAGGAGATATTCAGATGAGGAGAGAAAAGGATTCCCCACGAGAGCATGGGGGATTGAGCTCAGTTGACGAAAAAGAAAAGAATTGACGACATCCGTGTTTGCGAACCTCCGAACAAAGGTTCTTCGTCGTATTCTTTTAGACCTAGACCGTAAAACAGTAAGACCTGCCGCTGCAACACCTCCGCAACCTATCCGTATCTTTTAAAAAGATATTCCAGCCGCATATCTACAAGCAGCGCCCCCCCTCTGTATCACGGAAGGCCACCAAACGCTCCCACCACGAGCCCAGACCCCTCGACAGCATGTTTTTGGCCCCCAACGCGTACCGTCGAGCTCCTCCACCCAATATCCCTCCCCTCACCACCCGTACATTCCCACACCACCTCTATCACTCACCATCCGCCCCTCCTCCACGGTACCCCCGACCCTAATCCCTCTACATCGACCACCCACCCTCCTGACCCCAGCCACTAACCATACACACTCCCCTGTCCCGTTTTCCTCAACGCTCGCCGCCCTCATTTTTGCCCCGGCCTTCCCGCTAAGACTCAATTCCCAAATCCACCCCGCAAGCCCCCCCCGCTCCTTCTCGCACGTCATTCGCCTTGTAGCAGGTGCAAGGGGATCCGAGAAGGCGAGCGGGCATGGGAGAGCTGCAGAAACGACCAAGGGATCGGTGCGGGGATTAGTGCGGGGGTGGGAGAGCCGAGGCAAATGGGGAAGCATGGTGCGGGTTTGGGATGTGTCCATGCTTTTGGTGAGGATGGAACCGGTTGGGAAGTGAGCACCCGCACGCTGGTTATTTGTACCGAACTGAGTGCAGACTTGGGATTTGGTCACGGGTACCCATTCTGTGCAGGGTAGTTTCGAGTTGCTCTGACTGTCAACGAGACGTAAAGGTGACTTTTATGGCTTAAGGACAGGGATTGAAATTCGGATTGATGCAGCTGGATTTCATTGGCTCACTGCCAAGCCATTTAACTTGTAGGGAGGTCATTTATCCTAGGCTGACTTTGGAATCGTGCACCAGTGGGCTCGACTCGAATAAGGTTAATTCGAACGCTTATTTGAATAAACAACTGGAACGCTAAATGTAATATCTGTCCTAAACAATGCTGCAGACTTTTTTCCATATGAAGGAGAAATAAAGAACACAGGGGTTCATTTACTTGAATAGATAAGGAGAAACGGTAGGGTGGTGTAATTTGGAGAGATATCGTGGCTGTTATCGAGCGCGGCGGTGTGGTGGTTCTAAATGAAAATTTTCTGAACACTATTTGGTCATTCTGCACTGGTTACTCTGGATGAGCTAGCACTCTGCGCTGGCTGGATACAATTTTGGTATGCTGCGCTGGCTGCGCTGGCACTGGAATGTAAGTTTTATTTATTTGTTTTTGAATACTGCACTGGCTACGCTGGTACAGGAATATAAGTTTTACTTATTTATTTTTGCATGCTGCGCTGGCTGCGCTGGCACTGGGGTGCAAGTCTTATTTTTGATTATTTCTAGAGGGATGATTTATAATGTACTGTAGTGGTGCAGATCTGACAAAGGTACTGCGAAAGTGCTACAAATTTCGGCAGTACGGAAATTTATATGAAGAGGGGTACGAGTGAAATTTTAGGAGTTCTGGGGGACCAGCAAGACCTAAAGGGGACGTTCATCAGACCCAAGAACCTTTTTATCGCCAGTGGCGGAGCATGGGGGTATAAGCCTGCCCCTTTATAGTTGGCCACTAGAGTAGTCACTCAACTGTCACATCCACTCCTCCCCCACTCGTTAACGTCTACTGTGGCACTTTAGTCCCTTGCAACGACTCTCACCTCGAGGCGCCATTTTCTGGCTATCATTTGGTACTTCCGTCGAGGTTTGTAGCACCGATATGACGATACTTGGCTGTTCGTTTCTAAGGCCGGAGACTTGTTCAGTAACTATAATAGATTTTGAATGATGGACTCCACAAATGCTTACTTCAAGTTCAAATGTAGCAGGGGTGAGAACGTGGAAGAGTTCCTTTATACATGATTCAATGTTTTGATGAGAGGTAAGAACGGCAAGGAGAAGGCTTCAAGTGGTTGTTCCTATTTTTCTGAGGACGCAAGAGTGAAGTACAGGACATATTTTATAACCAGATTGTTCTTAAATTAAAATGGCCATGACTTTAACAAAGTTTGTGAATGGCTAGTCAAGGAATACAGAAGGGTTGTAGAGCCCGACGAGATGATTAGCAGGGCTATCGAATCTTGTTTAGATTTCCAGGATTTGTTTAGTTCATTGTGTCGGTTTGGCGGCGATGTATGCTCTCGAATACCCGTCGCATTCCCTCTTCAAAGGACTTGCCAAGGGAAGCGTTTAAATGTGGCGGGGTACTGCGGAAAAGGTACTTAGCCGAAAGGAGGATGCGCCCCAACGAAGAATCTGAAAAGCGAGATGTGGGTCGTTCAACATGACAAGAGATGCCCAGAACGTTCGGATGGTGTCGAGGTTATCGTCAAGGAGGCGGTGACATCCTGCGGTACTGCCAACCGGGCTACCCAGCACAGTAGCGGCCTCCGCGGTCTTGAAGTCGCACGGCATTGCGGCGGTGGTGAGCAGGTCCTGGGACGGGGCGGTCGGCCACCATGCAGCAGTCTTGTGTCGGGAAAGGTTGATGTGGAACCCAGAGGCCCGTCCACGGTCGGAGAGAAATCCGAGCACCGAGCGAGCGTGTTCCAGTGGCACAATAAGGTTTCCGTCATTTGCGTACCAGACGTTAAGGGGGAGGTGTGGAAAGGTATTGCGGAGTTCGAGGAGCAGGGTCTGCAGCGCGAGGGCGAACAGGAGCATACCCAGGGGTCCCCTTGTTGGGTTCCGGTGCGGCTGTGTATGATGGGGGCCAAACATGAGTCGCGAGTCAGCGCCGTAAAGAAAGTGCACGAATCGGGAGGCCTCGGGCAGCCATGTGCTTGTTTCAGCGAGGATGATGCGACGTTCGATTGAGTTGAAGGCATTTTTGGCATCCACCTGGATGAGGACGTGTGGAGTGGAGGAAGTCGTGAGCTGGTGCATTTGCTCTCGAACGGCGTGGGCGATCGCTTCGGTAGCTGAAGGTACACCAACTGCGAGTTGAAGCGGTCGTAGGTGGGCGGATAGAGCCGCGTTTTGTCGCACACGTTTCACGATGAGGCGACCGATGAGGCGCCCGACGAGTAGGCCAACAGCTATTGGGCGCAAGCTACGGTATAGGGGATCTTTCGGGAGACCTACAAGTGACGCTCCAGCTAAAAACTCGCCGAGTTCGGAGGGAGCGTTGCCGTCCACGAGGCAATTCAAGAGTTTGGTGAGCCACCCAAGGGCACTGTTGGAAGGTTCGGCACCACCCGGAGCATGGGCGATCGAGCGCAGGATAGCAGGGCGGAGGCGATCGGGTCCGGGACTAGAATGGTGAGGAAGGAGACGGAGTTCACGTTGTACTTCTGCAGAAGTGAATTTGAATGCTCGAGAAAGTCGCGATCTGGGAGTGGCTTCGAACGGGAGCGAGGATGCGGGTGGAGGGCGATGAGTTTCGAAGCGTTGGCATGTGTAATAGTGGCGGGTGGTACGGGTCTGAGTAGGGCCTGGGCGGCTTTCCGTGGGGAGCCGTCTAGCACAGCGCGCCTGCATCGGTCAGCGGGGGTCCTCCAGAGGGAAGGGTTACGATTCTGAATTGCAGCGAAGGTGTCCGTGGCCTCTTCTAGTAATTGGCTCCATTGGCCAGCGCGTGCGAGGAGAATACGGCGCTTGATGGCGGCGGCAGCACTAGGGCGGTGGCGGTTCAGCGGTTCTCTACGGCCGTTCTTGCGAAGAACTAGTCTAGGGAGGGCGAGCAATCGGTTGAGACATTCTCGGCGCTAGGAACATGCGCGAGATTCGACGTAGCGGCGACAGATCTTCGCGAGCAAATCATGAAACGGCACCCTCAAAGAGTTGGGAAGGTATGGTAACGTTGGTATGGGAAGGGAGAATATAATCTAGGGGGTAGGCAATGTTGGGGTTGTGCAACTGGGGTCCCCCTCATTGTTTGGATGGGGAGGCGACAGGCGGGGTGGGTGCTGGGCCATTAGGGCGAAGTTGCTTAGCGGCCGATTCATCTAGATCGGGCGCGGGCGGGGGTGTTGAAACGGCCGGGATTGGTTGTGGACGTTGAAGATCTAGGATTCGAGAACTTCGACAAAACAGCGCCTGGGCTTCCACAGACATGAAGGATCGTTCAAGCGTTCGGCTTCAGCTCGGAGTCGGGGGAGTAGCGACGGCGCATCATCGTCCGAAGTGCAGTGGGCGACGACAGGAGCGGAAGCGGAGACGGCGATTGGAGGGAGGGTTGCAAGTAGCTGTAGTTTATGGTAGGTGAACTAAGTGACGTCTGCGTAGGACTCCGTCGCCCTCCTGACATGATTACACGTCTCCGGGTGAAGTTTACTGGTATTGTCGTCGACATTTACGCAGACTGCGGTCAGTCATTCTAGATAGCTCAGCCTCACACAGGCGGAACGAAAACAAATTCTGCGTCGCGTGTTAGAGTTTGACTTTCGAATAGGGAAGCACGGGAGTGTTTAGAATGCAGCACGGCTAATGCGACTGCATTACAGTACAGTACTCTGGCGTACAGTACTGTACAATAGGTGCATAGTGCAGAAAGACAGACCCAAGAATCTCTCGAAATAGCAGGGGGTTACAAGATTTGTACCACTGTAAGGAGTCCAATGACTCGTTACCATCGTGGGTACTGTTTTGTACTGGCGGTAGATGCGGTTAGTTGAAATGGACCCGCAGGGTGTGATCATGCTATCATCGTGAGAGCAAGAAGGTGAGCTCGAGAGGTCCACAGGGTCGAGATGCCTTCACAATGCAGCAGAGAAGGCAATGTTGAAAGGGGGAAAATTGGGGTGTTTAAATGATTGAAAAATAGGTTAGCCAATGTGCAACTTTTGGCTGTCGAACAATCTAGAATTTGGACGAGGGCTGTAAGGATCTGAATTTGAAGCAGCTGGGCCAATATAGAGTCAAGATTTTGGATTTGGGTATGGGGCCTGGGGGTCCTGAATTCTGAAAATTATTTGTAATTTACAGTACTGTAAATTATATGTATAATATAAAAAGAATGGGGGGAAAATTGGGACGTTTTAATGATTGAAAATAGGTTAGCCTATGTTCCAAAGCGCATCAAATAATTGGTACCAGTGGTCGGGATGGGGGAACCAAGAAACGGAATTAATCCGGTTCAAAGACCCTAGAAAGCTATATATAAATTATATATACAAATGGGGCACCTTTGGCAAACTTGAAACGAGTTAAAATCCGCGTGATTTTTTCCCATTAGTTTATTGCAAATTAGGAAAGGAACACGTGTACCAATAAAAGGGCTACCTGTTAGTACTTCAGGACAGGACCAGAGGAGGCAAAAACTCAAAGCCCTGAGACAGATTGTAATAAAATCAAGACAAAACCACCAATGAGAGCGACTTGCATTGAGGGTGTACTGTACAACCTAAAAAATTGTTGCGGTGCCACAAATTTTGACCTTTGTCAAAGTAGAAACGCAGATGAAAAACCCCGCCTTGAACCCCTAAATTTCAAACATGGTGAACCCAACCCACCAATCCAATGCCTTTGTTGAATTGGTAACCACCCAGAAGGCCTATTTTCGCACATGCCACGCAACTTGTAATATCGGCCTAAAAATATCCAAAAATCACGTCTCATCACACTGCTCGCCGGCCGCCGTTTCCCGTCATACGTGCGGCCCACTTTCCCTCCGCCAACCCCAAACGCAAGCTCATCTTCAATTCCCCGTCCGCCAACCTTTTTTTCAATCCACTTCTTTTTCCTTCGACTTGCACTCTCCCGTTTTCTAGCCACCCACCCCTACCCAACATAGCCTCACCATACGCCTTCCTCCTCCGCCCATATTTTCCCTTCTGTAATTGCCAAACCGGCAATATTTTCCTCTTTCCTCCGCATTACTTCCAAGACATTCCTCACATAGAAAAATAGCTTCCCACACTCTCCCCGCGGCTTTTGTCCCGCTCCTTCATCGAGGCCACCGCGTCAGCTCAACCTCTCACCCTGTTTGCGTACTGTTGCTTGCCTTTGTTTGAGTCGGACCGCCGTTTCCGTTGGTGGCGTTGCACAAGTGTGTGTGTGTGACGCTAACCGTCGGTTAGCTTTTCGGTTAGATCGTCGCAAGGACCTTGCGTCCCACTCGTCAACTATTGTGTATTTTGTGTGTGCCGTTGTTTGTTTGTTTGTTTTTCTCCCTTTGTGAGACGTGCTACGGTGTGTGATCGGAGTCGCGGAGTTGTTTTCAGGGGGATCTTAGTCTGCACGTTTTAGCGTGCTTGGTGGGGGGTAAAAATTGATTGTTGTGGTGGAGGGGTGAGGTTGTGAGTTAATCAAGTCCATTTTTGCCGAGCCTACATCATTTGCCTTTTGTTTGTGCGTTTGTTAGAGGCAATTGAGGTCGGTGTCTCGTATTGCTACATCCTACGGGGAGGAAGAAGTGGGCGCCCAACTATATACAAAGGTGGGATCCCACCATGGTTAACGATTCAAGAGATGGGGGGTCTTGGGAACAAGACCACCGCCCAATGAAAAAGCCTCGCATGTCAGATCCGGATATTGATGACAATGAGTACAATCGTGGTGGCGGCGCGGGCGGAGGCGGTGGGGGCAGCCGCAGCGGCAGTGGTAGTGCCGGAGGTCCTCGGGACTACGATCGCAGCGAGAGACGCTACGAGAGTGACAGAGACTTACCGCATGCCCCACCGGCCCCACCGCCGCCCTCAGGCGGCATGGGGGGTGACAAAAGTGGACAAGGGAAAGGAATGAGATTACTCCTCGCAAATCTGAGTTATACAACAAGAGAAGATGATATAACTGATTTTTTTAGGGATGCAGGCGCCGAGGTGGAGAAGGTAGAGTTAGTCAAGGTTCAAAATCGCGTCAACGGAAATGCCTATGTTTGGCTTGCAGACGAGAGATCAGTCGATATAGCCCTGGACTTGGATGGAAGGGGTTTTGCAGGCCGAAAGTTGCGCGTATCGGAAATGCCTGAGGGACAAAGAACTGCTTGCGTACGAGGGTTGAGGCCTGGCAGTAGGGAGCGGGATGTAGAGGCCTTGTTTGAGGGCTGTCATATTGTTGGCCTCCGATGTCGACCCGTCAAAGGAGGACCGACAGACATGAGTACTTGGTTTGTGGATTTCGCTGATGAGGTCAGTTTTGAGAGGGCCTTGGCTAAAGATCGCTCCGCACCTGGATTGATGATTTGCATTGCGACAGCACAAGGGAGTGGGACCAGAGGAAGGAGAGACGACTACGGAGGTGCGGACAATGACGCGAAGAGAGACGCCATGGAGAAAAGGGACGGGGGAGGATATGCGATGGCGACGACCCCAGGGGTAATGCCAGAAACGGGGTAGGAAATGGTAGCCCGCCCGGGTCGCGGGCGAGGAGTCGCAGTCGCAGTCGGACTCCGCCTTCAAGGGTGGTTATGAGAGAAGGCACGTTTCTAACAGATCAAGCGATAGGTACGGTGATCCGAAGAGGAGCTCTTACGACAAGCGTGATCGATACGCGCAGCGTGGTCATGACTGGGATCGCAGAGGATCTCCGCAAAGAGAGGAGAGGTACAGGGGGAATTTGACCGAGGCAGAGAAAGAGATATGGATCGAAGAGATCATCGCAGAGATTTCACAGTGGGTACTCGGGCAGAGACAGAGACTTTCGCCGCGAACGAGACTACGAACGTGACAGGGATAGGGATAGGGACAGGAACCGCGACAGGGACAGGGAGAAGGACAGAGACAGGGACAGGGACAGAGACAGAGACCGATACAGGGAGCGCGAGAGGGATAGGGACAGAGAAAGGGATGACGAGAGGGACAGAGACAGGGACAGAGATTTTGACAGAGAGAGGGATATGGACAGAGGCAGAAGAGGAGGTGGTCGTATATGGCGTTCTGAACGCGATCATTATGGCTCTCGATACGCGGAACCGCCGAGGGACCGGCGATTTTCTAACAAGCCCTTGGATCCGTCAGTCACAACTGTGTTAACAAACCTTCCTTTTTGTGAGGATCGCGACCGAGTGATTGACAGCGTTGGAAAAACTTTGGAACGACAACCAGGAGCTGAACTGAAAATATCGGAAGTCATCCCAGTCGGAAGAAGGTGTGGGGCTGCCATAGTCGTCTTCAAGGATTCGGCCTCTCATGTGAAGGCTGTGGATCTGCAGAGTCTCATGGTGAGCTCACGCAAAGTGAACATTTTGCCCTTGGAGGTACCATCCGTAGCGAGAGTACAAAACTTGAACCAGGTTACATGCCGGACGAAATATTGAATGATATGCGGCGAAGGTACGATGTGGAGTCTTTATTTGTCAAGCATAGACAGCATGACCAGCTTTTGCTTGGGTTGGATGACAGCAGATTCCTTGTACGATTGCTGGACATCGATGGACGCCCGTTGCTGAATTCAAGGTACGCAACTGTGTCATACATTCCCAGTCGTCAGTACTCTGACTCCAATGCTGGACGTAACAGGCGGGCGCCGATGAGTATGACGATCCTAACGGACGCGGCGGGATGGCAGCTACAGGGATCGCGATCTCAGGGAGGACCGTGATGGGTTCGGAAAAGATCGTCGCCGAGACGGAGATATGGATCGAGGGGACTCACGGGGCGATCACGATGATCCTCGTCGGAGTGGGGACTCGAGATCATATCAACACGGAAAAACAGACTGGAAGGTTCGTGTGACTGGGCTCCGCTCTAAATTCAGCCAGAAAGAACTGTTGGCTAGACTTGAAATAGCAGGTATTGAAGACGTCGAAGTTGAAATAACTGATGACTTGGAGGGATTCGTCTCGGGTAGAGATATTCAGTCATGAGGAAAGTTATGGATATTTGCAACGAGAAAGCCGAGTCATCCTTCTTGGCTAGTATGGTGGAATCTGCTGTCGAGGAGTCGAAAGTATCGGAACGAATGAAGTGCACTGGGAATCCGGTGGATAACGAAGACCGGAATGACACACCACGGAAAGAAAAGAGTGATCCTGATGAGGAGTGGAAATCGAAGGCGATGTCAACTCCACTGTCATCCACACCATCTCGACCATCTCGAACATTTCGTATCTCACCTTTGACTCCGTCACCTGGTGAATGCGTTCTGCCCCCAGGGCAAGGAAAGAACCCATAGATCCAAAGCTAGCAAGGACTGTAGAGCGTTTGAGATAATCTACGCTCTGCAATTATGGAGCGTGAGGAAGAAGAGGATCGCGGGGGCTATGAAGATTTCTGCAGTTCCCTGGACAAGCTTTGCGAACCGCAGAAACTTATCTATACAATGTCCAACAATATTGATCCAATTCCACCACAGGTGTGGGCGGGTGATGTCAGAAAGGGTTCGAACACCCTATCCGCCAAATGCAACGGATATTTGGTACTTGAATTCGAGGCAGAAAGACGACGGGTGCGCAGGACAATTAACGAGTTACCGGTTAGTATAAATATCGAGCGACGTGGACGATGGGAGGATGAGAACTTTGCACACTTGCTGAGACCAGAGTCAGTGGTGGTTATCTTAAGGCGGCAGAACAATGAAGGAGGACAATTCCGCGTCGAGTTTGTAAGGACGGGAAAGATTATGGCGAAGTCTAAAGAAGTATTGAATGGGATTTTGCAGTCCTGCGTGGAAAGCAGAAAATGGGGATTGCTAAATATACGCTCCAGACACAGATAAGAAATTTGTAGCGCTGTGTAATCCCACCGAATCCGTACATCTTCGAGGAGATGAGGATTCCATGGAGGTTTCGAGCATACGCAGGGCACGATTCTCTGATGTTGATTGTTGGTCCCAAGGTCGCGGAGGTCGTGGGAGCTAGACCGAGGTATTGTTTGGTGTTGGATTCCGCGCAATTACATAGATGGAATGGTTACTGGTACTTGCGCATCACCGGTGTAGTGTTTTGTGGTTGACGATTGAGAAATTGCATTTGTAAGGTTTGGGGAGTTGCCCGAAGCGGGGCTTTGGCATTACGGTGATATGCAGGTTATTCGCATGCGATGGTATAGGATTGGATGAATGGAGAGTGTGAAAGGTACTTGATAGTTATATTGGATGTGATGGCAGTTTGGAGTAATATGAGCAAGTAGGAAATGTCACTGTTGTTTCGATGAAGCGTGGATAGGAAAAACCCGACTGCAGCAGATGTTGTTGTTGTTTTGTTTGTTGTTGCATTGATGAAACATGGAAGCGAATGCCTGAAACGTTGAATTGGATCGATTAGAAAGAAAGAGATGAAAATGATGAGGACAAAAGAAAGAGATACTGCATATCTCTTGCTTGAATAATTTACATTTTGTTTGTGATGCCTGACCTGAAATAATAGGTTGCAAGTATGGGGTTCTCATACTGGCAGTCGAGAGGCGGATGTCAGAAGTGGAAAGTTTCGACTGGACAATGCGTTATGACACACCCGGTGTATCCATTTTCAGATGTGCCATCTCTGTGTATATACTTTCCGTAGAGAGATGGCGGGCATGCTGAAGGGCGTGACAGCAAACGCGTTGCTGCCGCACAAAACATCCGACGGGAGAAAGCGTATATCGCCCATTTCCCCAGGTGTGTACTGCAAAGAGCGTGAACACGAGCGGTGTTGTAAATCGGAAAGCTAAGGGTAAACGAGGGGGAGGTGATCGCAAATAGCTAAATATGGTGCGTGTTGTAATTATTATCGGAAAGTAAGGATATAGGAAGGCGCTGGAGGGGAGATGATGGGAGGGGGGGACAGGTTGGTTTTGTTCCTCTCTCCAGGTGAGCAAGTTGCGAGCATGGTTTAGAGGGATCGTGGATCGGGAGAGATTTTTCGTTTTTTTTGGTGTTCTCTGATGCCGAGAGGTGGGTGAAGTTGAGGCATGCCGGTGGTTGGTGTGCCGTGCGAGGGTTGGAAGTGGGGCGCGGCGGCGGCGGTGGCGATAGGTAGGAGGCGGTTGAGGGTTCCGTTGTTGGTGTGTGGTTAGGGAGAGGCGGTTCGATTGTTTTAGTTGTTTATTGTTTTTAACTTGGGCTGTGTGTGTGTGTGTGATTGGAGCAAGTGTAAAGAGGGTGGTGTTTACAGTAGAGTTTGTATTGTTGGCGGGTAGTGTGTGCGTTTTTATCCAAGGTGATTTGTGGTGTCGGATCTGTCGTCAACAGGATTAGTGCCCATTGGATTCAGATTTGTTCAAGAGCGTGATGTTAGAGGCGATCTGTTGATCGTGGTGCGGGCTGGTTGGGGCGTCGTTGGGTGCTGCGCTGGGGTCGCACCCGTTGTCGCGTGGGATGCGGGTGTTAATTGTGGATCGTAATCCGGCGGAGACGGGGTTTTGGCGTGGGATTGGGGTACGTACAGCACTATATTACCGAGCTCGCAGCGTTTTCTGGAGGAGATTGGAGTGTGGGAACATTTGCGAGTAGAGAGGATTGCCGGGTTCGATAAGATGTACGTGTGGGATGATCCACGGGGATGGAGGGGGAGGGGGAAGTTTGGGGGGATGTGTGTTTGAGTCGAGTAGTGTTGGGGAAGATTTTTTAGGGGTTGTGGTGGAGAACGAAAGTTTGAGAGGGGCTATGTATCGGAGGATTGAGGGACTGGAACAGGAGGGTAGGGGGGTGAGGGTTATTCGTGGGGGTGTTAAGGGGATTGAGTTTGGGAGGGTGAGGGAAGGGACTGTGGAATGGCCGATTGTGGAGTTGGAGGATGGGGAGCGGTGAGGTGTCGGTTGATTGCCGGTTGTGATGGGAGCGGATCGCGTGTGAGGACTTTGGGGGGGGGCGATTGGTTTGGTAAGGGGTATGGTGAATGGGCAGTGGTAAGTAACTTGGGACTGAAGGAGGAGATTCGGTGCGCATTTCAGCGGTTTGTTTCCACGGGGCCGGTGGCTTTTGCCGCTTTCGACGGAGGAGACGGGACGAGGGTTAGCGAATTTGGTATGGACCACTACGGCGGTGGAGGCGGAGGGGCTGTGTGAGTTGGATGGGATGGGATTTTTAAATGAGGTGAATGTCGTGTTGAGTGGGGAGGAAGGGGAGGGGAGGGGAGCGGGGTGTGATGGGAGGTGTGGGTCGGTTGTTTGGGGCGATGCGTTTAGCGGAAGGGGTGAAGATGCCAGAGGTGCCGGAATGTGTGAGTGTGTTGGGGAGCGGATGCGATTTCCGTTGCGGATTGGACACGCGCCCGCGCTATGTGCTTGATGAACGGCGTGTGGTTTTGGTGGGCGATGCGGCGCATAGCGTGCACCCTCTGGCCGGGCAAGGCGTGAATTTAGGCTTGGGATGGGAAAGTTTAAGCGAGTGTTTGGTGAGCGCTTGGGCGGTCGGCAGGGACTTTGGGGGGCGGGGGGCGCGCCGTTGATTGAGGTTTCAGAGAGAGAGAATGGTGGCCAATTTGGGGATGATGGGCTTGTTGCATGGATTGCATGCCGGCTTTTCGGTGGGGGATGCCTGGGGGGGAGGCAGGTAAGAAGACTTGGCATGTCCATGATGAATGCGGCGCTGCCTGTCAAAAAGGTGATATTGAGGGCTATGAGGTGAGGGGGAAAGGGTGATTGGCATGCTTTACAGTGTAATTTCAATGAGCAAGACATTATGGGTCACCGCCGTGTGAGATCAACGAAAACGCCTCCCTGCTTAGCGCCGCGCATTTGGGATTCTAGGTAGCTGACGTCCATGTCGCTGACGTCCATGTCGACCATTGCCGATACCGATAAGAATCTATCTCACCTCTCCTAGCTCCAGGTCCTAACCCGCGCCATCCTTGTCCTTAGGTTCGTCCGTCTTGTCTCCATTCCGCTGATCGAGGCAGTAACATCTCTTGTCTTTGTCACAAAATGCCCTGTCACTTCACCACTCCGCCTCTTCCAGCCTTCTCCCTTCCCACTCCTCTGTCAATAGCCACTTTCCATACCTCGCACCTCCATGACTCGCACAAAATCCATCCCCTTCGGCCAATCAATCCCTCTCCACATCCCACCATCACCACCACCTCCATGAACAACAACCGGCGTTCCAATATCAACCGTGCCTCAAGACAGACCAATCGTCGCCCCGCACAACCCTCCAACCAATCCAATTCCCCTAATTCTCCTGACCTCTTCTCCTCTGCTGACCACGACCCGAATCCGTCAAACCCTGGGACCAACAACCAAACCCGGACAGACCCCCTGATTCTGCGGGTGCACCCCGTCGTGGACGTACCAAGCGACGTATGCCCTCGTCCCGCACTCGGTCGGACAGAAAGGATGTTGCAGACAATCGTCCTCGATTTCACTCCGATCACGCCATCGAGGAGGTTGACACGGACATTGACGATGAAAAGGGTCTGGAACCGGATGTCGATGACGGCTTTTACGCCCGCTATCGCAAGGAGAATGACGCTGATAGGGGCGTCCCTAGTTTATCAGGGTATGACACTCTGGACCCGGATGTGGACGACATGTCAGAAGGGGGAAGGAAGCCAAGGGAAAGATGCCTGCGAAAAGGGTGGACCGCAAGATGGCGGAGAATGCCTTTGATGCTGTGGATCGTTTGTTTGAGGATATCGCTGCCAAAGGGGAACCGCTAGGAGGGGGGGAGGGCAAGGGATAGGAGGGGGGGTAAGCAAATGAATAGGAGAAATGGTTGGCTGATGTAAAGGCGAGGGCGGCTACGAGGGCGGTGAGAGAGATGATGATAGTGGCGCTCTTGACGTTGATGCTACAGAGGAGTGGGTGGGGTCGTAGAGCGAGGAGAGGTGCGTAAGGAAAGCAATGGTAAGATGGCTGGCGAGAAAGGGAGAAGCGACAGGGGGCACGAGGAGGCGGAGAATGGTGAGTGGGAAGGGAGTCAGTGGGGAACGGGCGGAACCGAATATTCGGGTCGCAGAAGGCAAAGGCATGTGTCGTTTAATAATGAGGCCATGTTTCAAAACTTGATCAAGATTGCACGGCAAGGGCCTCGTCCGGGAGCAGGGTAAGGAGAAAGGATTCTAATTCGTCAGTAAGGAATGCAGGGCAAAATCGAGCAGGGGGAGCGGGTAGCGTACCGCAAGGGGCGAT
>NADL03000773.1:0-262626 GCA_002205965.3 Kappaphycus alvarezii
TTTAGAGCCGACTGGAAAGTTTGGACTGGAGGCTCTTCATTCTTATTTCTGTCTGTGTTAGCGCGCGGTGTGATCTCCAGCCTTCAGTGGCCAGTAGTTCGACTTCTCTACTCTCTTCATCGATAATATTTGTTTCCAATGTCTCTCTGTAACATTCTAGGAGCCCTTCCGTACATTAGCTCGAATGGTGACCGTCCGCTTCTTCCTCTTCTTCGACGATAGCCGTATAAACACTTTTGGTAAGGCATCTTCCCACTGGATTTCATTCTCGCGACATTAGTTTCGATATTGCTCGTTTGATGGTTCCAACCATCCTCTCCGCTTTACCGTTTGACATAGGAGCGTATGCGAGAACTGTCTTCAGCTGAATCCCTTCTCGTCCAAAAAACGAAGCAGTGAAGTTGCAGTAAAACAAAGGGCGTTATCTGAGATGATCCTTTTTGGAAGACCAAACGGTTCAATTATTTCTTTTTCGATGAATCTCAGGACCACCTCAGCATTGGCCTCCTCAACTGCAACTGCTATTGGCCATCCAGTAAGATGTTCCACCCCTATAAGGAGGTATTTGTTTCCGGAAGAGGTTTCCTTGAATGGGCCGGCAAAGTCAATTGAGAAGGTTTCAAAGAGAGCGGAAACTGGAAGCTTAGGGTTGTCTTATACTTTCGTATCGGAGTGAATTTTTGACAGTTGTCACAGCTTTTCACGAAATTATAGACGTCCTTATGGATACTGGGCCACCAGAATCTCTCCGTAATGAATTTTTGGTTGTTTCGAGATCCCAATGCCCTAACTCATCATGAAAAGTCCTCAAGATCTTGATTCTTTCTTTCAAAGGGGCCACTAGTCGAGGACCGGCTTTTGTGTGCGGAAGAGTTTCCCATTCCACAATGTAAAGGCCTTTTGGTTCCTGCGTACCCAATTTCTGTGTTCGAGATCAACCTTTCTCATTTCTAGTCCATCAAGGAATTTAATAAGTCCGTGAATATAAGCTTCGTACTCGTTATCGATCGGCACTTGAACTTCGGCAACTCCGACGATGTCTCGGAAGCTTTTTCATTTGGAATCAATGGATCCCTCAAGCGGGATAGGTAATCGGCAGGCTGATTATTGCGTCCGGGCCTATACACAATTTCAAACCGATATTCTGCGAAAATGTCGAGCCATCGGGCCAAGCGGTGATGTACATCTTTCTTTTGGAATGCTGTCTTAAGTGCCTGGTGATCAGTTATCAAGACAAATTTCTCGAGTGATAAAAGGTAAACACGAAACTTTTTCAGTGCGAAGACGACAGCTAGCGCTTCTTTCTCGCAGACTGAGTATCTCTTTTCCGCATCATTCAGAGTGCGACTTGCGAATTGAACAGGGTGTAGTCTTCCGTTTTCGTCTTTTTGGGACAAAATGGCACCCAAAGACCGTTCTGAGGCATCTGTCTCCACAACGAATGGTCTCTTGAAATCTGGATACATGAGCACTGGGGGACACATAGCTTATCTTTAAGCTCCTCAAATGCAGTCTGCATTTCCTTGTTCCAGTAAAATTTTCCGTTCTTCGTAGTGCTGGCATGTAACGGTGCTGCAGTTTTGGCGAAATCTTTGATAAATCTTCTGTAATATGAGGCCAGTCCTAAGAAGCTTCGAACCTCCGTCTTTGAAGCGGGCCTGGGTGCCAACTTGATTTTTTTCGTTTTCTCTGGATCCACTTTAATTCCTCTTGATCGACGATATGACCGAGTAATTGGATAGACGTTTTCGCAAAGAAGCATTTGCTTAACTTAATTTTCAGGCTGTACGCATCTATTCTCTCCACCACAGTCTTGACATGCGATATGTGCTGATCCAAGGTTTTTGAGAATATCACTACATCATCGATATAAACTCTTGCAAATGGAAGTCCTTTCAAAACCTCGTTCATCATTCTTTGGAATGTAGCTGGGGCATTCATGAGACCAAAAGGCATCACTTCGAACCTGAATGTACCGGCTTTGCTGGTAAAAGTTGTTATTTCCTTACATTTTTCATCTAATGGAATCTGCCAATAACCAGTGTAAAGATCAATTGAGGTGAAGTATCTCCCGTCCTTCAAGTCCTCGAGGATCTCCTCCATGTTCGGAATCGGAAATCGATCGGGTATCATTCTCTGGTTCAGTTGTCGGTAATCGACGCAAAAACGAAGCTTTCCATCCTTCTTTGGTGCGACACAACTGGAAATGACCATGGGGATGAAACTGGCCGAATATATCATTTTCCAGCATACTTGTAACATTCTCTGAGATAAATTGGTCATATTTTGGCGGTTGACGTCTAGGCCTGTGGTAAATTGGTTGAGTATCGGTAAGTTCAAATGAGTGAGTGACCGGTACACTTGCTTGTCTTAAATCTGATACACTCCATGCAATTACTTCGGAAGATGCTAACATGTCGGATATTTTCAGTGAGGCGGCGGCGGGAAGGTGCTGCACTTTTCCTTGGATTTCTGCCATTTGGCGCCCTTTTTCTTCTTGATTCTCAACCTCAATATTTTGAAGGACCTTTTCCGGCGTGCTCACATCTTCAGATATGGAATCCGATATATTCCTGTTTTCCTTGCAATTGTAATCTTCTTTCATGCTCCGAATTCCGTCCTTTGATTCGATATTATCGCAAAAAGAAACACATTCAGGTGTCACACCTACCCTAGAATTCCAGTCTTCATCTGTTTCAAACCAGAATCATAATCATCCCATGCCATGTTCAGTACCCCGAGCGTACCCTTCTCCACTTCCGAAAGTGTTAGTTGGTTCGAAATCTTCGCTGTCATAGCTAGAAGTGAAATCTTCACTGTCCGTTTCTTTCAAATCTACCGGATGTGTGCTTTTGTCGAAATCCAGGGGCATCTTCACGGTTCTGCCGTCAACATTAACTGAAACGATTTGGTTGCCCAAGTCAATGCAGGTCCCTAGTCTTTCCATGGTAGGGCAGCCAATGATTGCATCGAAAGGGAGATCAGGCATGACAAGAAAGTCTAAATCAACTTTAGAGTCCCCAAAGAACACGGAAACCTTGTCAACAGTGCCCATGCATTTTGATACGGTTCCATCCGCCACAGTTATTCTTCGAGTAGTTGGAATAATTTCAAGACCTAGATCTGTCACCAAAGTTTCTGAAATAAGGTTTGGAACAGCGCCCGAATCGAAAAGAGCTTGGGTTTGCATTCCCAATACTTTGACTGGTACTAGTTTAAGACGTCTTGGTGCTGTCGAGGCCGATTGAAGAAACAGTTTCTTACCCTTAGCGGACTTATTAGACCTGATAATTTTTTTGAGTTCTTTCCTCGCGTCCTCTGCGTCGCCCCTCAAAAGTTGACCAAACGTTATCCCAGTTGGGGCTGATGCAAGCTCAGCCACCAAATTGTACTTCTTCACATATTCTAGTACGTCCTTTGGGATATTCTTAAATTTCTTACTCTTTTTCGTCTTCTTGGCCGGAGTGACTCCAACTCCTGGAACAACTTGATCAGACCTCTTGGTTCGAGGAGGTACAGGTGCTGGGATATGTTCCAGCATTCCATAATCTAGCCTAGGTTTCTTCGATAAAATGTTCCCTTCCCCATCCCTTTTTGTCACATTGACTTGACTGATTTCTTCAGCGATGGATACGTTACCGGCATCCGTCAACTTGTGATCCTTTCTGTTTTGTAAGATTTTCATCTCTGGTCCTGACTCGCTCCTTGCTTTTCTGTTGTCTTTAGACCAGCAGTTACTTTCATGATGCCCATATCGGCCGCACTTTCCACAACGAGTGTTTCTATGTGGATTATCAGGACACCTATTTGCAAAGTGTCCAGGCTTGTGACAGTAGAACAGACTTCTGCGGCCTTGGGGCCCCAGACTGGTTCTTCTTAATGGTAAGAGTAAGGCTTTCCAACTGCGAGGTTATCATGTCAAGTCGATTATCGAATCGGGTTTCCAACCTTTCTTCCAAGTTTTTGACATCGCTCCTGACTGATTCCAATGCTGCTGCGCTAGTCGCTGGCCTTTGATAATTCTTTTCAGGATGTACGATAGACACCGATGTGCGGGTTTCCCTCGGTACCTCACTCAGTGACTGAAACGTCTCCGAATTTTTGACAAATTCTACTATGGTACCCTTCAGTTCATTAAAAGTGTGAGGGCCCTTGATGAGGAGGAAATCGGAGAGCCGCTTATCCCCATCGCCGCCTTACGCAGCATTCCGTACTTGGCTTGGGCGTTGAACCCAGCCTTTTCATAGAGATCACACAAGTATACCAATGAGCTTAACAAATCGTCGAAGTTGAGCCGGGCCTCTATGGCGGTACGAATCATCTCATCTGGTTCTACCTCCTTAGCATATTCTTTCACAGCCACTCACATACCTCACCGAAGTTACGCCCATTCCCGTTAAGAGACCACCCGTTGATAAACTTGGCCTTATATTTGTGCTTTGCGTCACCATGAAGATAGGCGAAGATACTTTCGGCCTTCTCTTCATCGCTCTTCTCACGCATCACAACGTTGACATATGTATAGAGAAACTCCTCAACGTCTTCATTCTTGCCCCCTGTGAACGTTATACGAGCAGCGTTGAGATCCATGATTACAGAAAAGAAATCCCCTCGAATGGTTCCCTAAGACTGCTCAACTCGAATACCTCGGTGCAACCCCCTCCACAAGAGTACCAAATGATAGGGGTAAATCGTCGGGAGAAGAGATACTTAGAACCAACTACCCAAGACGGAGGTGTTGCGAGCGACAAAAGTGCTACCGTGGTATAGTTGAACAAATAAAAAGCAGTGTATATGGGAGAGAGTTGAGAGGGCTACAAGCAAGTATAAAAGGGGCAGCGTCTACCACTGATTCTCTGCGACTTGCTTAGGAAAAAGTTTTCTTGGGTTTGAAGTTGACTCTCAACTTCCTACTACTCGAGCTTGACCTGAAGTTGTCTGCCAACTTGCTTGACCTCTCCATGAGGAAGCAGTTTACTCAGCTTATATAGACTTTTGGCTACCTGTAAAGTCCGAACAAAACTACAGAAGATACCAAGAAATGCATAAAAATACTTTGTGTGGACAATATGCTCTAAGCAAAAGATACTTAAGAAACTAACAATTAATTTGGTCCTCTTATTTCCCATTCTCTAAATCAGATCCAAACAACTCCTCTAAAATATCCATGCTGTCCAAGCAGTCCCCACAAATATCTGCGAATGGCTCACAGCTCTCTATTCCCCCTGGGAGATATCTAGATTACTAAATATATCTCCATCCGGTTCCATCGTGGGCACAACTTGATCCATACTCTCCATTCCAGGCCCCACCAGTCCAACACTTTCAATTCCCCCTGTTCCATCATCCTCCTCCTCCTCCTCCTCCTCCTCCTCCTCCTCCTCCTCCTCCTCCTCCTCCCCATACTCCTCCTCATCCTCTCCTCATCCTCCTCATCCTCCTCATCCTCCTCATCCTCCTCATCCTTCTCCCGAGCCTCGTGCACTAGCTCAGGGGCTAACCATTCCTCGAAGGACTCCCCGCTCTCCTCCTCGACCTTCTCAGCCTCTCCTCACTTACCTCCCTCGCTTCTTCTTCTATGAAGAGGCGGCGAACGAACTCGATGATTTGCTTCTTTGTTTGCCGCCGGATGTAGTCGTCGGCATCGGTTGGCCCGTAGGCGGCGAGACGAAGGCCATTGATGGGACGGGAAGGGCGGTTTTTTGGAAATAGGGACAGAGGGGCGAAGGTTGTTCATTTTGATAGACGTCGGGAACGGGAGGCAATGTAGGGTGTTTTGGGTGTGTGGGGGGAGAGAGGTGATGAGTAAAATGATCGGGGGCATTTGGAACTTAGAATAAAGGGGTTTAAATAGGCTCCCGGGCAGGTCCTATAGATTAGGAATAGGTAAAATAAATCTGCAAGGGATTTTTTAGTATTGCATTTGCGCCCTTTTTCTCAAAAAAACGAATTTGGAGGAGGAGGTAAGCAAAAAGGAAAAAGAACTTGATTCGGGATCGAATCAGAGGGGTAGATACAGTATAAAAATATCTAGATAAAATGGAAGTAAATTTGGGGAGGACCGCGGTAATGATAAGCGAGGTTCAGGGAGGACGAGGAAGGACCGGAACTATAAGCAAATTTGGACAAAGAGAGGTAGTACAGTAAACTATAGGCCTGTAGATGACGGCGACAAAAAAAAATCTGCGCCTAACAGATATATCCGATCTGGGTGCTTGGCACGTGTAATTTGAGTTTCGTATAAAAACAGAAGTCATAAGCAAAAAGTCATCAATCAGGTGAGTTAGGCAAGAAGATTGCACTACAAACGGGAACAGATTGCGCTAGAAATGGCAAGATCAGTTTTTGTTAAACGCTTGGTAAAGTTCAAACTATTTTTGCAACATATTGTAGCTTTTTGTGTCTCTGGGCTTTCATAAGATTCGAGTCTTACTGGTGATAACAGATCTGTGTGGACTATTTACAAAGATTGCAACTATAACTCCGACAATTCACAACATGGTAGTAAACTTTTGCCTCATACTAACTGACAAGTTTTTGTTGTATGGCATGTATATTATGGGGAAAGGTTTGGGTTTCTTACTCTTGGAAGATATATGCGATGCATTGCAACCCATTCATTGACAAGCCTGGCGCCATCCATCTCATGAAATTTTCAGCCACACTGTTACACGCACGTATCTCTCAAGCACAACATGTCAAATATTCCAAGCAGCTATTTTCTTACGACTATCTTTGCACTGTCTCACTATTGGATTACCACTCAAGTTTTAAAATGGAAAATGTGAACCAGTAGTGTACGATAGGTCGCACGTACTGCTCGTTTTTGGCTCCATAAAATCACGAATAAGATTTTCTTGCAAAGTTGTAAAAACTATTCTCACCTGGAAATGCCGACTTCACGTACTCTTCATCATACCCTGACCAGCTCTTTAGTAATTCCTAGTCGCTCTAACGTCGCTGTAAACAATTGCTATCCACGAAACAGTCGGCATGGTTGTCAGTTTCAACTACCTGCAATGCAAATGTGCGTACCCTCCCTCGAGCCGTTAGACAGGCATCTCTTGGAGACTGCTCCATGAAAACTCAAGCATTTGTTGGCACTAGCCATACTGCCGGCATGTCCTCGAGAACATAAGCGATGACACTGACCCTTAGAGTTTGGAAGCAGGTTTTTATGTATCATTGTACAAGTACCCTGGAATAGGAACGAGAGTGGACCATTGTGGACGCGAAGTATCGCACTTTCAGACTTATAGCAAACTGTCCTCGGTAATGTATCATAAACAACCCCTGGTGCTGTATTTAAACCAGTCTCAAGTCTACACAGAGTATTGTACGCCAGGGATAACTAGGATGATTAACTGACCTAGTGACAGCCTTGAAGTTCTGCAAACAACTCCAACAAAAATTATTTCAGAATATGAAGCTCGTGCCCCACATGAATATTGGTACTTAATCCCGTCTAACATTGAATATGTTGTCCTATGCCAAGCCAATTGAGAGCGCAACATGAGAAGTTCAGTGGATGGCCATCATTAAAAGTCATTGGCCTTTAAACTTGCGGAAGACCGCGTCAGTTCAATTGCAATTGTGTTACCAAGGATTCTGGTGCAAATTTTGATATGCTCTGATGTGTGCCGAAACGCATCACAGCAATCCAATTCGGAAGCCCTCTCCGAGTAAGCCAAACAATCCTTAGATTCCAAGATTTTCAGGATGCGACGTGCGTCATCAACTGCTGCCCCTTCCAGACAAAATATGCTAAATAGCTGCCCAAAGCATTGAGAATTCATTGCCGAGATCCTGACGCGATAATACTTGCCACTGCCACTCTTTTGAGTAGCCGGTGGCGAACATCATTTTACTGTCCCTTGCTTCTGTACGGGGCGAAACCTACATTTCTTTGTCATAGTTGGCTGCCGTCATCTTCACTCATAGACTGGAGAGGATGCGAAGTGTTGAAATAGGCTTCCGTGCGTTATGTGCAGGGGCAAGATGTCAGTTGCAAAGTTGTTTCGTCGCGCGCTTTGCTGCTGTAGGTTGTTCCATTTTGTAGGCCTCTGTAACTGTGATGTATTGGTTGCTGGACAAAAAAGACCTTCTGGTACCTCGCCGTAACGGACGTATTGTTTACTCATTTTGATTAGAACTTAGTCAATATGCAAGATTCGTGCAGTTTGTCGTTGCACAATTTATTTCGTTAACAAAACTGGAAATGTCATACTTGTCCCTAGTTTCCTTCTCCCTGAACAGGATCTGCGGTATGTTCTATAAGCAATAACAGATAGAGCAAAAAAAACAAGGCCTGAGCTTGGAATAAGCTTGTTACCGCGTTTCAAACATCCCTGTTGGCATCATTTAGGGAATGTTTCGAGAAGTGAGGAGCATCGGATGACTTGCAGCGCTGTTTGTTTTCGCGGCTATTAAGCTACTATTAAGAGTAAGGCTACGATGCTAAACAGCCTTGAAATTTCTGTGGTAGTGTAGCATGAAGGGCAGCACAGGAATTCTGCTGAAGTTGCATTTTCGTTGGTTGATCCATAGGCGGCGGAGGAAATGCTCGGCTCACTGAACTACAAACGATCGGAGTGGAGAATTGCTATGTTATCTGGTTATTCAGACAACTATCAAACCCCCTTGGAAGCTCAGGAGAGACTTGCCGCTTGACGGTAAAAGTTATCATACTGGTTGAACCTGAAACTTGCTGGAATGGACTGCATGAATGGCTAAAGTTTCCTTCCTCGGTTTTAAAAAGCTGTTACATTAGAATAGGAGTTGGAACATATTTCGTCAACAAACCAAACAGAGTTGATGCAGTGGATAAGCCAATGTAGTGGCGTTTTAACCAGAGGCGGAATGTTGACTACATTCTATGGAATTAAAAGTGCACATCTTACATATCAAAGGGCCAGTCTCGTGGGGTTTTTAGAGTAGACTTTTCTCAAAGTCGCAACTTGAGAATAAAGACATGTGACCAAATACAGTGCTGAATAGCACCAGGCTTTTAAAATGTTAATAAACTCCACCGCCAATGTATAAATTGGCAAATGTTAAAGTGATTTTTAGCTCGGGGTGAACTGAATGCTCATTGTTCACCGCAAGTCTTTTTTATAAGCAATGGGGTATAACATTGGTTCCCTGGGATTCCGGCTCAGCAAAGACAGTGTATACTGTCGTGAGGGTTCAACAACATTCACTGCTTACAATAACGAAGTTTATATGAACTATACTGTACAATATTGTACCATACTGTACTGTAATACAGTACAATACTAAACCGTTGGTGAGGATGGGTTCAACAGCCAAGATCGAAAGGAAGGACGATGACGGGGTGCCACACCAGCTTCAAAGTTAATGCTGATTCGCCCAACGACACCACAGCACAGAATACTCGCCACAGGACAGTTTAGGGATATTCCTCCTAACAGTTCAGTGCTGCAATTCGTTACCAGCACCGGGAAGTTGCGCTTCAGCCCTGTCTGTTTGGCTGATTTGGCATATTTTACTCCTTGATGCAAATGCCAACTCGGTATTCGGTTGCTACAGTAGAACTCCAACAGAAACGGTCTCCGTGGTTTACAAAATGCGGAGAACTTGTCCCACAGATTCTCCAACATTTTTCCAACGCAAAAGTGCACGGAAAGATTGATCGTGCGGGATAAATGCGCCCATGAGATCTGCGCGTTGCAGAGATGCCTAGAATCCGCCATAATGTTCTAGTTGTCCGTTTCACAGCAAAAAGAAACACAAATAATTCAAGATGTGTTACAGGAGAATGATGTTGCAGAGCCATCATGTTCCAAGCAATGCTTTGTCAGACCACCATACCCAAGGTGTACTGTAGGAAACTTCAAATAAATACGCATCATTTTCCCCAATATGCACGATCATAGGGTAACTGTAGTGTGGTTTATTGCTTTGAAAGAATGGTCAGTTTGTTTTGCCCGAATAGTTGTCCGCTGAACAGTATGTCAATTGTGCACGATAATGTGCTGCGTTTATAAAAGGCGAACGATGTCCGCATTACTGGGAGTGATCGAAATCGAGACTTTTTAACTTTCTGCGGACAATGAGAAAACTCATGGCACAGCAGTATTGACACTCATGCATACACAGACCTGCCTCTTTCCGTCTCGGGAAATAACTGTTTTACATCCGTAGTCAGTAACGCACCCAAAATTCTCCCCCTCAGTAGAGTTGATGCAGATGAATGGTATAAATAATCAAACAAGTTGATGGTTCCAAGAGTTTAATCTTCGAATTGCGGCAGGCAAGTTTACGCGGGCGTCTTACAATCTATGATTGGCAGAAGAATAAGATGTTCCATTTTCGTTTTTCGTCAGCTTTGGAAACCCCGTATCCATATACTCCTTCCTGCACAACCTTTACACGCCCAGATGATTCATAAGGATCCAACACGTTGAAAGTATATGTATGAAATGGAAACATTGAGCAATAGGAAAAGTTTTCCTTTAATTTCAATTATGTATTATAAGTAGGAGTCCTTCCCTAAGTCTGACGAAGCTCCGAGCGTCTATAAATGGGATACTTAGTAACATTCCGCGTGAGATAGCATTCCAGCGAGATATTGCGCTTTCTTAATGACCGTCCCTGGAACATTAATCTTAACGGAACAAACGACCGTGGCAACTTTTTCAAACTATCCGCAACACCTTAACGGGTCAGGACAGCAATTTTGGAGGACTTTTTACATCTTGCAGACTCACACGGTATATTCCTTATAATACTGGGAATGATGTGTGTGTTCACTGGGAGAGTTTGGATGGCTGCGGACCGGGGGAGTTTTGGAGGTGATTACGTTGTGTATCGAAATTGCAATGAGGTAGCATCTTCCTTTCAGCTTTATACCCAACTAGTCCGTAAAGTACAATGGGGAAATAGCTGGGTTTACTCATTTTTTTTGATAACATGGAATCTTGAGGCCCCTTTGCTGCGACGGAGAAAACGGGGTTCATTTACTGTAATTGAGACGTTGGCTAAACCCAGCAGAGTGGCTGTGAAGGCCATGCGAGGAGAGAAGGTGCTAAAGACAACCAACTAAAAAGCAGCCACTGGCCCGGTCAACAAAACATACCTCGTTCGAATCAACCTGCATCGCGACATACCTTTGTAACAGGATGGCCCTGAACTTCAGGTCAAGGTCCCTCGCTCGGCTAATACAGAAAATACAAAGTCAAAGGCAAAATATGGAGCTGTAGTAACGATGCAAATCGAGGTGATGCCTACGTTAAATTACGTCACACTACTTTATATGATTCAAATACTGGCGTGAACAAGCAGTCGCGGGAGGCATCCAAATAACTTTTGAAATCCTCTTGGGGGTTTCACGTGTCATTTTAGACTGGAATTTTACAAGCTCACTACCAGACAGTGGTTTCTTGCCTTTGATTTTTCTGAAATTTGTTCCCCTTTCTACGATTCTTCAGGGTTTCGGTTAGAAGAGAAAGAGTCGATATCAGTACCTGCTTACGTGTTCCTCGTTTGGTCCATCATATGCGACTACTCGTGAGCTGCGTGCTAAAGGTATGCTTTTAAGGACTGGAGCTGATCCATTTCTATCATTGTACTGTATTTCCAAGAATTGTAATTGTAATTGACTTGTGTAGGACTTCGCGTGTATCGTTCTGTACAGTACCAACAAATTCTGAAACGTTGCTAAATTAGAGTCGAAAAAAAATTGATGAGGACCATAGTTTGTCAATTTAAAAATAAAGAACAGGAACGCATTTGTAGCTTTAGATACAATTTACTAAATCAGATATCGATACGATAGAAATGAGAGGATTAAAGAGGAGTGCCTCAGCAGGAAGACTAGTCTTAATACAAACATTTAAATTGGATCAAGCGATCTCTGCGGGCATCTCTGAGGAAAGCCGGGAGCCTTTTTTTGAATTTTGCGGCCTCTACTTGCTGCCAGAGCGAAGTGCCATCAGCGCCTGCCTCAATATTTCACGTGCATGAACACTACTATTCAAGTTGATTGGGTATCAGCAAGCTTGTCTGTTACAATACATACCCCCCGTGTTCCCCCTGTACAAAAACGGATTGTACCAGTCGAAGTATGCAAGTAGAACTTGTTCCCTCGATTTTCAGAAAATGAAAACTACCTGTAACAGTTTGCTGGAGGCTTTTAAGAGGCATGCGTATTCCCTTTCTAAATCTGATTGTATCCGGAAGGACTCAACAGTACGTCTTTTCATCTTGACTCGGATTGGAAAACAAGCATCAGTATGACACTTCGCCTAGTTGCTTCGCCTATCGGATATATCTTCCAAGAGTAAAACACCCAAATCTTTCCCCCTAGGTACTGCCCCCCAGCTTTTCCTCTAGGGTATTCACGGCGTCTTGTTGATCTGTTGGTTTGGAAGCATATACCCATTATACCAATTCCCTCGGGAAACAAATAGCCTCACTTTTCACACAGTAAAAAACACCAAAAGCTTCCCTCTTAGTTGCAGACATTCGAAAGGAATGAAAATAGTATATCCAATAACGAAAAAAATCCGTCGCTATTGACAAGGAACATTTCCTGGATCCCTTGTCAGCCTCGGCGCTTTGTGACATATGCTGATCGCTTGCTTTTGTCCCAGTCCATTGTTTCCCATTCGTTAATTCTCTGCGCTGGTTTTTTTGAATCCCTTAAGCTAGATTTCCCAATTGTTTGCAGCGAAAGGTTTATCGACATAGAACCAACATGTGCTGAAGAAGAAATGTAACTAATGAACACAATAGGGCTAACCAATCAACTTAAGCCACTGGCGCAACCGCTTTTGCAAGACAAATGTACAAGTGTTTGCAAACATGAAACCACCCAACCGTTTCACCCTTCTGTCATTGTCCATGCAGTTTGTTTGAATATGCAAAAAGATAATTTCTTGTAAATATCACTTTCATTAGCACAGAAAGCGGGTAACTGAGGGTCAGCTCTCTATCCAGACAGTAAGGCGAAACTTTGTTTAAGAAAATCCTTCACCTCTCAATATTTTCTTTGCCCCGTTTCCAAAAATAGCAATCACAAACGAGATGGATTTATCCCAAGGATTGTTCTTCCACTGTCACGTTTGGCGCAAAACGGCCCTTATACTTTTTGCAAGAATTGTAAAAGAATCCTGGCTGGAATAACGGAAATGTGTTATGCAGCTTCCCGGAGATAAGCAGCGCATTTTCCTAGAATTTGGAGCAACAAGACTTGTTGCCTTGCATGGTGCTTGGAAATGGTCCAAAATTTAAAATGTTTGGTTGCTATTATATCAGGCTGTATCAGGCACAGGAGTATAAACTTTTTCGCGAGAAAACACATCCAACACCAGAAAAGGGTGTTAATTGTCACATGTTCTGTATCTCTTGGGCAAGTTGGCCTCAAAAATAGCGTTCCTGGCTTACTTTCCCGGACAGCAATCTAGAATCACTGCAATTAGTTTCAATCTCCTATCCTTTCCATATGTCGTTGAAAGCAAGCTCTCTTTCCAAGCCAGACCTCAAAAGGCATACATACCAAATAACAGAGACTGAATAACTTTAACGGGTTCAACTTTTCACAGAGGGGGAATGTTTGGGTTAATTTACTGCGAGTGGAACATAGGGTGAAATTCCCATTAGACTATGCAGTGCGGCGGCGGCGGAGGAAACACTAAGGAATGGCGACTAAAAAGTTGATGTCAGCCCTATCAGCAGACATGCGGCATTCCAAGCAACCACTAACGCAGAATTCCGCTGGAGAAGTGTGTCCCTGACCTTGAGGAATTGGTCCTTGGCACGATTAGAGACTGAGCGTGCCATCTCCATCACGAGGGAAAAAGCGTCTAGGTGCCAGCCGCCGAGCGTTTTATTAGAGCGGGTGTCGAAAAACTCCACTGTAAAGTTTCTCATGTTTCCAAGCCCATGTACTGTACTGTACAGTACTGTAGGGTATATAATTTGTCTCGACACTGAATTTTATGGGAGGAAATGAAGCCTTCGATATGTAGTAATCTAATGGATGACGACATGCAAACGTCTCTCAGAAAATGCGATTCCTAGAGTGAAATCCAGAATCATGCCTGTTTATGGCCGATGGGGAGCTTAAGCTGACCAGTCCCCAAAATGGCAACAGCTTATCGCTCAACAATGTATAGTGACGTGCTGTGGAAATTAATAGCCGCTTTGATTGACCTGATAATAATATGGTCACAATTGTGGAACTCAAGTATTCAGAAATCTTTCTAAAGCATGCACGGCTACGGAAATGGCCACGAGACAATTCTTATTTCTAACTCCCTTGCAACCTTGTCCCCTTGAAATAACAATCCGAGGTCCCCCAAGCGCTGATTCCTGTCACGGAATTATGCAACATGACATACTACAAGGGTACATGAGACACATGTGACTGTTTAGAATAAAGAATTACAGATTTTCCATCAAGACCGTCGGACGTTGAATCAAGGAACCATAAGCTCCGCACCCTGCCTTAAGGCAATAGAGGTATTCAATAACGGAAGTTTGTGCCTACTCGTGCGATCGGTAAAAACTTAGTCATTACATTCTTCATTTCCTTGGGACATTCGAATATCATTTGGAGTACTTTTTTCTGGGCAGTATTTTCCAATGATGGGTTTTCTAGGAAGTCTGTAGGCGAGAAACCCTGGTTCACTAACTGGGCGGAAAATGGGGGGCTCGTTTACTGCCACAGAAAAGCTGGATGATATCCAGTCATCTTGTATAGTAGTGTGCATGTACATGAAATATTGAGGCAGGAGCTGATGGAACTTCACTCTACCACCGTCTTATCCCTACCAGCAACTAGAGGGGAGGCCAGCCAGGCAGCAAGCCGCATTGGAGGTTGTTGCCAATGGTGAATAACTGGTTAAAGATACAAATCAGCTCTTTCCTGACCAAAAGGTTCCTCGCTGTAAAATTAAGCTCTTACATAATTAGAAGACTTGTCTTCTTTGGGAACACTGGATAAATACCCCCTTTTCAAGTACTGAATTCAAAGGAAGAAGCGTGGTGTGTTTTGCTGTTTGAAACGAGAGGCCAGTTGTTACCCAAAAGATTGGCGCGCCCATTTTCCCCGTAATTCTTTCTCCTCCGCCGACGTACTGCACAGGCTAGTGGTAATTTCACCTTATGTTCCACTAGCGTAAACAAGCCCAAACATTCCCCCCAAAGGTTTCGATACAATAACTTACAAACTAACGGACCAGAAGAACGCCTTGAACTCCCCACAGGACCAGCTTAACAAATCGAAAAGTCCATATTTAAGGGGAACACAGCCGGTTCGTTGTATCTGATATACATATCACGTATGCTCGCTGATACCCAGACAACTTGTATGGTACTGTGCATGTACATGAAAAATTTCGGCAGGCACAGATGGGACTCCACTCTATCAGGAGGGGGAAGGTTTGGGTGTTTTTAATCTTGGAAGATATATTCGATGTCAGGAGTACTTCAGGATCGAGTCAAAGTCATCCTCCAAGAATAACACACACAAACGTTCCCCTCTACCAGCATTTATATTTTCAATTGAGAATCCTACCATAAGCCGCCGCTGAAATGAAAAACCAGGGCCTGATATTTGAGATTTATTCTGCGATTCATGAATGTAGTTGAGGGGAAACTGAGGAAACTGTTTCTAAGTTTATTTTTTTGGGGTGATGATCGGTTGAGCACTGTTGATTCAAGTAAAGGGGGTAAGGGGGAAACTTTGGGTTATTTTAATGCATGGAAGATGTGGTCGGTTATATCCAGGGGGTAAGTAAAGTTGGTTTACTGTGAGTTGTGCAAAGGGTGGGAGTCCTATGAATTTGCGTGCCAACCATGAATCAGGATTTGAATAACGGAGCATTTCTTAAACCTAAAAAGTAGCTGATAGCCCTGTCGACATGAAAGACGCGCTGGAGGTGGCCCTCAACGCTTCCTGTCGATGAAGGAGAATGGACCTCACCCTAGAGTAAATGTCCAGGACTCGGCTGGCGACCGATCGTGCCACCTCATTGACCCTGGAGAACGCATCGGGGTGTTACCCTCCGAGTAAAGTAAGAGGCGCAGTATTTTTGAAAACAATTGACTTAGGTTGCTCGACCTGTGCGTATCCAAGTTACTACACCCAACCTTTGCACCTCTCTCATTGAAACAAACCCATTTGAAACCTATCCTATAAATGTTCAAATTTCTCGACATAATGGGGGAATGGGGGAAATGTAGGCTGATTTAATATTTGAAAGATATGGTCAGTTGTGGCCTGGATTATCCTACAGGGTGGTTAGTACAGCACAATGATTATCATGCTTTAATGCAAGTATTTATTCGGAATGAAATACTTTTTTTGGTTAAAGCCGCATTTAAGTAATGGTTAGGTAAGGGACTTGTCTTCATTGTCATTCGAGAGTTCAAAGGAAATACAAGTCCGGTCAGGAAATCTGAGAACGAAGCAGTTGCAGAACAATTTACGGCTCTGAAGAGAATATGCTCGTTCCGATGTTTTTAAAAAAGGGCCGTACCTGTAATCATGTACAAGGTTTGTAAGCTGCTTGTTTATTTTGAATGTGCATTCCAATATTCTTCTGGCTAGAAACCTTTTTGAAATATCATTGTCCTATTCGTCTCTATCCTTACTTATTTCTTCGTGCTGATACAATCAGTCACAAGTCTGAATATATCTCAACGACTCTGGATGAAAATTCTCCGTTCCACCTGGATATCTTTCTCATTACTTCCTGGTACGCTAACTACGGAAGGAACTAAAAATGATGCTTTTCTCTTCATGGGTTTCCCTAGTTTCTTAATTCCGCAGAAAATGTAGCATACCTAAATGCCGTGGCCCAAGTAGGCGCCGTTATAGGGGGTTTCCCAGTAAATGTTCACAACTGCAAGAAAGTTACAACTTTCTGTTTTCAACCATGCAAAGGCATGAGACATAAGACCCAACCCACAACAAATCCCCGTTATAGTCATGCTCGTTGCCCGTTACGCGAAAATTTATTCGTGAATCATAAATTTTATTTCAACGAAATCCTTTCGAGGCTCCGCTGACCCCTACAATTTTCTAAGCTTTGCATGACGCGGAATCTTCAGCCTTGTCACATTACGCACAAATTACATAGATTGATGTCCTCGGGTATGACGCACATGGGGCACTGGGCTCCTCTGCTCCACACGCGCTAGGGAAGATAGCCGCCTTCTTCTCCACACGACGCGGCACTACCGCTGCCGTCGAATACGACCGCCTGGTCACTACCCTCTCCTCCCTCGTTCTCCAGCTCACGGCCCATGCCGTAGCTCGCCGTGCCCTGTCTCTCGCATCACCTGATGCGTGAGTGACCCTGCTCGGTTTAGTGAACATGTAATAAAAGCGTTTGTTTGTTGTTTGTTGTACAGTATAGATTGATTATATCTTCCAAGAGTAAATCAACTAAACCTTTCCTCATCAGATAAATGCCCTTGGGATCTCACATTATTGTAATGCTTTTCTCTTCTTCGTAAAGCCATTTTCTTACACAACGCTCACCCTAAAACTTCCCTGGTTCTCAGCTCTCCAAAGTCTTGCAGTAAACAAACTCCATATTCCCCCCGTTTTTCTGTTGATGAAGGGTCCATTTTCAATCTACTATAATGGAAAACAGAAGTTTCTCCACTTGAATTTAGGTTGATTGACTGCCACAGATATGGCCCTTTGAGAATTGTAGGATTATTTGAATATCTGCCCGTATCTGCTCATTACTTTGCGCAGCTGGAAATTGCCCTGAATGACAATTTTGTACTCTGCTAGTGACACTTGAGGGGTAAATTGGTTATCTAATTAGTCTCATTCGGAGATAATGCAAGGAGTAGCTCTCCCCGCTTAAGTGAATCCTACGTTAAGCTTTCTTCTAAAGGGGGAACCGAGGAGTTCATCTATTGTAACAGGTAAGCTGAGTGATACCCAGTCATTTTATATGGTAGTGTGCATGTACGTGTTTTCTAAAGTGGCGGCAGACTTGAATTACGCTTATTAAATCGTTCCTGCGTTTGATTGCTCTTCATGACATCGCATGGTGTTTCCATTGCCATCATCTGCTACCCATATAAAAATGAAGATATCCTTGAAACAAATTCTACATTACGGAAATTTCATAAATGAACAGAAAGAATGGGGAGCGCGTGAGGTGAATCAGTTTCTGAAGACGTCCTGTCCACTAGCCATATGGTCCAATTTCGTGTCCATACAAGCATCTTAGCACATATTGGCTACATGGAAATCGGGAGAAGGATGTTGACTCGAGTTCAGAATTGGTCCAAACATGACCCCTCTCAGAGCAATGTCAGGCTCGCGCGAATCGAAACGGATTCATTTTGTCGTCGTCATCTACCCAATTTTTATTTACTGTACTACCTTCTCTTGTCCAAAATTGCTTGTAGTTCTGGTCTTTGCTTGCCCTTTCTCACTCTAAGCACTTTCCCGGGGAGAATATCTCTCCTTCCTTATCTTTCCTTATCTTTCCTTATCCTTCCCGCAGTCCTCTCCAAATGCACTGCCATTTTATCTAGATATTTTAATACTGTATCCGCCCCTCTAAATCTAGCCAAAATCAAGTTCTCTTTCCCTTTTTGCTTAACTCCTTCTCAATTTTTTTTGAGAAAAAGGTCCCAAATGCGCTACTGCAAATACACTTTTAGATTTATTTTATCTACTTCAAATTTACAGAATGCGCTCTCGAGAGCTTATCTAAATCCCCTAATTCTAAGTTTCAAACCTCCCGATCATTCTACTCATTAACTTCCAACCCTACCCATTCGAAACACCCTCAATCGCCGGCCACTCCCTAAATTCCACCAAAATGAAAACCTATACCCCTCCAGCGTCATTTCTAAATCACACCACCCTCGCCCCTAAACGCTATTCCCCTACTCCCCTTCCGCACTACTGACCGCGATGAATATCTCCACTGTCACACCAAGAAGATGGTGATCGAGTTCGTTCGTCGTTTGTTCATCGAGGATGGGGCGGAGGGTGTAGGTGAGGTGCAGGAGGGGGAAGTGGAGGATGGAGCTCGGGGGAATTTTGAGGATTGGGCGGCCCTGTGATTGGTTTACGAGAATGGGGATGAGGAGGAGGACTGGAAGGATGAGGAGGAGGGAGACATAAAAAGTTTTGGAATTGTGGGGTAGGAACTGGATAGTATGGACCTGGCAGTCCCGACGCTGGAACCGGATGGGGCATCTTTAGTGGTTTAGATATCTTCCAGGAGGAAGTAGAGAATTGTAAGCCGTTCGCAGATATTTGTGGGGCTTTTCGCGTAGTATGGATATTTTGGATGATTTGTTTGGACCTATAGAAGGGAATTGAAATTGTAAGGACTAGAATCATTTCCGCGTCTATTTAGAATCTTTTAAGTATCTTTCATTGGGACCCTACCGTCCACAGAAATTGTCTCTATGAACTTAATGATATTTAGTATGGTTTTGCCAAGAATGTATGGGTAGCAAAAAGTCCATATAAGTTGAGTAAACTGCTTCCTCAGAGCGAAGTAAAGCAAGTTGGCAGAAAACTTCAAGTCAAGTCCCAAGTAGTTAGGAAGCTGAGAGTCAAATTCTGACCCGTAAGCGTTCTTGTTACTTTTTGTTAACGACGGGAGGCAGTAGAGCCTGCCCCTTCTGAATAAACTTGTAGACCCTTGGTCCCTCATACATATATAGCACTCCCTAATCCTGCAACTATACTGCAGTATCACTTTTGTCGCTTGCAACACCTCCGTTCTGAGATAGTGAGCGTCGGATATCTCTTTTCCGCCTTTTTACTGCCATAATTTTGGACTCTTGTGGAGGGGGTTACACCCGAGCTATTTGAGTCGTGAAGTATTAGGGAACACTTAAGTATTATTTTTTTCTGTAACCATGGATCCCAACTCTGCTCGCATAACGTTCACAGGGGCAAGAGTGAAGACGTTGAGGAGTTTTTCTACACATATGTTAATCTAAATTCCGAAAATTGAGGAAATCATCGAAGACGTGAAAGATGAGAAATATTTCACAACGATCGACCTTTACACTGGTCACTGGCATATTCATTTAGAGGAAGAATGCAAAAAAAGACGAACTTCATGTGTAAATTGGGATTTTTCAGATTGGAAGTGCTGCCTTTTGGTCTCATGAACTCACCGACTATCTTTCATAGAGTGATGCACGCTGGAACCCCGGCCAGCTTCAAAGACGGGATTAAGAAGTTTAATTTGCCTCGCCACGTACTACAGGAGCTGTATTAGTAATTCCGTTAAAATAGCGGCCCGCTTCATTCTGGCTTGTCAAAGAACTGAGGTATGGGACCAGGAGATGCAACAGGCCTTCGAGGATCTTAAGGAGAAGCTTTGCGCCCCTCCAGTCATTCTTTATCCTGATTTCAAGGTTTCATTTACAGTAGAAACGGATGAATCAGACCATGCAGTTGGGGCCGTTTTGTTCCAAAATGATGAAACAGGTGGACTTCAACCGGTCCAGTTTTCTAGTAGGACATTGAACGAGGCGGAGAAAAGATAATCTGTGTGCGAGAAAGAAGCACTGGCGGTCGTTTTTGCATTGAAGAAATTTAGTTTATATCCTTTATCCCTCGAAAAGTTTACTCTAGTGACTGACCACCGGGCGCTCAGAACAGTATTTCAGAAGAAGGATGTGCACCACTGTTTGGCGAAATGGCTCGACCTTTTTGCGGAGTACAGATTTGAGACAACTTACAGACCTGGACGGGAAAAGCAACCTTCAGAATTCCTTTCTCGCTTAAGAGAACACCGAAAACAGGGAAAGAGCTGTGGTGATGAGGTCGCAGGGGTAATTATGGAAAAGGCTAGAACCTAAAAGCTATGAGGCCGAAATTGAGGCCCTCATTCTATTTTTACCGGTCTGTAAATAAGAAATATAGACCCCAAGCACAAGGATTGGGTTCGAGGGACCAGAAGGAGTTTCTCTTTGGGAGGAAAGGCTGTTCCGTCGTGCCAAGGCCTTTTCGTCCTTGCGGTGGCAGAAAACCATGTCTACCCCCACTTTATTATTTAGTCCAGTTCACGACTACGTACGCTATATTCTTTCCTCAGCAGTCCCAAGGAGTAAGTGGCGGTGGTGGAATGCACACTGCCACACAAATTAACTGTGTTTCAGCCAACATATCTGTTACAGAAAATGAACCCCCGTCTTTCCCCAACGAAGTAAGTTGCTCCCTGCTAACACATGGAAATATTCAACGGTACCAAGTAGCGCTCTCATAATATTTCCACAACGACCCACAATTTCAATTAGATTCTTGAAACTGCGAGGAGAGTAACAAATATCGCTAAACAATGGGACACTTTTACCCTGCAATTCGCTCCCCAGGCACAAGGTTACGATGTGACGATAGTCAGCCAGCATTATACACTTCACAGTCTATCCCCGTCCAGCGCTCCCTCCTCGCTCCTCTCACAAGCGGAAGAAGCAAAGAAGGGACGGTATTAAGCTCTATGAAATGGCCTGGACATAGACATTTATCCAATCGTATTTGATATATACGGGTCATTTCGGCCCTTACAAACCGGCCTCCGCCGTATATCCGGAGGAGCAATATTTATTATTTTACTCTTGGTATCTGAACACATGGCCTCTCGTAAAGGGGCCATTCCAATTGCAGAGCTGCATCAGCTTTTTCGTCCAGCAGCCAAGTGCTGTTGCGACAAATCGCAGAAAACTAAATCGAAATGAGCTCTGATGGTTATGTTTTGTACTGAAGTAAGGTCACTCTTCTCTCTTACCCCAGTGAATAGTAACACCTTCACGATACTCAACTTCCTTTCCAATGCGCTTTTTTTAAAGTTACATGTCCGTTCTTCTCCAAGAATTCTCGTAGTTGTTCGCCCATTGGCCATCAAATCCAGGCCGTTGCTTCCACGCGGGAATATGATTGGTTTTCCGATGGTGAGATAGGGGCCGAGGTGGGTCATGATTTTAGACAAATGACTGGTGCACAGGTGAGCTGATGGCTTGTTTGATGATAGTAGAGATACTTCAAGTGCGTTGCTAAAGCGCCTTCAATGGGGGCCCGTCTTCGATAATTTTCATGGCCGTGGTAGAAATTAAAAAAATTAAAGCGATTCTTCGGCTTTGAATTTGACTTAATTCTGGGGGAAATATGCCTGATAAAATACTAGAGCTGCTTCTGGAGGACCAAGCGGACCAGGAGTCGGAAGTTTTATCCTCGAAAAGAGAGGACTGAATATTCAAACATAAAATAGACCATGGAGCCAGACAGTGAATTTGGATTCAAAAAAGAAAATACTTTGATGAGTTCGTTTTGAACAAAAAATTTAAATCAAATTCCCATGCTACGTACAAACAAGAGATTCAATCACTTTCCTTTTTATGCAGTGCCAGATGACTGGCGCAAAAGTATTTACACCTCCCCCTTCTTATATGCCATTGTCACATATCTATGCTTCTCGCAACAAACTGGCGGTCATGCTGCCCTCCAGCGGTACTACGAAAAACTTGGCCGCGCTAACAAAAGCTTTGTAACAATATAAATCCATCCTCTCTCTTTCGGCAGCCACAGTCTGGAATTGAGCAACCTATTTCTTCCATCATTATCAACTCCTTCCAACTTAATCAACCACGGCTGTCTGGAAGCTTCTGAAAACAAATTGTTGGCTCTCGCATCTGTTTGCTGAACAAAACTGACTTATAACACCAAAGTGCCCAATTCCAATTTCAGATCCTAAAAGAATGCAGAAGAAAGGATTAAGCGGAAGTGCAATAATAATTTAACGTCAAATACCCAAACAAGACTTGTACACCATCAAAAATTCTTTGTAGTCCATTTGTAGGGAAAAGACACTGGCGGAAGCGATTATTCACTTTCAAAGAGCATGGCTATAGAGGGACGGATATTTCATCTGTGCTCGTCAGTTAACTTTAAGCGAAATCTTTTCCAGTTCTGATATAAACTCGAATGTTCATTACTACTTCGATCTGCACGTGGGGTTCACTTCTAGTTCACTTTCACTATTTTGGAGGAACTACTTTGCATGCATTATTTAAGCTCTTTAGGGGGTTTGCGCAGTGTCACTTCTCGTACAAATGTCGTCCTCACGTGATACACGTGGAACCACTGTATGACGTGCACGAAAATTGTACGAGAAATGTATACGAAAACTCTTATAAATAGCTCTGCACACGAAAAATTTCTCGTACGATCTAGTTCGAAACTCCAGTCTGTCACCAAGCTACTCCCTCCCTCTGCACACAAAACCAAAGACTCATATACTGCATGACAACCCACCCCATCAACAAATCACCTGTGGGGTCAAGCTCAAGGTCTTCGGCTTCTTCTTCTCCTATCGCAAATGCCGCTACGACCAGTAACGCCGAACATGCAGCCAAAATGAAACGCTTTCGTTTCCTGGAACTCAACGATTTATTACTACTCCGCTGTGCTCGAGATGAAAATTCACACATACCAAAGTGGGGACAATTGGATACATTGTATGAAAAAGTTCATAACGCCTTTATGCAATTAGTGCCGTCCGTCGTGTTTCAGCATATGCAGAAGCTATCAAGCAAAAACTTGAGCGATAGTTTCAAACGTTTGGTTGTCAGCCATAGGACACAAGTTAAGAGAAATACAGCGGCGTCCGGTATCATTGAACACCATGGAGAGAAGGAAGTGCTGCTTGAAAAACTTATCTTGGAAATAGATGAGAAGGCAGAGGCCACTCGCCTTGAGAAGCATGAACAGACGCAGCATGAAAAGCGTCTGGTCGCCGCAGGTGAAGACATCCGTGGAATGACGCTGAAGCGTCGTGCTAAACGGCAGGGGAATGACGAGGAAACCGAAAGCAGTGCTCCTCATTCGGCTCATTCGGCTCAGAAGCGAACGCGGAGACTGGATTCAACGCAATCAGATGATGAATTACCGAATTGATTCTGTCGCAAGCGAGGGAGCGCCCCGAGATGGAAGAGAGAAGGCTAGCATTGAGAAAAGAGCGTATCTCTGTGTAACTATGCCGAGAATCGAAAGATTCGCAACGTCTTGAGGCGATGAAACGAGCAACTGATTGTCGCTTAGTTCTAGAGCCACTCGTCAAAAAGCTGGCTTAATTCCAGGAACGGGGGATGAGTGAGCAGAGCGTAAAAAGAGGTCAAGGACCGAGCTCGTTTGCGCTAGCCCCCCGTGGAACGCTCATTCATCTCTTATCCTTTTGAAGTACCGTAGTTCTATTATAAAGAAACGTACTCATCGAAGTTTGGGGCGTCGCAAGCAAAGGAATTACTGATCTGGCCTCCCTTCTCCATGCACGTCCTTAAGTTCAGTAGCAGAGCCGACGCAATATACAGTAAGGCGACTGGGAAGCAACGGATCATGAGAAGCCGCGCGAAATCGTTTCTTACCCACATCTGTTTCAGATCATTGTAGTTCCATTCAACGGATGTTCGCACTCTGTTCATCAAAGTATTATACATAACCTGTTCTTTGCTTGAGTTGGCTCTGTCGAACGCTGTTTGTAACCATGGTCGAAGTGAATACGCGGCGTCACCGTAAATGTAGAATTGTCGCCCCTCTACGATCAACGTTTTGTTTAGAATTTGATCGATACCAGAACGTCGTAGAAGCGTTAAATCATGTCGGCGCCCCACTTCAGGACCAAACAGCGAGAAAATGAGACCTTCTGATGTAGTAATAGTCTGGTACACAAGAAAATTCACTCTTTTGTGTCCGGAGTAGCACGCTCTATGGTTGCTTGCATTCCCACCCGGGCGACAGGTCTTGATCTTGGTGCAATCAATGAAACCCAAGCAGCTGTCCAATGGAGCTCCTGCCTCATTTATTGCCTTTGCATACAAGTCTGCTCTTGTTCGCAGCAAACAATTCTGTAAAATTGTAACCAAGTGACCCTTTGAATGCAGAAAGTGTTCGAGTACTTCCCAAAATATTTCAGTGAGGTGAGAATAGCGAATCCCGAAAGCTGGCTCCTGATCATACCAAGTGCAAGGCGAAGAGAGTCGCCGGAATACTATGCAGCAGGCAATTAGAGAATCGCAACGGTATCTGTTACGCGTCGTTTTTCCCGCGAGCCATTCCATGGCCGTACATACCCTCCCAACATCTCGCTTTCGAAAAAGAAAGCTGTGCAATGATTGTTCTTCTGAATAGGCATTCAGATTAAGTGCAACACTCTGGGTATGCAAGACGCGAGGGTTGATGTTGTACACATCCCGGCTAGCGTCTCGAGCGTGAAGTGATGTTCGCCGTACCAGATCTTCCGTGGCATCTGTTTGCATCGCTAGCCGCAAGCGGCGCTGACGCCGATCAATGGCTCTGCCAATGCGGTAGTCTTCTTGACGCACCATGGTGTGGGTATTGAAGAAACGAGCGGATTTGACTGTCAGCGAGGGGATAATACTCACAATTTCACGACAGTTTCCTGCGTAAATAGAGTTCATCATTTCTCGTGTCCCCTAGTTTTCATTGGTTCGTGGCCCCGTGACTACGAGATTTGTACGAAAATTGTCACAGCGTAAATCCCCATTTGTGTAGATCTAAAGAATCATAAAAACACTTAAAGGAATTAAAAATATATAGGAAAATTTGATAGACGAGACCTTTCGGAAGAAGGATACATGGAAGGTAATTAACTTCACGTCATTTCCCCAGCATAAGCCTTATATAACAGATTATAACATGTTGTTTGAACTACGAAAGTCTCCAAAAATGCTCTTCCAAATATTCCTGCTTTGCTTATATAATTTTTCATGTAGATGTACCTCGGCCGAACCATATTTTTCTCCTTTTAGGTAGAAACCTTTTTTTAAAGACTTAACGCCAATGAATTCTTTCAATTGGTTTACGAGATTCTTTATATTTTGGCTGTTCAGAGTCATTAATTGTTGCTCTAAGTTCTATGAACAACTAATTAACGGAAGTAAGTTGTCCCATAGCAGTCTACTTTTATAATAATTGAATCAGAGCGTTTGGCTGTATTCATTCAGTTGAGAAAAAATTGTTTGAGTTATATAAAAGCCCGGAGACTGGTCTTCAGCAGAAGTGAAGATGAGGACTACGCCTTCGTTTCAGTTGATGGGCATAATGCGTTCGACCGCTTCTTGAGGCAGGAAATGATCGACCTCCTGCCAACCATAGTACCGTCGTTATGCCGCTTTCTGAACATGGTATGTGCGCGTCGAACTCCGTCGCTAATCTTTCCTGCGCCATCTGTTGTTATGGGAACGGCCCTTTCCTTAGGAAAGCGGTCCGCTCCACAAACTTCTGCGTTCTTTATCCCTGACCTCTGATTTTTCAAAACAACTCTTCCCACCTATTTTCTTTTAAGAACAAAATCCTGAAACTAATTTTCCTCTACGAATCCAAATTCACTGTAGAAATCCAAATTCACTGTAGAAATCCAAATTCATTCATTTTCAGAGGATTCCTGTCCTCCTTTTTCAAAAAAGAAAGCATTCGAATCTTGATCCGCTTCGTCCTCCAAATCCATTTCCGATATTTTATCAAGCAGATTTTTTAATATTGTCTTGATTGCGCACAAATTCAAAGCTGCGGCATTGCCTCGCATTTATATTTCCTCCAAGGTCGTGAAAATTTTCGAAAACATCGCCCTATTTAAAGTTTTCATTAACGACGTTGAAGCAAAACCCGCGAAATCAACCCCCATCGGCTCGCCCCCCTCTTTCCCTCAACATGACCAACCTCCGCCCGTCGCTTGCCATCGCCAAGTCATCCAGAGCCCGCCGCCCCTAAACGCCCTGACCTTGATGGCCAATGTACCAACCTACTCTGATGATTATTGTAGAAGAATGAACCGGGAACACATTCGGGAGTGGGTCCGTCGGCACTGCTTCGAGGAGGCAGAAGAGGAGGTAAAAGGATGTTGGTAATTTGGTGCGAGGACCACTTTCCAGTCGCACCGATAGAGAATCTCTCACAGAGCTCTACAGACCGAGATTAATGTCACGTGTCAGACGAAGGGTTCCTTGGCTGCTTTTAATTGTTAAAGGGCAAAATAGGGACTAGTGGGTTGATTACAAGCTATTTTAGAGGGCAGAATGTTGTTCACGGATTGATTTTACGTAGGTTTACGTACTGTATGTGGGTGAAGAATACAAGCGTGCATGTCGGCATAAGTGTATGCTTTGTACGCGTGTACAGGATGGCATAGGTGTATGTCGTGTACACGTGTACAGGACGGTAAACGTGATCGGCCTCATTAGCCTCCGGTTCTGTATTCTCTTGGGCAACCATTGCAGCTGGTTTCTTAGGCTTCTTTTCTCTGAGGCGATTCAATGGTTTTAAAAGACTCTCATTTACATCCTTTACCTATCATCTGGAAGATGTATTGGCACTGTGGACAGAATCTGTATATTTTACAGAAGAAGCGCGACACTCCTCAGGGACGTTTCCCAGTAACGAAATACCAGAATTGATCTGTGATTTTTCGAATTTCATTGATCTACATTGCTCTTAGTGCTCGAATCCTGTGGGGTGTTGAGCGGACAAAAGGTAATCGATGGTTGAACTGTTGGTTGATGCTTCCGGTAAACAGGCCGGAACATCAGACCAGGGTTTATATAGAAAAAGTACCCAACACCAGCAGAGATAAATTGTAACTAAACGGTACTGAATTCAAAGATATTCTAGAAAAAGCGGCCCCAGAGGTATCAAACTACAAAGTTCTGAAGGCTCATGTAGCATCCATCAGTATAACAGACAGCAACAAACATCATGGCAAAGTCCCATTGGTCCAATTGGCAAGGAGGCATAAAGTGGTTGCTGATTGGTGGGTGCGAAATGTTTCGAGAACCACGCGAGATAGCCATGATGGATCCATGTCATTGGCTAAGTACAAAGAGGTATGATATTATGCTTTTACACTGGTGCGTGAGTACAGTGCACAAGTTGCAATGATGTCTTCTTACAGTGTAGATCCTTGGTACAGGTTACCGGAGGGGTACTGTCAGGGTATTTGGTGATTTATGGGCATAATCGCAACAAATCCAAAAATCTTATCCTCAGACCCCAATGTGTCAAGCGCCACAATAAGATAATGAAATATCTTTGGAAGAACATTCAGAATCGCCATGTCTATTGAACAAATTTTATAAGTCAAATGTAGGGGTAAATTCAAATACCTGGCTTATCGACTCAGGGTGCTCAGCTCACATGACGTACTACAAAGGCCTTCTTTCTGACTATAATGAAATCTCGAACAGCCATGTTGAGATGGAAACGAAGAGTTAATCGAATATAGCTGGAACTAGGACCGTCCATTTAACGTTATGTGTGAATTGTGTCAAAAAGCACTGCAAGCTTATGAATGTCCTGAACGTTTCTAGCCTTTGGTTTCTCATTACTTTCTGTCTGAGAAATGGTAAAAAAAGAATTCGGTGTCCAATTTTTTGGTGACAAATGCAACTTAATGGGAGGTGACTGTAAATGGCAACTGTTTCGAGACATGCAGTGGTTTATGTCCTTGACGCATACGGAAAAGGTGATTCCCTACATGAGGACTCGCTCAATACTTCGAAAAAGTATTGTCACTATGACCGGTCCCAAGAAAATATGCGACACTATTTTAATCCTTAGAAGTTAAATTAATCAATCAAATAAAACAATAGAAGCACGAAAAACTACTTATCTCAATGTATCCAGTCGGGAAATAGTGAAAAATTAATTAAATTAGAAACCCGAGCATTAAGACCGGAGGAGAGTTGAGTATATGTGTTGTTAAAAGTACTGTGGTCAAAATTATAATACGTCTTCGTGAAGGGCCAAATCCAGTTTTAAGACTTTGAATGATGATCCGATCGAAACAGCGGAAGAAATGATCCCTGATGAACGAGAAGTCTACCATTCTGAGAAATAGAGGATTCCAAAAAAGTATTATGGCTAACTATGGTTAGAAACTGGTTGTTCAATACTGCGCTGAATGATTCTGGGAAACGGAATCTGACTTGCGTTCGTACAGTAGGAGTCGGTTCTAGGAATCACTGTCACGATTACACAACTCCGTTCTCTCTAGGTACAGTAAATGGGTGGCTGCATCCGCCGGCTGCATTCCACTGTTGCACTCCATGGCTGCATCTGTATGTTCCATTCTTGGCTGCATCCCGAAACAGATATGTGATTCTATAATACGTACGAGGACTCTAGTTTTGATTTATGGTTTGTCCGGCTGCAGTCCATAACAGATATATGATTCTATAATACGTATGAAGAGTCTAGTTATGATTACGGATTGTCCGGCCGCATCCCGAAACAAGTATGTGGTTCAATAATACGTGTGGGGAGTCTAGTTATGATTACAGTTTGTCCGGCTGCATTTTCCGGCTTCATCAGGGAAATGACTCCTTATTCTACAATACATATGAAGATTCTAGTTACAACTACGTGTCTACCTGCATACTTCGGCTACATCTCAGAACCATTACCATATTCTATAATTTGTATGACAGTTTGAGTCCGTTATTATGGAACAAGAGAATTCTATTCCGATGGGTTGGTGAAATATAAGGTACTGTGCTGTTGTGTGTGTTGGGCCAGCTTGTTCCGAGAAAACTTGGCAGCTTTAGAAGCAGTTCTAAAATGCACCTACTGAACGTTATTACTGGGCCAATATATTTCAACCTGCCCAAATGGTTCAGATTGTGGGATTTTTTTAATAGACGAAGTGAGATGGCGAGTAGTTGTAGGTTGTACTGAAGTTCATAATTTTTGATTGACGAGTCAATTCTGGGAAGCTAAGCCCGCAACATCAACCGCCCAGAAAAGTTCCCTACCCGACCTATCTTTTTTAAAGAGAAGGTGGATGAGGTTTGATCATTATCCAATTTTAATAAATATAAACTTTCCCGACCTGTATTCATTTACATTGGATTTTTGTTTGCCTGATGACCCATTTAAGGTAAACATTTTGTCTGTATTCTTCTATACTTACGCAAATAGAGTTAAATGGAAGCTTTTTATGGGTAAATTAATCAATCAGGTAATTTATAAAGATAGCTATTAAATAGTACGCTACAACTATTAAATTTCATTAGGCTCTCTGGAATGCCTGGTAAAATAGATGTAATAAATGACTCCAAATACATGAAAATGTATTCTGCTGCAAATATACAACGAATATTCTAGCGTAAAGAGTAATAAAGAGCTAAAAGCGGCAATGAAGCCAAATAAATAGATGTTTGACAGAGCCCATTTTTTAAGCAAGAGAATTATTGAGTCAATGCTTTTCACGAATTCTCTTGATTTTTTTTATCCTCAACTTTAATATACTGATAATCGATGGTTTCGATGAGATTTTCTCAATCACGATAAACATCACCACGAATATACCGTAGAGTACGACACGACTTCTAGTTAGCATATATAGTTGTTTCCTATCCGAAATACTTTACTTCGTTGTATTTCAAGCAAAAATTTGTGGCATTAATTTTGAAGCAATTGGATGAAGAATTAAATCTGCAGGACTGGAGTCATGAGAGGGAAACAGACAATTTAGTAACACCTTTAAAACCAGAAATTACCTTACAGTAGATATATTGAAGAATAAAGGGTACGGAGCGGTAGCAACTGGTCAGTTCCAATTCATTTTCTCCTTTATTTGCAGCAAGTAAAGGTACGTCTGATTTTTTTGGAATGATCTAAGTCAAATTTGGACATTTGCCAGGTTTTTTGTGATTACTTTCAATACTACAAATTTTACCGAGAAGAGTAGAACTCGAACGGCTTTCGAATGGCTAAAATATCATTTTTGATGCATTTTGCTACCCCATATCGATCCTATTTTATCTTCAAATAGTACTATGCAGTGTAATAGAGCAGTTGTAGGTTATTTGCCATGCCTTAAAATTGTTTGTATCTATCTCATTTTTTCGCAAGTGAATTCTTCTTAAAGATGATAATATTTGAGTTAAACAATTTCCTCCAAGCAGGCAAATACTTTTAAGTAAACCATGATGACAATGAAATTCTTGTGCACATATTTTCTATTCTGACTCTTTCGTAGATCTCAGATAAACCTTAGGAGTACCATTATATTTGAAAAAGTATGAGCAAGAAATATATAATCTGTAAAATATTCCTTCTGATGGGGGGGAATGCGGAGTGATTTAATATCTGAAAGATATGGTCGGTTGTGGCCCGTAATATCCTACAGCTTGTCCAGTAATACCTCTGCAATTACCCTAAAAGGCCGGCTCAAGGCCCCCAGCAGACAAGCTGTGTTGGACATTACAGCTGCGGCAGCGTGCCTCTGAGTAAGTACCGTACGGACCTAAGGTCCGCCTTACCATATTCCTTCTAATCTATTCGAGGCGTTAAATCCCACGGGGAGGAAAAATCCGACTATGATATAACTAAGAAGACTTAGAGATACAGTGGTTCTTCGTTTAATTCTCTCCAGAATCGGTACTTAAAATGCACGTAAATACTTCTACAGAACTTTAAATGTGCTACATGAAGATCTAAGTCACATTGATGGAGAAAAACATAATATAGAGAGTCATGCGGACTATAGAAATACAAACATCAAAATTAATCAAAATATCATCACAGCTGTACAACATTGTGTATCCCAGTCGCTTTACAAGTTTAGAAAATATTTTTCTCTAAAGTTATTAGTATAAAAAATGTTTCTTTGTATCGATAAAGTAAATTTAATTTTCTACTTTAAACAAGATTATGTAGATTTTTCCCAAGATAAATTTTGACAAAATTAATAAATAAATGTTTAAATCGTGTTTTGATAGGAGAATTACTGATTTTGAATACGTAAAGGGTAGTAAAATTTTTATTTCTGGAAGTAATATTTTCCGGACCCATATATCATCAGAATTCCCTTATGATAAACAAAATAGAAGTTAAAAATTAAACTAAAGTCATTTTTTTCAATATATTGCCACGCATTATTCATTGAGTGGACTAATTAACATTACTAAATAGAACTTGAATGAACATTATTTAAGCAGATATTTTCGCCTCTTAGTATAAACAAAATCTGCGAATTAAAGGGTTAATGAAATTTTGGGGTTTCCTTGAAAACTTTTGAAGGTGAGTAGGCCTTTTATATCTTTTATTAGCTTTCGCCAGATAGATATTTTAAGGAGATATAAAACTGAATAAAATATGAATACACATAAAGAGCCTCTATTTCACGAAAAAAATCAGGTGTCGTGATACGTTTCAGTATTAACGCAAAATATTATTAGGCAGATTTTTCATATTTATCTAATCCAAGATAGTCTTACAAATATTTTTTAAAAGGCTGAACAGATTGAACTCCTTGAGGCAGAAAGTTGAACTGCTCTTATTTTAAATCTGATGTATTTCTGCACCTACTTAATCCTAAATCTCAGTCACAGAAAGATATGATGACATTCAATGATCATGAAAAGATATAGACACTTTTATAAGTCATTATAATAGAAATAATCAGCAGAATGACCATTATTTCGTAAACATCTTCTAAAATTCGTAAATTATCTGCAATAATTAACACTTTCACTTATTTGACTAAAGGTCATAAATTGATGACTTCCATTATGTCCTTCAGTTTAGTTCGATAGATGGTACGTCTTCCGCTTGGTGATATACGAAATTTTTGCTTTTGAAATATGATTTGATTAATTTTAGTGCTATTGAAAACTAAAATTTTCTCCGAAACTAACAGCAGAAACTGGTAGTAAAGTTTCCTTGGAATAAGTTTTCGCAATGTCCAAAGACATTGTAATTTTGAATATTTATTTATTTCGGCTATCGATTAAAATTTCCGGGGATAATCTCTCTGTTTTTCTGTTCAAATCTCCAAAGTAGCTTTAGTGTTTACTATATTTAGTACCTTTTCTCCTATTCTCAACCTTTCCCGACGAAAACATTTCGACATTTCTCCTACAAACCAATCACCTTTTCTACACTGCTTCCTTTTCTCATAATATAATCTCCGTACTCTTCCAATTAAAGTAAAAAGGAAATTCATGAAGCCTCTTAATGTGTTTTAGGACGTATCCATCCTCCTTCCATATTTTTTTCTACAATTTTCTAAAATTTTCTGTCTCTTTGTTCCTGAAGTTTACCTATTTCATTTTTTGAAGACGAAAATTTTACTTAAAAAATACCTTTTGCTTGCGTATTAATGTAAGTCATGATCAAGTATATTATCCAAAAATATTTCAAAAATATTTTGAAGGGTAAATGCTTTCAGAAGAAAACGGCCCTTTTTTATTGAATATTTGCATTTAACACTGCGGTAAAGCATTTCAAGTATTTCTGTGAGTAATTTATCACTGGATAATTATTGAAATAATTTAGACATTTTAAATAATGGTGTACAAAATCGTAAAAGTTTCAATTTTTCAATTTTTTTCAAAAAATATGTGCTTCTTTATCGAAGATGTCGATGTAGCTCTTTTTGATCGACTGTCTAAGATTTAAATTAATTCGTTTTACTACTATGTAAGGAGAAAATGAATGTATTCCAGAATTTGTTCCAGTTTCGTCTCTGCAAATAAGTTCTGAAAGATGCACTGCTACAACTGTATTCAAATGACATATTCATGGGGCTCGAGGTGCTTATATGCTTACTTTGTTGCGTAGAGAATCGTTCTGATTGTTTTATTCCCCCAAACATCTTCCCAGTACTGTATATGCAATTACAAAGACTTGAATGATTGAAAAAAAATATAGCTTTTTCCCTGTATCGATATCAAAAAAAATTCTCAGCTATTGAACCTCTTTGAAAATTGCAAAAATCGGATAAATTTGTTTTAAATTTAATTTTACAATTATTTTACACTCTCTTCTATATTTTTAACGAATGATAGAGTATTTTGGGGTCTAAAACAACCTTTTGATAACAAAGACGTTCTCCAGGGTATGTATGTATTCCTTATCCATTACCATCAGGACATCATAAACATTAAAATATTTTTCTAGACTCTCTTTATTAAATTTTTGGTTAATTCATAACTTTTAGAAACTCTTTTATTTACTGCGAAAGAATCTTTTTGGTATATTAATTGGCAGATCAGTTAAAACGGGTTACTTTTTCGCTATAGTAATGCTTTACCTACATGGTAGTTTTCAAGAGTTTTTCCACATCAAGAGTTTGGACTAATTCCTATATCTTTCATGAGCAGCAATATATGAGATCATTTTGGTAGTAAGAAGCTTTAGAAAAAATATCTATAAATGCTAATCGTCCGTATCTTTTTTGAAGATAAGTAACTTCAGTTATTTTTTGACATTCAGGTATGATCGGAGTAAATTTTACTTAAAAAAAAGTACCGAAACTTGACGGCACCCACAAATTAATTAGATGGTATTGCAAACAGTAGCCGTTAAAAATTTTACCCGAATTATTTAGTTCAAGCATGACTATTAGATTACTATCTGAATTGCTTTGCGAAAAATTTAGGCCAAATTCCATCCTGTCAGCGCGATATCTATTCTTTTCTACAGTTACATCCATAACGGGACATGTGGCCATATTTCAGAGAGGGATGAAATGGGTTGCTTGCTTATTATGGATGCAGGATGGCTGTTTTCCAAAGACTAGGGGGACAAGTCTGTGTATTAGAGACCTTCAGGAAATGATATTACTTTCTAAATATTAACTACCCCAATTTAATCCCTAGTTGTTCGGTTATCCGCTTGCCTAACTTAATATAGGTATAAGCGGTCATATAGTCCAGAATTATTTTTAGCTGTAAAACAACTTCCTGCTAGCCAACGAGGAAAAAAGACTATGCAACCAGCCCGCGTGGCTGACCAGAGCCCTCCGACGCTCCCAACTCTCTCCAACAGATTAAGTTCCCCAATCTACCACCATTCCATCTTTTCAAACGGATACCAGCATCAGCAGACCATGAGGAGGACATACTGTGGCCCCTAGCACCAGATTGGAGATTAAAACGAAGTATGAACATTAACGACTGTAGAATCTCTCCGAGATCATTCCTTGATGTTTAGATCAGCAGCAAGGAGACATTCTGTTACTCCACACCGCGGAAATGGGAGTAACCTCCTAGGCTGAGGACCGAATCCATCCCATTGTTTACAAAACCCTTTCAAAGCGACTTACGTAAATGAGCAACTTGATAGAAGGACAATAAATGACGGAGAATACTCCTTAGAACGTAGATGGCATGCCACAAGACCAAAGGACGATCTCAAAAGCATAAATTAACCGCTTTTTGGTCCCTGACTTCATTTCACGCCATCCTTTAGTTATTCCGAGATATATAAAATCAAGCAACCTTTATCAGAAATTAAATATTTTTTGAAACTGAGTACAGATCGCTGAAATCAGTGGAATATAGACTTTCTCGATTTTCTTCCGCTCCCTAGATAAACATCCCTCCGTTCTTCAAGTAACGAGGCTACAGGCCAGTTTCAACTACTCCTCCTTCCCATCAGAGAGAGTGATGTTGCAGTGAGTCTACAACTTCCAATCCATGGTTATAGATTCGGTGTCTCATTACGGGATTGTCCAGATCCGTCCCTCATAATAAACGTACCTCCTGTATTTTCGGACGTGATACCCCACCTGCCAAGCTGTCGAAGAAATTTGAAAGGGTCCAAAAAACAAGCTCAAATCAGTGAAAGAAACAACACAAGCACTAGACAAGTCAGAAGTTGTGACGAGGGTTCGAGTTGGCGGTAAATTGTCTACAGAAAAGGAGCCCCTAGCCCTGGACAAAGCGTGGGTTTTGCATTCTTTTTGAGGAACAAATCAGATAGATGCAGTGTTCTGGGATGGGGTGATGTCTGTTTGCAAAGAATCTTATGGAGTTAGTAGGGCTTCTCATGTGTTGAGGGCCAATTGTGGAATATTGGGGAGACAGGTCCAGATTTAACTTCTTTGTAAGAAGTTCAAAACGGGACAAATTCATCTGAACCGAATGATGAGGACATTGATGACATGGCAATGGAAATATTTCGCTAGTGAGAATGGAAAAAAGGAAAATAGGGTGTTTCAGTACGCACAGTCGTTTAAAAATATCGATGCAGCCGCATGTCTCGCCATGGAAATCAAACTTCAAATTAATTACATGGACATGAGAAGTTCTGCAGGGAGTGGAAGACTTGGGATAGCGCGGTAGTCAGCATAAACGGAAGAAAATTACATTTTAATTGGGAACCGGGCGGCTGCTGAATCAATAGTAGTAGAATTATCTGCAAAAGATCCTGCTCATGGAAATTACTGCCCTTTCATGAAAGGAAAAATATGCTGAAGGTAACATTGAACTTTTTACAGCAGCAAAAAGTCAAGATTGACTGGGCACGAAAAGTTAATGGGGAGTATAAATCGGTGAACGATATCTGTCCCATTGAAAAAGCTGTTGAGACAATGTCGAAGAAGATGGCAAGATGGGAATTATGATATACCTCGGGAGACAAAGGTCCAAACTGAGCGCCAAGATGATGTGAAGAATGAATAAATCTCTTCACAGCTGCTGGATAAAGAATCAGAGAATTACAAGACTACATTGAGTTCCATGATTGAGGGGCGGGAGGAAACACTCAAAGTCTCCATGAAAAGGCGTGTGAAATATTCTAATGACGAATGGGGTGGCCAAAAGCAGCTTTGCGTGACCCTACTGCGACGAGAGAAGAGCAGCGTGGCGCTATTTTCAGGGGCTCTTTGGATGATTTCGTGGAGGAATAAAATCTTGTCCGACTGCCGACATGAAGAATGCGCCTCTTAGGTACATTACGATCGCTACTGGGTTTCAAGGTGCAGCAAAGAATGTCATACCATATAGTCGTATAATTCATGCAATGCTTTCAGTATTTACCAGAAGGGAAGCAAGGGAGAACTAGCGTATTACCACAAAAAGGCTTTTAATTATGAGACAGAATAAATTATCCACTATTTTAGCAGATAGAGAGGCAAAATACCGATCTATCCAGACTGGCTGGTTCATCCACCCCTCCGCGTTCACCCTTTTTATGCCATGCTTTTCCCATTTATTCCGCATTCTGAACACGCTACCCGAGGGCATCTTCATAGATCCCATTTCTATCTCATTCTCTCTCTTCCCATACACGTACTAATCTCTTCTAGTGGTGATTTTTCTTAATGTTAAATTGGGAGGATGTGTGAAATCTGGGAGGTGTTTTATTAGCTCTTCACGACGGTGGTAGTTTATTAGGAGATGTTGAGTGGGAGGGAGGCGGGACGGGGTATGGGGATAAGCGTGGTGGTTCTTTCACAGGTTGAATTGGTGAGGTGCGGAGTGGATTTTCTGGAAACTTTGTCTGATGTAAACACTACGAAATCCACCACGACACATATACTGCATCAAATACTCTCATTGTCCCAGGTCCGAACTAAAGAGTTGCGCAGACTCAAGAAAGCCGTAGAAGTGATAGACCGTTCCAAAATCTCCATTTTCTCCCAATCTATATTCCCTAGATCCCCATTTCTTTGTGCATTTGGTTGTTCCTCCTCTTCTTGTCTGGATAAGTTAGCGTTCATAGCTTCCTACTGATAAAGCTCCTCGACAAATTCGACAACCACCTCTTCCTCCTGTTCATTCTTCACAAATAATTCAGCCTGGTTTATTCTTACGAGTATTTTACGGATTATGACGCATATTTATTTAATTTATCTTAATCTTGTTCTCTTTATACTAGTAGAATTGCTCTTTCCTTAGCAATTTAAATCTTTAATGGAGAATACCAAAGGCCCTCCATATGTCATCTTTTCATTCTTCCCGGGCCCGCTAATGTCGATGCTTTATTTTTTTAAAAGTCTTTATATACTTTTTGCACTACCTAGGGCCAAGCAGGGTTGTATTGCACCTCCTATGAAATGAAACAACTCTCGCATTTAATCAGAACTTAGAATGCGAAATTCAGATGCCAAACGGAACTCAAACTTCCCTGATATGATTCTACTAAACAACGGATAGAATGAAAACATTGTCTTGTCACGATTCTGGCTTCGCTGGCTGCTTCACCTTAACACAACCGCTCCGAAGCAGTCTCTCAACACTACAGATTGATGCATGGCCAAGCCTCTGATGCCAAAGGCTGAGATCAAATTCATTGATAGGCCTTCTTGCCGCCAACGCAGAGCTTTGGTTTCTACCTGGAATGTTATGTACGGTTTCTGCATCAATATGATAACCGCCTTTGATTAGATTTCCTTGAAACTCAAGATCCCACCCTTCACTCCAATACATCCGTATCGGCCAAAACGAATTTCCATCCCATCTTGACAAAGCTTAGGAAAAGATGAATAGTTTGTGTGCAGATCTGGTACAAAAAGAACTCCGCTCAAAAAGATCTTGCGAACTCGAAGGCCTTCCTTTTGCGGGACTTTAGCATTGATAGTCATTAAACCTCTGTGTTTCGCATACACATTTTTCCGTTCGCTAGGATGATACCATGCGGTGATATCATCTTGATGTCTTGGAGCCACTCCTTACACCTGACCATACTGTCAGAGGCACAAAAATCGAGCAAGAAGCTTTCCGAAGACTTCTTGCTGTTATTTCTCGTCATCATCATATGCCCCGTCTAATAGTTATTGAAAATGATAGGGGTAAATCGTCGGGAAAAGAGATACTCAGAACCAATTAGCCCAAGAAGGAGGTGTTGCAAGCGAAAAAAGTGCTACCGTGTTATATTTGAACGAACAAAAAGTAGTGGGTAAGGATGGAAGTTGAGAGAGCTACAAATAAGTGAAGAAGGGGCAGGTACTACCACTGATGCTCTGTGACCGGCGAAAAAAAATTTTCTTGGGTCTGAAGTTGACTTATAACTTCCTACTACTCGGGACTCGACTTGAAGTTGTCTGCCAACTTGCTTGACCTCCACAAGAGTTAGCAGTTTACTCAGCTTATATAGACTTTTCGGCTAACCCTTAAGTCTCAAACAAAAATACTAATAACCATAAAATGCATCAAATGGAATCTTGTGAACGAGAAAGACTAACAGCAGATACTATCAGGATAAATATCTAGATTTCTTCCTTAATATCCTAGTCCTCTAGATCAGAGCCAAACCATTCCTCCAAAATATCCATCCCACCCAAGCAGTCCCCACAAATATCCGCGAACGGCTTAAAATTCTCTGTCTCCTCCTGGGAAATATCTAAACCACTGAAGATGTCCCCATCCGGTTCCAGAGTCGGGACCACCTGGTCCATACCTTCCGGGCCTCTCCCCACCATTCTAGCAATTTCCATGTCTCCCTCTCCCTCATCCTCCTCGTCCTCCTCTTCATCCTTCTCTTCATCCTTGTCAGAAGAGTCATATATAACGATTACTCCATCAGTCTCCCCTTCGTTCTCCACCGCAGCTCCCCCTCCGTTGTACATTAGTGGCTCCCACGGGTCCACTCAGCCCTCCTCTTCATCCTCCTCTTCCTTTACCTTCCCTTCCTCCTTCCTCTGCCTCTTCTTCTGCCTCTTCCGCCTCCTCGAAGCAGTGCCGGCGGACCCACTCCCGAACGCGTTACCGGTCCATTCTCCTACAGTAGTCGTCACAATCCGTTGGTCCGTTGGCCATCAGGGCCAGCGCGTTGAGGGGACGGCGGCCTCGAGATGACTTGGTGATGGTGAGGGACGGGCGGATATTGGTCATGTTGAGGGGGGAGAAAAGGGGTGAGCCAATGGGGTAGTTGATGGCGGGGGTTATCCTCAATGACGTCGATTTCGAACTTTAAATAGGGAGACATCTTCGAGAAGTTTCACGGCCTTGGACGAAATAAAAATGTGAGGCAATGCCGCAGAGTTGAATTTGGATGCAATCAGGGCAATAACTAAGAATCTTCTCGATAAAATATCGGAACTGAATTTGGAGGACGAAGCTTATCACGAGTCGAAAGATTTCTTTCTTGAAAAAGGAGGACCAAAATGATCAAAGACAAAATAGAAATGGAGTTGCATAGTGAATTTGGACTCATGGGAAAAAATTCGTTTCATGATTTTGTTCCTAATAGAAAATTGATGGGAAGAGTTGCTTTTGAAAGCTCACGGGGAAGGAGAAGACAGAAGTTTGTGGAGAGAACCGCTCTCCTACAGAATGGACAGTTTTTGTAACAACACACACCTCTACTGTCATTCTGATCTCGATCTGCACAGGTCGTCAGGCTACCATCCTCCGATTGGTGTGCCTCCTGAGCCCCGCCTCGGGCTAGCAAAAGCTACGCATTGTGCACTTCCGATTCCTCCGCGGACTCATTGACGTGTTTACCCATAAATGGATTCCTCTCGCGGAGCTTACAGTCTCGGGATATGTGCCCAACTTTGTGGCACCTGAAGCAGCGGCGATTTTCCTTCCCGGTACGCCATTCCTTTCTTGGTCGAGAGAAACTTCCCTTATGTCCAGCGGCGAATAAAACCTGATCCAGATCAGTAACCCTACTTTTCTTTGATACTGATCGCGAGCTGATTTCCTCATACTCCTGAATCATTGTCGCAGATACAGTCTCCCAATTAAGCTTCCCCATACTCGTCTGCAATGACGCAATGATTGGGCCATAAGGAGAACGATGCTTCTCCCCAAATGATGCGAGGAAAACTGAGACCTGTAAATCCTTATCTATCTCACTGCCCAAAGCCGAAAGCCGATTGAAGACCTCTTCAAAAATGTCCACATAGTCCTGCATGGACTCTCCCTTGTAGTTTGTGCGGGACAGCTTTGCCTGTAACTGAACTTTAGTTGCTGTGTTGGAGACAGAATATCTGTCATTGAGCCGAGTCCACATCTTGAACGGGTTCTTCCTAACGGCTAGGCACAGTCGGAGGGGAGGATCACCGAGGCCCTAAATGATGATTGCACGAGCTGTCGCAATCTTCTTCGCGACTTCCGGATCAGAGGTTGCATCATTCTCGTTGAGGATGTTCGCGGTCACAACATCCAAAACTTCTTTGGAATCGAGAGCAGCTTCTGTGCGAGCCAACCATATGTTTAATTCCTCCCCAGACTTCCCCTGAAACTGGTAAACCTTTCGACTGTCCTCCATGACGGCAATACAGCGATAAACATTGGTCCTGTCAGTACCATTTGTAGACTCACCTAAGTGAAAGCCACAGCAAAGCACATAGCTGAACGAAATATAAATAAACCACGAAATGAAACGAATTTTTGATCAAGCGGCTGGGCCCATAACCGATTGAGACAAAACGATGGACCTTTACTGATTGGTGCTCTGCCGAACGTTTCGGCTAGATCTCGAAGTAAATCTAGTTACTTATAGAATTCCAAGAGCCCGACAGCACAGGATCATTGATGTCGCATACTAGACAGAAGTTCCCATCAAGATACTCTAGGCCCTCAAAGTTCTCACGGCAAGACCCTTCAGTCGTAAGTGCCAGAACCAATCAACAGCAACGTCATTATCAAATACAAAATATAAACGCATAATTCTAAATCACTGGAAGGTACGAATGCTCCACAAGGCAATGTAGAGAGCGATTCATCCTTGCTAACCTTGACAACCGGTAAGACTACAACAGTCACGTTACTCAATGCTGTAGTTTATCCGATGAGGCATCCAGCCTAACACTACACTGAACTCCTCCTTCAAGAAATATCAAACAGAGGCCCCATGGGTCTCGTTCCGGATCTTCCCTTCCAGTAGTCAAGGAGAGATCGCTCTCAAACGTTCTGGGCCAAGTTTGTTCCGGTTCACGGAGCAGGGAACGGACGTCAGTTTCTAGAGCGAAGTAGGCCAGTCCCAAACGAAGGAAAGATTCTCCGGGCGGCGTAAGCTTCCGTGGGACTTCCGACTTTATAACGCCCAAAGGCGTAAATTTGTTTAACTTAAAATGTTTAGCGTTGTAATACCTAGAATTATACCCAAGATTTCTATCAAGTCCTAGGTGCTTAAATCCATGTATTTCCGGAACATGATTCAGGAAAGTGGAAGAGGTGCCCTCCGAAGCTTCAAACATTCTTCGAATCATGTCCCGCAAAAAGAGCAGAACAGCAACAATAACTTCCTCAGTTTGAACCAGATTCCGCGGAGATTTCGTAGGACTTTGATGTCGAATACTCTAATTATCCAATTTAGACGATTTTTTGAGACTGTCAGGGCTAGACAGTGATAATAATGACTAACTCTTATATGAATGGTAGTAAATCTTTATTGGTTGTACAATGTCGCACAGAAGCGTGCGGAGGGTATTCATAAATTAACTACGGATGCGGGCGGCGGGTAGAAACCTGTCGCGCCTGCATTATTTGGAGACTAAATGCAAAATCGGTAACGAAGTCGCGGAGCTGCTGTTGAGGGGAGGAACCGCGACGGGAAGCAGCGAAGGAAGCAAGGCGGCGGAAAAAACCCTTGCTGTCGTCGCCCAAGGCGCCATAGATATCAATCCCGACGAGGGAGAGGAGGATATCGTTTTGGTTGCAGTAAGTGCCGTAATGACGATGTTTCTCGCGCTCTGCGAGTGTTGCGGCAGTGCCTGCGGTAACCGTACTTGGCGAAATGTGGCGGCGTGCGGAGGGGTGGGCAACAGTAACGTCGACGGCGATATCGGTACTGTGAAGCCCGTATGCAGTGGGTATGTAAATGTCCATTCGTAGCGCGAGGGTGCCCAGATGGGTTGGGAACCTAGTAGAGGAGCGGATGTTCGACGAGGGCGACGATCCCAACTTCCTTGCAGTAGCGGGCAAGAACGTTGCGGAGTGATGACGACGAGTCATTCCGTCTTCGTATTTGCAGGTCAACGCGTGTTGACCACTTGGATCTAAGACGTGTGCGATGTCGGCCGAGCAGCGGGAGCAGACCGGACAGATATGAATACCCTCCGCACGCTTCTGTGAAACATTGTACAACCCATAAAGATTTACTACCACTATCTGAACAATTTTTATACCATTGAATAAATTATTGAGGATTACATTTCCACGGATGGAGGAGGAGCTATGGTCTTGAGCCTTGCAAAAGCCCAAGGATTTATATATTTTGTCGTTTCGATAATGGAGCAAGGAGGAAACGCGAAAGGTTTGGGTGTTTTACTCTTCGAAGATATATCCGGTCTATCCCATGGTTTTCAAGACAACCGCAATCAACTCAAAAAGGGTATATCGACACAGTAATGGTGAAGGAACCACGCTCCCTAAAATGCTACCTTCAGGCCAGCCATTAAGCAGGCCGCAGGAGGAAACTGAAACTTAAGGAGCGAATTTGTGAGTTTAGTTGCCCAACTTATGGGAGAGTGCTCATTAGAGCACTCAACAAGATTAGCCCACTTTTGCTCAAGGACGCGTTTGAAAAATACGAAGGAATGTAGGCGAGATCTCGATTGAGCAAAAATGGGACCACTGACAAGACATAGATGTTTTCTGGTTAATTCACCGACGCGAAATTTCGCATTCAAAACAGGCCAAACGGAACCTATGAAGAAGCGAAGCACGAATTCAGCAGCAAACATGAACTAAAAGGAAAAAGAACAGAAGTGTCGGTGCTTCCAAATACACTGGCTAGCGCTTTCACCGCTGATCGTCCTGTTTCTGTGTCTGATACGACTATGTTCAGTGAAAATATCAATTTTCTCTAGCGTGCTTGTTCAAAAACCGGGAAGCATCAAACAGGGATTCCAACTGTGGAAATTATAACAGATGTGCGGTCAAAGCACTGGTTTTTACCTGCTTACAAGGTTTACCACGGTTCTGTTGCTGTGTGAGGGTATTTCATCTTGGCAAAAATCGGAACTAAAGAAAACGTACTTCAGAGGAGGTTGGAGATAATAAAGATTTTAGCTCTTATTGAATCATCATCAAAATTTTCTTTGACCGTGTTTCGACGCTTTGGGCATTGGTGGAAAATCTTTCCCTTTATGACGAGAAGTAGCCTGGTGCTGTTTTTAGACTGTGTCGCGCTGACCAATCTCAATATCAAACGGAGCCCACTGTGTGAAGAGAATAGAAATATTGTGAAAGTTTACAGAGAGAATTTGAAAAGGATTGGAGTTGTTGCTCTTTGTATTGTAGTTTCTGCAATTGTTACACTGTGTACCTGGCGTTCAGTTGTGAGGATATTTCAAGATCTGGATTACAGCGATATGCAATTTTTTTTTTTTTTTTCGGATGCAGCTAGCCTCGGGAGGGGAAACTTAGGAGAGAAACTTTACTTCATTGAGTATCTATCGTGTACATTGCAGGTCTGACTATACGGCTAAGATCTAACCGGATGTTCCATGTCAGACACGTGCAGTGGGGCTCGCGTTAGAATCGCCATTGCAACAGAAGACCACAGTGTGCAACTTATGCGCTGATAAAGACTTCTGCGGATCACTCCTGTGGTTGTGTTAAACTTCTCTGCGATGCGCAGGATGAAGTCTTCTAGGAACAGAATAGAGGGGAAACTTAGGTGTTCGAACAATTAAGCAATATGGTCGGGTGTGCTTCCAAGTTGATTACTGCATGGGACAGTAATGAAGCAGTATGAAACGGCCTAAGATGGGCTCAAATGTAGTTTTGACGACGCGGACTCGTTCGAGTTGGTGTGTCCAACGTGACTTTGTTCACTGTCAACAGAATTGATTATATCTTCCAAGAGTAAAACACGGAAACCTTCCTCCGTGTTACCGAATATAGCGAGCCGTTTTTTTTCTACGTATGATGTGGTGGTAGATCTTTACGGGTTGTACACTGTCGCACAGAAGCGTGCGGAGGGTATTCATAAATTATCTACGTATAAGGAGGTGGTAGATCTTTACGGGTTGTACAGTATGGCACAGAAGCGTGCAAAGGGTATTCAGAAATTAACTACGAATGCAGGAGGCGGGTGGAAACCTATAGCGCTTGCATCACTTGGAGACTAAACGCAAAACGGGTAACGATGTCGCGAAGCTCCTGTTTAGGAGAGGGACCGCTACGGGAAGCAGCGAAGGAAGCAAGGCGGCCGAAGAAACCCTGGCCGTCGTCGCCCAAGGCGCCATAGACATCAATCCCGAGAGGGGAGAGGAGGATATCGTTTTGGTCGCAACAATTGCCGTAATGACGATTTTTCTCGCGCTCTGCGAGTGTCGCGGCAGCGCTTGCCGTAACCTTACTTTGCGAGATGTGGCGACGAGCGGAGGGGTGGGCAACAATAACGTCGACGGCGATATCAGTACTGTGAAGTCCATAGGCAGCGGGAGTGAAGATGTCCATTCGTAACGCGGGGGACTCCGAATGCACAAACGAATTGGGAACCTGGTAGAGGAGCGGATGCTCGACGACGGCGACGATCCCAACTTCCTTACAGAAGCGGTCGAGAGCGTTGCGGGGGACGTGATGTCGACGAGCCATGCCGTCTTCGTATTTGCAGGTCAAAGCGTGTTGGCCGCTTTGATCTAAGACGGGTGCGACGTCGGCCGAGCGCCGGGAGCAGACCGCACAGCGAGTAGATACAGGGAATTGCGCGATGCCGAGACGGAGAGCAAGAGCGACTTTCTACGCAGGAGAGGACATGTACGTACCGCAGTGGGGGTGAGGAAGCGAAGAGAAAACAGAGGAGGAGGATGTGCGCGCGGAGAGGATCGGTGCTCGGTCGGGTGCTGCTGCAGACAAGAACAACCTGTCAGACTTCGATAGCATCAGTTCAGATGTGATCGCAGACTGGAGCCTTTCACCGGGGACCGGCGAAGAACAACGCTCGAAAAGTGCCGTAGCTGTAAGCGACGAAGACAGCTGCGGGTGGCGGGAGGATAAGAGCGAGATGACAGACCGAGGGATCTCTTCCAGGTGGCGGTCTTGGGAAAGAGTCAGCAGGTCGGAGATAAGTCCAAAGGAATCAATTATAGATGCTGTGTAAGAAGCCTCAGTAATGTCCGAAGTTTGCAGGAGACCTAGAACGCACATTGAGAAGGGGAGGGAAGCCTGGAGCCAGGCCCGATCCGGGCAGGGCAATTGCAATTGGTGGAACGCTTCCCTCTGCTTCTGATCGAAGCTGGCGGCGAGTACCGCAGATTGAGTGGGGGGAAGCGTACGTAGCAAGTGCATGACCTTGGCGGCGTTCGCACAGAAGCGGTGTAAGCGGAAAGCCAATTGAGCATCATCCAAGTCTCGAAAGGATTGGAAGATTCGGTCAACGGCGGTTTGGCGGCCTGCGAAAATTCGGGAAACAAAAGGGTCCGAGCCAATCGGAGATCCCAGCACAATGAAACCGGGGGGTAGAAAAGGGCAGGGAAGTGGCAAAGGGGGATGGGAAGGTGAGAAGCCGTAAACTTGGGTCTTGGAAAGGTTGAGCTGGAACCCGAGTGGACCTCCTTCAAGCTGGATGAAACGGATGGCGGCGGCGGCTTGGGAACGAGGAAAATAAATGTTACGGTCACCTGCATACCAAGCATTCAGGGCAGGTGAGAACTGCTCCTGTAACGAGAGCAAGAGATGATGAAGAGCCAGGGCAAAGAGCCAAGGACCGAGGGGATCACCTTGCTGAGTGCCCTCTGAACTACGGACATAGTAGGGTCCGAAACCAAGCTCTGTAGGAGCATCGTAACAGGAGTGTACCCACCGTGCGAGGCATGGGGTATGCTTTAGTACGGCTTCCAGAATGCGCTGGCGGGAAATGCAATTGACAGCGTCGCGAGCGTCAATCTGGACCAACACGTGGTCGCGGGGCTCAGTGTTCTGAAAAAGACGACGCACGGAATGAATTATTGCGTCAGTGTCGTTCCTGACGCCTGCCCCGACCTTATGGGGCAGAAGGTGGGAGCGGAGGGCGGGGTGGCATTGTGTGCCGCGAGCCTAAAAATTAGACGTCGGTAGAGAAGCCCAGCAGCGATAGGACGGATTCCCCCGTTTGGCTTCGGCCGCGCAGTAAGACGGCCTCCGCAGAAATACGGGCGATACGCGGCCGGTAGATCGCCGTTCAATCAGAGGTTGAGGAACTTTGTCAGGGCATGTAGGCAATCCCTCCCGGGCGTGACCCCACCTGCCGGGCGAAGCGGTATTGGCAGGAACACTGGGATAGACCATCGGCCCCAGGAGCGGTTGAAGGATCCAGGCTGTGAACGGCACGGCGGAAATCCGAGGCCGAGAACTTGAGCGCGGGAGGCAAACGGTGAGGGGGCATGGGAGTGATTGGAACGGGGGCGGGGGATGGAGAGACGCCAAGGATTGAACGGTAGCTTCGCTGAGGGAAAGTGGGGGATCAACTTGGAGAAGGGCTGCGGTGGCCCGGGGAGGGCTACCCCGGGAAAGGAAACGGCGGCATCTGCGAAGGGCCGTGTCAGGGCGGGCGAGGGCGGGAAGGGATGGAATCGGAGAGGGGAGGGCGGAGGTGAACAAAGAGGTATCCTCGTCGAAGAGGACATCATAGAGGCGGCGGAAATCCATGCGGATGCGGTCAACAAGGCTGGAGCAATTTTCATGGCGGCAGCGGCCAAGAGCGTCGGGGCGGTTGTGTCGGAAAACCAGCTTCGGGATGGCAACAAGTTCCAGGGGTGCTCGAGTCCTGTGCTCTGGCGAGGGAGCGGATACACCGCCAAGACTGCGCGTAAGCCGCGGCTTGGGCTGGACGAGGAATAAAGGTGAGAACAGGGAAAGGGGCGGAGAGGAGGGAACGGAAGATACGGGTGACTGAGATGGTCCTGAAACTTGATTCACGGTAGGGAGATTCATGAGCCAGGATCCATGTCGGCATCGGGGGCGGGAACTTGTTCAAGGAGACTATGGGGTTGATGTCGGATGGTGTAGTAGGGAGCGGAGGGGTGGGAGATTGGGCATTGGGAGCACCGACCGTAATCCAGCCGTCCGTTTGAGGCGGAACAGGGGTATTCTGAGTACGGCAGCGTTTGAATCCTCCTGCCGCTGCTGGCGGAGGAGGCAGAGGGACTGCTCCAGGAAAACCAGGGAGACTGGACGGTTTGGCGTGGATTTTGGTATCGATGTCCCGAAGAGCGGTGGCGAAGGATCGAGCGGGATACCATTTGCATTGCAGCGATTTCGGACCGCAGACCTTGCCATACGGCAACGAGGTCATCAGCCGAGAGATCAGTCTCGAGTTCTAGTACACTATACCGGAGAAGCTTGGAGGTGGTAAATCTTTATTGGTTATATACAATGTCGCACAGAAGCGTGCGGAGAAGCTTAGGGTTCCTGCTTTTTACTCATTAATTTTCTTCAATACTTGTACAAGGCCACTATATTTGACTAGGGTTGGTGCGTCAAAGCTGTCGGAATGCTGCGCGAGGGTGCGGTAAGAGTCGTAGGCAGCATGGACGGCTATTAAGTCGCGTTCCGCCGCACAGATGTAGAAACGGTTGGGATTGGCGGATTGATTGATCGAACAGGAACCAGGGAACCCGCCGGCGGAAACGGCAGCACGAAACTGGGACGGGTTGTGAATCTGGAAGGTAGAGGGAACAGAGACGCGCACGAAGCGCTTCTGATTTCCTCCAAAAAGGCCGCGGGTGGCATTGCGAACAGTGCCTGCGAAGTTATGGGCTAGGCGGGCGTCGCCGAGATCGCGATGCTCAGTCAAACCTTGACGACCACGGTGGGGAAGGCGGCGAACAGGATGAGTACGCACATGAGCTTGGGCCGCTAGAGCTTTGACCGCTTGCAGATCCTGGGTCGGTGCTGTGGCCGCAGGACCTTCTTTAGTCGATGTGGCATCGGAGGCGGAGGGAGAGCAGGTGCGGTAACATCAACGCCGACAAGGGCGTTCCGTATGTTCAGGGCAGACCTAATCTGAGGGTTGTTCTGGAAGGACGGCTTCAGCGCGTGAAAAGTAGCAGTTTGCAGGGCAGATGAGAGGAAATGATCGGTTGAGGCGGGGTGAGCAAGATTCACGGCTCCGTAAAGCAGTGAGGCGGGTTTGACCAAGAAATCGAGCGCGACATGTGAAAGAGCAACGACGGAGTTTAATGTTTACTTTACCACAGACAGATGCAGGTGCAACATGCAAAGTCTTGCATGCCCCACCGTAACAAACCTAAAACAATTAGGATTGAATAGGGTGGCTAAACTCTTCATGTTGTGGGGCGCGACATATTACAGACGCGGCACACGTGGACCAAATCGCGTAACTAAGCTGCTGACAAAGTCGAGTCTTCACTCCTCCCGTCGAGCATCCGCTGCGGGTTGCGACAGCGGCCGCGTATTCGTCGATTACCTTCGAAGGCTAGCGGCACAAACTTCCATCCAAGTTTTGCTCGTCCTGGAAGGGCTTCACTGGGCATGGCTGTTACTTTGCTGGCAAGCTCCCTATTTTTCCGTCGTTCCGCTGCATTGGCAACGGCGCGCGCCTCACGCACTCCAATGGACATGAACATGAATGCTACAGTTTTACTATTTTGAGGTGTTGAATGACATCTCAGCGTGGCGCTCATGATGTGCTCTCAAGTATTCAATCAATTGCAAATAGCTTCACCACGGCAGCAGATCTATCTTTCTGACTATCTATCTATATCTAACTTGCTTACATTTCAAACTGCATGTCACTCGCATTAAACACACAACACCCTTCCAATCTTTATTGAAAGAGTCCCGCTCTTACATAATTAAACTCATTCTCTGTCATCTCTACCCCCTTTCCCTCTTGTCATCTCCGCCACACTCCGCCGCACTGGCCACCATCTCGTGCCTGTTGCACCAACGCTTTTTCCTTTCTGTCTTTGTTGCTTTCTGTCCTTGTTTTTCAAATATTTCCTCTCCTGGGTAACACTATTTCGTGGCTGTCATCTCCCGACTTCCCGAGAGATCTCGCTCCTGAACGTGCAGTCTCGCCCTTTCGTTCCCTTTCCTGCGTCGGTCCTGGAACCAACCTTCACGACACCACACTATATAGCGCCAAAAATAAACCGTTCCGCTGCCACCCACAGCAACAAGCCCGATAATACACATAGCATTTTGTATCGAGCCTGGTGCAAGGCGGCAGAAAAGGTGTTCTAGAAGGAAGACGAATGGGAGAGGTTCCCAAGCACTCTGCTGCGTACTGAGGCTGATATTCGGCGAAGGATCCGCCGACAGGCATACATAGAGACGCCCGCTGCAGCCTTTCTCACCGCACATCCGTCTGCGGTCAGCCGAACATATAATAAGATGTGGTCAGTGATGCTACGCCGCCACCTGGAAGTTCACGTGTTTGACGACACTGTGCCGCTGCAATGGGCGGAGTGCAACAGGCCCATGGACAACCGAGGTGGCCATGCAGCGGATTTTTGCAAAAAATGCCTGGGATGGACCAACCGGCACAATGCCGTAGTGAAGGTATTTGGCCGACAAGTGTTCAAAGCAGCAAGAGTCGGCGTCCAATATGAGGTGAAATACTTATTTCCGGGACTGGATGCACGGCCTGCCGACATTCTAGTGTACCCGAGGTCGGAAGAGATCAGCATCTTGCCGCCCCTCCCGGTGGCGTACGACGTCACAGTAACATCGCCACTCCAAGAGGGGTTCATGTCCATTGGAGCGCGTGAGGCGCGCGCCGTTGCCAATGCAGCGGAACGACGGAAGAATAGGGAGCTTGCCAGCAAAGTAGCAGCCATCCCCGGTGAAGCCCTCCCAGGACGATCAAAACGGGGATGGAAGTTTGTGCCGCTAGCCTTCGACTCACTTGGATCGCCGTCTGCGACGACGTCGAAGGTAATCGACGAATACGCGGCCGCTGTCGCAACCCGCAGCGGATGCTCGACGGGAGGAGTGAAGACTCGGCTTTATCAGCAGCTTAGTTATGCGATTTAGTCCACGTGTGCCGCGTCTGTAATATGTCGCGCCCCACAACATGCAGAGTTTAGCCACCCTATTCAATCCTAATTGTTTTAGGTTTGTTACAGTGGGGAATTCAAGACTTTGCATGTTGCACCTGCATATGTCTGTGGTAAAGTGAACATTAAAACTGTAGCGAGAGTAAGGAGTGTTGTAAAATCCCTGTGAAGAGTAGAGCAACTCTCCGAGCGATAGGCGATCGAACCGAGCGAGAGTAAGAGGGGTTGGAATTCCTGCGAGTGATGCAAAGGTTTCAGAGTCGTCTAAAATTGCATTGAAACCATGAATCAGGGCCTGTCGTCCGTATCACGAAACACCTGCACCTCCTAAAACGCTAGTGGCGGCGGCGTCATCAAGCAGGAGGCGCCGTTCAAGGGCCATGGCGCTGACCCGCAAATATTGGTGGCACTTTCTCGCTTGTGGAGAACATATTGTGGTGCCAAGGTCGGTGCGACTTGGGCGGGGCGGCCGCGAGGACCGACGGTGATGGGGTTAGAGCGAATGGACGGAGGTGTCAGAGGTGTGGAAGCTGAGGTAGCCGGGAGTCGTTGGCCACTGCGAGCATGGCACGAGCTGAGGGGGTGATTAGGGGTAGTGATTCAGCGTATTGCGGTATTGAAGAGGAGGTGATTGGGATTTTCTGAGGGGTTGCGGGTGTAATGGTACAGGTACCTTACTGTAATTTAGTGTAATGTTATGAGGGACTTGCAACGTGTACCGCTTGAAGTACAGTAATGCCGGCTTGTCAGGGCAGTCGGTACAGCGTAGAAACGGTTTGAATGTGAAACTTTCGAACTGGAGCAAGGCCGTTACAAAAAAAAAATGTTGTTTGTTCACCCCGACTGTACCGTGAATTTCTCTAGTCCGTGATCTGGAGTGTACACTTCAATCTTTGATTGATTGGCCCAGTTTCCTCCGTGCCTTTCAAGTTGATGTACATATTTTCGATCAAGCGGGGATTGTTCCGGAACCTATTCAAAAAATATAACTCTCATGCACAGGCGCTGTATAAGGGTACCCTTGAAACCAAATTTTTTGTTGGTGCAGTACCTCTACTGTACAGTACAGAACACAAAACCTGGCACGAAATTTTCGTAAGTACGGTACAGTACTCTGCAATGTACAGTACAGTAGATGTGGCAACAATGTACGTGGAAGTGCATAAGGAAATGGTAGCATTGCTGGATACTTGTTTGTGGGCGCTGCTACTGGACGAATAGTACAGTACTGTAGTACAGTAGTTCGAGTGGCAAAAAAAGCCAGTGGACGGTAGTGCACCAGAAGGATATCAATAATTGAATCAAGCGCTGTGGAGGGTGTTTCGTGGCTCTTGGTAAAGTTTCCAACGGGCTGTCATTGGCGTTTGGTTGATTTGTGCCGCCACTTGCACACAGACTTTCAGCGTGAAAGCAGACTGATCATGCGTTGCCTCTCACTCTGTAGAAAGTAGCAATGCTTGTTTCTTTTAGAGAGTAGGACGCCTGGAATTTGACTGTCGAGTCAAGGTGAGAGCAAGTGGCAATTGCCGTGAGGCAGGTTCAGTATGCGATATCGCATAGAGTGGCTGCATTTGTGAAGGTGTTGTTCTGTACAGTACAGAAAACCAGAAAGTGCACATGTGGTTTTGCGAGAAGCTGTCGGGATCGTGTGAGTGTACTGTACTGTACTGTGCCGTACTGTACTTGGGGAGCAGGTAGCCAGTCAGAAATCACTGTTCCCTTCAGACAGTCCGTTAGGAGTAGGCGGTACAGGAGTTGCACCAAGTACAATACGAGGGTACAGTACTGTACTGTACGGCGGTTGAGTGCAGAGATCCGAGCATGTAGCGAAGCGTACAGGCCCTTTAAGGTGATTGCCTATTGGCTCCACACGCTTTCAACCAAAATTGAATTACAGAAGTGGAAAAACTATTTGTACTATTGTTGTAAAACGCTAAAATAAAAAAGCATTACACAACTGAAAATGTGGACCTGACGAGGCCCGAATCACCCAAACTTGGCAGACCTACACGGCTGACCAATCCACGCGCTCTGTCATACACATGCAAAATGGCTCCGTTCGGTTTTGTTTTGCAAAAAAAAAAAACCAAAACCGCGACACTCTGCAACACCCTCCAAAATGATGCCTGTACACACACTTTTTCCCGGGTGAACACATCCAACCCAACCTCGTCGTACGCGCTTGTGCGGCGCGGCCCGGAGCCCGCGGCACACACGCGGGCCATGGCGCCGGAGGGAGGGAAAAAAAAAAAAAAAGAAAAAAAAAAAAAGTAAATCCTGCACATCACGACGGTTGAAAAACATGAAATTAAGAAATTTTTTGAGCTAGCGGTTGCCGTTTTCCCCAATTCTGCGCAGATTTGGATAATACAAAGCGTACAACACACACAACGCGCTTGCAATGGCCATATTGGCCACAATCAACCAAAACCCTCCAAAACAGCCTCATCTCACGCGTCCCAACACCCCTTATAAGCGCAATCTGTCCCGTCTGTTCCGCCCCGGCTTCCCCTCTCCGTCCCTCCCCCCCAACAAACCTCCACACCTCCTCAACCTCTCTCTCCTCCCCTACTCTCCCCCTCCTCTCTCCCATATCCAACCTCTAACCTCCCCTCCCCCCCTCTTCCACTCCCATCTCACAATGTCCAACTACAACCTCCCCAACCCCTTCCCCCTCCAACCCCCAACCCCCGCCGACTACCTCGACGACTTCACAACCCCCGGTCCCTTCCCCCCCGCCGACCTCGACGCCCTCTCCCCCTTCCCCCACATCCCCCTCGAACCAACACACACCCCCCACCACCCCCCTCCACCCTCGACGCCCTCGCCTCCACATTCACCCCGTTCCACCCCGCAGACGATCCCGACTTCCTCCTCCCCTCCGTCCCGGACCTCACCCTCCCGGTCACCATCGCACCCCCCGCTCTGGATTCCACCCTCGAGCCAGTCCAACCCCGTATTCCATCCCCCGCCCTCGTACCCGTGCCGCTTGCACCCGCTACTGCAAGCCCTGTTACCCCGACGGTGCCTGTTGCGCCTGTGGCTGCAAGTGCCGCTCCGACGGGGAGGAGGGCTTCCGGGGGACGGAGGGGAAAGTCGCGACGCTCGCAAAAAAGGAGGAGACCATTCAGTTGCCTCCGGAGTGGGAGAGTATCAGGGATACTTTGGGCAATATTGCAGGCGATGTTCCAGATGCCGTGGTCAAGGCCTTGTTTTCTGAGGTTCGGGGAAAGGCACAGGATATTGCAACAAAGGAGAAGTTGAAATTGCGGATGGAGCTGAAGAATAAGGCGGAGGGTCAGCATGGTAGCCCTGCGGAGATTAGCAGTCGCAGGGAGGCAAAGGTCAGCCGCAAGTACCAGGAGCAGTTCAAGGAGGGTGTCGAGGTTCAGCTCCGCATCATGGTCACTAGGTTTTGCCAGCTGTGGTGGCAATTTGAAAAAAGGCCCAGTGCAATCAGCGTGCGGAGGAGGACACCGTCTGCAGAAAAGAGGAGACGGCTTTTGTGGGGCTGCCGGACTTGAAGATCATGTCGTCAAAAAGCAGCGGTTGGATTAGGCAAGTAGCTATGCAGCAAGTTGCCAGAGGCGCTAGGAGTTGACGCACTTTCCCCCCTCCCTCTAGTGATTCCCAAACCCCTACGCCACGTCTTGATTGCAGCCCGTCACACCATGTACAGTAGACCTTGATTTCCGGCCGTTTTCCTTTGTGCTTTACGGCGGTCGGTGTGCGGTGTGCGGGCACAAGCTCTGTAGCCGCGATGAGCGTCTTTCAAGGCGGCGGCTGGTGTGTTGAGGGATCCCCGTGAGTAGCGCGGCTGATGAGTCTCTTGCCGCCCGGCGGGGTCGATTTAGCTCGTTGATCCTAGCAAATCGCTGCACAGTAAAACTTGTTTCCATGTTGCTCGAATGATTCTTGAGTTTTGACGCCATGCGGGCAATGCGTGTCGCGGGAAGCTGCTGTGAGAGGGGAGCGGTGAGCATCGATCCGCTGCGTGTGCGCCGTGAAGGAGCAGGTTGGTTCAATTTGGGCTTTCTTGATGCAATGGAGGGGTCGGAACTGGGAGGGGATAACGGATGTGGCAGGCGCAAATGGCAGGAAGAAACTGTTGTCAAGACAAAGACAACGCTTTACCTTTGATACCGTTGCAGCCGCTTTGATGGCCCATCTCGTTCAGATTTTCGATCAAACTCTACAAATTAGGTGGGGCGATGACGAGACCACTCTTTTATACTCTCTGGGCACGGGCGACAGCCTTCGTCAAAGCATTCTACGAGTGCATGCAAGTTGATTCTTTGCGACGGACAACATACGGGTATTTTGATCGCACAAAGACCGTATAGTCGTCACTGGTGATATGGACTGAGCATGAAGTTGCATTCTATGCTTGACAGTTTTGTTGTATCTGAAAAACGAGACACGATAGAGGATGAGCAACGTTTAGACATTTTAATACTCTAGGAGCTCTGCACCTGTCTTGTAACCCGATTCAACTGCACGTGTATTTGGCACCCTCCGTTCTCTGCCGCTTGGAAATCTCGCAGTATAGTACTGTATTTTCCATTTACACGTAGAAAGCTCGCGGAGAATTTGTTGTAGCAAACGGCACTCAGTGCAACGGCAATTTGCAATTTACAGCTTTACTGGGAATCATTTGCGTGTGTCCATAGACTGTTGAGATATTACGGAACCTCTGTAAATTAGCTTTGCAAGTTGATCCGCTACATATCTTAGTGTATTCATGTTGGCCACGGGCCAGGAAACAGGGATGGAGCCATTCGACGTGGTCCTAGAAATTCATCTGCACCTATACCGGTGCACCGCAGCCCTAGGTGCAACTGTTGACATGGTCACCTCGCGCGACCTCACGGTCATCCAATGTTTGCGCAATTTTCTGAAAACAGCAACACGTCAGAGCCAACAACTTCCACTAACGCAACTCGCTCAACGTGCTCTGTGACGAAAACTTATCGTAATCAATTTAACAATCTCTGCCACAGTCAACATTGCTGCAGCGCCCGCTGAGTATTGGGCTCAGTCGTTCCGAGCTCCACCTACCACAAACAACCAGATCTAGGATTTGCGTAACCATTGGTGCAATCCACCTCGTTTTCGTGTATTGTTTACCCGTCCTTGGCTCGGAGGCACTATGAACATACCTTGACAACTCAACGTGCCACCGATATTCCGTATCGCACACATCAAATGAAACCAGCCATTATCTCATGGAATTCTACAACAAATGAAGTCTGCGAATCGAATCGAACCGGCTCACTAAACGCGTACCAAGATCTACTTGCCACCATATTGCGCATTGGACGCAGACGTTTGTGTATGCAGTATCTGCCCCCTTCCATTAGACTCTTATTTCCATGGGCATCTTCCACAGCTACACGATGCTCGTTTTTGAAATTGCAGGTCTCGACTTCATCGCACGGAATGCAAGCACCCACGGTGTATCAATGAACAACAACAAATTATCAAAAATATAAAGATACCACAAACGTCCAAACCATGAATGTTTCGGGAACCCTCGGTCACGAGTCCTGTTTCTGGGGAACGATGCGGTACCCACGAGATAACCTACAACATCCGTAAATTCGCTGTATTCCGGAAAATACCCAAATCCCTTCGCTCACAGCGAAAGCCTTTTATTTCTAGATTCTCAAACCAATCACTATGCCCTGAATAATATGACAATTGCATCATGGGCCACAGTCGAGACCCTACAACAGGCGATGACAGGAAATCACTGAATTTGACAATGAAACCCCATCAATACTCTTCCCTTCTCGGTTGCATCTTTTATTTGCACAAGTGATACATTTGTACGAACAGCAGACCCTTGCACGTTGACTTTCGACTATTACCCATGTACTCTATCCATCTGGTTGCTACAGCCATTCAGCGGAAGATGGACTGGGGGACTGCAACGGATTCGCGGTTTCGAAACTAGTGTGGTATCGGAAACATTTCGACCTCCACGGGCATGCATTTGCGAGGTGGCTTTTTAGGCAGCTTTGTTCCTACCCCGTTACTGTGATGGAATGCCCTTTTCAGTCGACTGCGTGTGACTAGAGTACTTTAGGATAGAGCCGAATATATGCTCTACTTATACTTTAGGATAGAGCCGAATATATGCTCGAAGAGTATGACACCCAAACCTTCCCCCCTTTGTGATACCAGTAACAGAAGAACACTACTTATAAGCAATAGTGGAATATGGAATCCTGTCAACGGGTGAATGACAAGTCTTCCAGAGGATCTACTACAAAGGCCCGTTGCTCTCTAAAATGCTCAGTCCACAGGCGGTTTGGAACGGTACACTGGACTGGTAACGGACTCGCAAAGGTTCAAGGCGACAAGGATCTGGGAATGCAAGTGCTTAGGGTGGCAGAGGAGTGAGTCGTGATTGGCTTGGGCGTTTACATGTCACCGCACCCTTGGCGCACTATCTGCGCGTTCTCAACCACAGTAAATAGGGTTAAATGGGGTGGTTTACTATATTTTCCTGATAACGGTAATCGCAGACGAGGCCTAATTTGGGTAGCCACTTGCATACTCTGAGAATGGAGGTTCTCTGGAATATTTACACTTTCAATTGTGGCCTTCGGTGTCGTTCAAACCCTTCCAACAAACAACTGGCGTTGTTCTGGACGAGTCTCGCCGCGTGACGAGCGAACAATGTTTGCCGCGCATCAGCAATCGGAACAGCTGCCCGTGCGGCAATGCCAGTCGCAACCCGCTTGGCAAAGTCCCGAGCAGTCGGGTGCCAGCCCCCCAACGTGGAGAGTGAAAGGGCAATGAAGCGATGCCCAGGACCCTTTGAACGTATAAATTCGGAAAAGAGAGTATCCTTGCCAAAGCGAGGATGGTTAAGGGGCTTGAGTGGACATCGCGCCAGGGAGGGGAGGCGGATGGGGGTCAAGGGATGGATGACGGTCACGCCATATTAGTCAGTGCCCCCGTTCTCTCAAAGGGGGGAAAAGTTGGGGTGCTTTACTGATTAGGGATGCAGACGGCTATTTTCCGAAGACTAGGTGGGCAGGTCTGTGTATTTGAGAGTCTGAAAAAAAGCAGAGTCATGAGGTACGACCTCACAGGGCTGTGTGAGGCCAGCCGTAAGGCATGCTGCGTTGGACGGAACCGTCGCCGCAGCGTATCTTTGCAAGCGCCTTGATGTCCGGGCGAACTGCATGGCCTGGTTGTGGGGGCTCGAGGACAGGGTGTCGGGTGCCTTTGGAAAGGGTTGCGGCAAAAAGCGGTGTTTGCAGTCGTGCGGCCACCGCGGGTGGATCTGTAGGCACAGCACAGCGCGTGGTTACCGAAATGATCCATGAGTGTCGTGCATCCCCCCTTGTGGCATTTTGAAGCGGGAGGAAACAGTGGTACCCTGCAATAGAACTGCAACCACGTCTTGTAATTGCGCTCCGAGATATAGGTGCCCAGGCCTGGAGCGGGTTGGCATGAAAGCCAGTCCTTGCAACCATCCACTGACAACAAGGCTCGGAATGCCATGGTCCTCTCATCCCCCTTTGGCATGGCGTCAAAGGCCTTTCCTCAACTGGGCGAGCGGGTCGCCCTTGCCCAAACGCTGCCTTAAGTCGATAGCCGTGAACTGGGCAAACTTCTCGGGTGCTTCTTGTGTCTTCCACTCAACATGTGCCCGAACTGCGGATGTGTAAGCTTGGAGCAGTGTTCGGTAGCACAGGAGAAGGGTAGAGCACAAGGCACGCGTGAGGGATACGGAGGAAAGGAAGGTAGCTGCCGCAATGAGCTTAGCGGAGCGGAGCCCGATGCCAAATGTTGGCTGGCGGGGCCCAAAATATGGAATAGGAAGTTGTAATTCCCCAAAGTGTCGGCGTCCAGAACCCCCACAGCGTGTCTTCAACAGCGGTGTCGAATTCAGTTGCTCCCCTAACAGTGGAATAAGGGGAACTTTATAAGAGGTAGTTGATCCGACATACACCAAAGCAGGTCCGCAGTAGGTGGAGAGCCACATGATTCTCCTTCAGGGTTAACAGGGATTTGAGGAGAGGCTGTAACGAAGTGACGTGCTTTGAGAACTCACGTTCCATGAATAAGTCCGACCCGATGGGTGCGCGGAGCACTGTTGTCCCGGCGTCATAGTTTTGGCAAAGCTCACATGGGAGGGACTGCTGAATAGGCGGGGGGGCCGTTGGCCACCAGACGGCACACTTATCCATGCGCAGGTGTAAACCCAAACTGCGCACCTTCGGGACGAGAGGAACTGTAGTGCCGTTCGAATGGCTTCATGGGTGCTACTATGTACCCATCGTCCAACGACCACAGCTGAAGGAGTAGAGAAGGCCTACCTGTGGTGTTGCCCACGTTTTCCAGGTGGGTTTTGAGTTCCCGCGTCACTTTAGCAGCACAAGGGAGAATAAAAGTGGACCCAGAGGATCCCCTTGCTGCACGCCTACCACGCTTCGGAGCATATCATCCCCACACCACAGAAGACCCGGGTTTACTGCGTACGTGTAATGGACCCTAGGGAAGAGCGAGGAGGGTAAATAGGGTTGGTCTACTGCGAGTGGTGCTAAGGTGGGAGTCCTACGAACTTGCATTCAAACCACGTTCCCGGATTTTCGGTGTAGTACGAATAGTGGAGCATTTCCACCAAAAAAAGAAGCTATTAACTTTGTCAAGCAGGCGGCGTTGGAAGTAACCATCAATGCGTGGTGGTAAACCTTCATGGGTTGTACAATGTTGCACAGAAGCGTCAATGCGGCGTGAGATTGAAGGAGAACGGCCCTCACCCTAGAGTAATGGTCCAGAGCTCGGCTGGCGACCGTTCGTGCCAACTCATTGATCGGGGAAAACGCATCGGGGTGATGATTCTGTGCTTTATCACAAGACTAGAGGAAATGCAACGTACAGGGCCACTAAAAGTGACTAGCTTGGGAGGGGGAGGCAACATCTGCATGTTGCGGGCTACGACCAATCACTGAAGCTGCACACGTGGACCAAATGGCATGGCTCGGCTATTGACGAAGCCGAAATGACACCTTGGCCTTAGAGCGTCCAATACGGACCGCGATGCCACACGCATACTCGTCGACCACCTTAGATATGGTCACCCACGGGCATCCCAGGGAGTCGAAGGCTAGCGGCACAAACTGCCATCCGAGTTGCGAGCGTCCAGGTGAGGCTTGGCCAGGAATGGCGGCGATTTTGGTCGCAATCCCTCAGTTTCCGTCGTTCCGCAGCATTGGCAGCAGTGCGCGCTTTCCGGGCTCCCTCGGAAAGGAAGCACTGTTGGAAAGGTGAGGAGACTGCGATGTCGTAAGCAACAGGGAGAGGGGTCGTAGGGTTATCCGAAGAGGTAGTCGGGTGGACGAGGATGTCGACCGGTCGGGCGTCCAGTCCGGGAAGTAAATTCTGGACTTCGTAGTGGACGCCGGCTCCAGCGGCTTTGCATAGGTCTTTGCCGTCACTTTTGCCACTGCTTCGTGGCGGTTCTTCCAACCAAGACCTTTGTTACAAAGGTCAGCGGCACGGTCGCCGAGGTGGTCCATAGGAGTCTTGCATTCCGTGCAAAGGAGCGTGGCAGTATCATCGAAGACGGGAACTCCCAAGTGACGACGCAGCATCACCGACCACACGTCATCGTAGATGTGGGTGACTACAGACGGATGGGCAGTGAGGAAAGCCGCGGCAGTTGTATCCAAAAAGCGTAACGGCGGATCCGTTGACGAATCTCGAGTTCTAAGCGCGACGCGAGGTGGTAAATCATTATGAGTTGAACAATGTTGCAGAGAAGCGTGCGGAGGGTATTCAGAAATTAACTACGAATGGGAGCGACGGGTGGAAACCTGTCGCGCCTGCATTACTTGGAGTGCGACGCGAGGTTCGAAAATCGCGACCAGTCTGATAGGGGTAAATCGTCGGGAGAAGAGATACTCAGAACCAACTACCCCAAGAAGGAGGTGTTGCAAGCGACAAAAGTGCTACCGTGGTATAGTTGAACGAACAAAAAGGAGTGTATATGGAAGAGTGTTGAGAGGGCTACAAGCAAGTATGAAAGGGGCAAGGTCTACCACTGATGCTCTGTGAGCAGCGTAGGAAAAGGTATCTCGGGTCTGAAGTTGACTCTCAACTCCCTACTACTCAGGACTTGGCTTGAAGTTGTCTGCCAACTGGCTTGACCTCTCCATGAGGAAGCAGTTTACTCAGCTTATATAGACTTTTGGCTACCCCTAAAATCCGAACAAAACTACAGAAAGTGCCAGAAAATGCATAAAAACGATTTGTGTGGACGATATACTCTAAACAAAAGATACTTAAGAAACTAACAATCAATGAGGTCCTCTTATTTCCCATTCTCTAAATCAGATCCAAACCACTCTTCTAAAATATCCATGCTGCCCAAGCAGTCCCCACAGATATTGCGAATGGCTCATAACTATCTATTTCCTCCTGGGAGATATCTAAACTACTAAAGATATCCTCATCCGGTTCCATCGTCGGTACCACCTGTTCCATACATTCCACTATTCCAACACTTCCCATGCCTCCCTGTCCTTCATCCTTCTCGTCCTCATCAACGTCCTCGTCTTCATCCTCGTCCTCATCTTCATCCTCGTCCTCGTCTTCATCCTCGTCCTTCTTAACCTCCTAGACCAATGCGGGGCTTCCCACTCCTCGAAGGTCTCCCCAGCTCCCCCTTCGACTTCCCACTCCTGCCCCTCAGGTACCTCCTCGGCCTCATCCTCAACGAAGAGCTTGCGGACGAACTCGATTATCTTCTTCTTAGTCTGGCGTCGCAGGTAGTCGTCTGCGTCCGTCGGGCCATATACAGCGAGCGCAAGGCCGTTTAAGGGGCGAGAGGGGCGGTTTTTGGTGATGGGGGCGGAGGGGCGAAGGTTGCTCATTTTGGTTGTAAATGATTGTAGACGGAGGATAGAGGGTGTTTTGGGTATGTGGGGGAGAGTGGTGATGAGTAAAATGATCGGGGACGTTTTAAACTTGGAATAAAGGGGTTTAAATTGGCTCCCGGGACAGGCTCTATCGATTAGGAATAGGTAAAATAAATCTGCAAGGGATTTTGTAGTAGTGCATTTGCGCCCTTTTTCTCAAAGAAGCGAATTTGGAGGAGAAGGTAAGCAAAAAGGGAAAAGAACTTGATTCGGGATCGATTCAGAGGGGTAGATACAGTATAAAAATATCTAGATAAAATGGAAGTAAATTTGGAGAGGACTGCGGTCATGATAATCAAGGCTCTCGGAGGACGAGGAAGGACCGGAACTATAACCAATTTTGGACAAGGGGAGGTAGTACAGTAAACTAAAAGTCTGTAGATGATGGCGACAAAAAATCTGTTCCTATCAGCACGCGCCTAACACAGTCATCATCTTTCCAGAAGAATTGAGCAGGTGACTCGCACCATGCCTGATATAAGATACTGTTTGTAGTGTCAGGCTTCGACGGGAGGGTGGCCGCTGTAAGTGCTTCTGGGGACCTCCATGTTGTGTGGAGAATGACGGGTGGAGGCGCTGGAAAAATGTGAATAGATGTCGATCCGCTTCCGCGTACGTGAGTAAACGGGATTCAGCGGCACCAGTCTCATGTTGGTCCATCTGTTCGGAGTCTATGAGGCTAGCCGTGTATGAGGCAATATTCAACGTGGCAAGGGCGTGAATCCGTGACCGCCATAGAAGAGAGGCTAGAGCCACCTGTTAGTGTACCGTGTCCGTCATCGGCACATGATTTGACCGCGAGTAAAACCGCATCTGGTCTGTATCAAATTGTTGTGCGATGGCGGTTGTCACATTGGGCGGCGTTAGCTTAATTGCATGGCGTAGCTTGCATGCAGAGGAGCAAAATAGGTGGAGATGGAACCGGACGCGTGCATCCCCGATCCCGTCTATCAGCGACAGTGTCCTGTTGCAGTCATCGATTTTCCTAGAAAGGGAGTTCTCCATAAAAGAGGTCGACCCAGTCGGGGCACCGAAGAGGGGGCACCGAAGAGGTCGATGCCCGTGTTAGAGAAGTTCTCACTGGGGAAGTGACGCAGTAAAGACGATATCTGGTTGACGGGTTGGGACGGCCAGAAAGGGCGTGTTTTGGCTGGATTTAGAAAGAAACCGTGGTCCGACCCTTTGGAGCACAGGATCTCAACTGCGCTATCTAGGTCAGCGTGGGTGCCTATAAGAGTGAAGTAGTTGGCGTCCCAGCGATGGAGGCTTAGCTGCATGGTCTCTGCTACTGCTTTCGACAAGGGGTGCACTAAAAGAGAAAACATAAGCATGCTAGCTGAGTCTCCTTGTTGCGTTCTGGCTTCGCTGGGAATGTCCGGTGCATACGCCGCCGGCAGGATTAGCGACCGAGTTTGGCGGCGTAGACCATGTTCAAGAACCGACAGGGCGAGGGCACCTTGGAGGGCAGCGGATCGATCATCTGTTGCCGCGAGAATCTGTTGAATGCGTTGTGGTAGCGACCGATAGGAGCATGTAGGCGGCGTCCTCGCCTCGGCTACGGACTTGCCTCCGAACATCCTGAACAATGGAGTCAAGGCCAGAGGGGATAGCACTGGCGAGGTGAAGCGGGGCGAGGTAGTCTCGAATGTCATCCAGTGCTCGGTAAGAGAACTTTCGTCACCAGGCTCCGTAACGCCGTCCCAATGGCGATAGGGCGGATCTTATCTGGACGTGGTTGGATCGCGAGAAGCATCGCAGAGGAGATGAGCAGGATTGTGGCGTCAGGGAGGTCCCCAATAGCTAGTAGCCGCACAACGGAAGTAAGCACAAAGATCACCGTGAGCCTCTGCCATCATCCTGGTGTTCGCCTGGAGGTGTAGAAGCCGAGGGTACATGCGATCAGGCCCCGGGGCGGGGTTCTGATTCTGCCAGCGGACAGCACGAAGGACTGCAGCCTCAGTAATGTCATTCGGGAGTGGAACGTCTGTCGCGTTGAGTGGTGTGACCGGTGACGTTACGGGTGGGTGCAGCGCATGTAGGCGTTCCTGAACTGTTGGATCCCGAACGTCCGCGATGCGGGACTGATGCAACGTTGTAGCAAGGGATTGCTGCATCGAGATTCGGAACCCGTACGCTTCTTGCCCGTACGCTTCTTGCCAAGTAACCAAACTGTTGACATTTGGCAGTTCTCCACCATATCAAATGATAACTACGTTGTGCCTCTCGCAACGTGGTGCATTACGGTGACTCTCGATGATTGAGAGTAGTTGAAAAAATCTCGCACGTACGAGAGTAAGAGGCATTGACGGTAGTATAAATAGTTGACTTTCCATAGTCGATACCATAAAAGAAAAAGGAATCATCGGTCTACAACGTAACAAAAACGCGCAAAGCTCTCAGATTCGCCCAGTGATCACTTCTCATTGAAGTTGAAGTACAGTGCTGTCATCTAGGCTGTATCGTTGCCCAATCCGGTCATGACAGTACCGAATAACCTAGCTGGACTAGAGCATATTCCGATCCAGTCTTCGCCACCTACGTTCGTGTCTACGTCCGTTGACCATCCCCGTTTGGTCAACCCAGATGCCGATTCAATCCGTACCTTTTTACGCCAATATTAAAACTACAAGAAAGAAGTATTAGCTCGTGCCCGTCAACTAACAGCAGAGAATTCTACATTAATCGAGCCCATACGGGCAGTTAGTTTGAAATTCTGCGTAGACCCCGAATGGCTAGAGTCTTGTGTAGACCTTGGCCTTATTCCCAATGCTACTCATATTGCAAGTTTATCTGATGAGACTCTGTGTGAGTACCTACAAGGTAAAGCAGAGGAAAGTAAGCAGAACCTTACGGTATCTACCTTAGATGCCATCATTGGCAAGGAGCTCAATATGTTTATGGCAGATCGTTCTGCAAAATCTAGAATGGAATCCCGTTTCGTTTCGTATACGTCCATTTTACGCCCTAATGGACTAAGCTGGATCGTCAAGGACAACCAGAGTACTGCTGTATCACATGTTCTGTCCGCTATCGAACCGAAAGTATTACGTGAAAGGCTTGAGTCCGATCTGGATTTCGCCTATGCAGAGTTAAAAATGACTTCAGAGGTTTTATGAACCACGCTATCAAGCTATCTGTCGCCTTCGAGCTACTCGATACAGGGCCAAAGAAAGACAACGGCAAAAATCGCCCAGGAAGTAGGGGCATTACAAGAAACGGCCCGGGAAGAAACCCTAAGACAAATGTAAATAACAAGGAAACCGGTGAAAAACCAGGTGCAGCTTCAGAACATGGGACGCTTACATCCTGACCGTTCCCAGCCTGCGAGAGCGAAGGGATTCGACATTGGATCAACGACTGTCCTCCGCGACGGACGAAGAAAAAGCAAACATGAAGGCAGAAATTGCAGCCCGCCGGAATAAGAAAACACAGGACGGCAAGGCGAGTGGATCCGCCGGCCGTATCAAGAATGAAGCTTTCAGTAAAACTAAACTCGATTCTCCTTCATGCCCATTACCGTCTCAGACGGCATGGCATTGATGGAGACCTAAGGGCGCTGTGACGACGGCAGTGACTACAGTTTAGTGTCGCTTAAGCTAGCTGAACGTGCTGCACTCATCGGAATATGGAAGCTGCGTAAGATCAAACCTGTACGTCTTAAGGTTGCCCTCCAGAAAGGTAACCAAGCAGAAGTATTCGAATTTTCGAGGACTTGGACCTCTCCTCGACCCATACTACACCTTTCTTCTGGACAACTGGCGCTTTCCAACATAACGTACCTCGTTTCTGATGATTATCTGGCCTGCGAAGAATTACTTATAGGTCGCCCTATTCTACAATATCTGAGAGTGGATACCACAAAATTGCTGGAAAGCAACAGATCCCTGTTAGATGGGGCCGACTGCTCCCATGTCGGAAATACGACTGCCTCTGACGATGGGGTTACGTGAATCGCGTTATGATAGCACGATTGAATCACATGTCTGAGGATTCAGATGAAACAAGACAAAACACCCCGCGGCAAACCGTCAACTACTACAAGGCTCGTATGGAAACGGACCCGTTTCCGGATCCCTCCCTGCTGGATATAGTCGATTCAGAACAACACATAGACATTCAAGCAGCTATAGATGAAATGTTGCAGGTTGCAGAAAAGAAGAATTTATCTGGTGAACCTTTATCGAGACTTCACAAAATAGTGAAACAGCATTCTAACGTGTTCAGGACTTCTCTATCATCGGTCCAGCCGCGAAAGTGACTCAGTTGATTATTAAGCTCACTCCCGATGCAAAACCAATTAGAGTCCGTTTGCGTAACTACTCCGAGAACAGAAAGAGTTCCTGGACAATTTCGTTTCCTCTCTAGTCTGGTGTGGCATGGCATATCCAAACCCGACTTCTCCTTGGGCGTCTGCTCCACTCTTAGTTCCCAAACCTGGCCCGGCGAAGTTTCGCTTTACAGTAGACTTGCGGCCAATTAACAAGTATAAAGTTTGGCACCAATTTCCAATGCTGAACCTCGAGGAAGAGATTTCGAAACTCGCGGGCTCGAATTTTCACGCCACGCTCGATTTTTCGCATGGATATTGGCAGCTACCACTCGCCGAGGAATCCCAACAGACTCAATCATTCATAACTCCATCTGGAATCTACACTCCCACCCGGTTCTTACACGGTACAACTAATGCAGCAACCCATATGTAGTCCTCTCTGGCCAAATTTATCCCCGATGATTTAGCGCAACACTTACTCCGATGGTTGGACGACGTCTTTTTGCACAGTGATACAATCAGCGGCCTTCTAACACTGGTCGAACGGTTTTTTAAAATCTGTTTGAATCACTCCCTGCGCCTGCACCCTGCAAAATTTGTTCTATTTTCCACCTCTATCCGTTGGTGCGGAAGGTTGATTTCATCGGATGGGATCAAGTACGATCCAAGAAGCCTCGACGCTCTTGTCGAAATTCAACCTCCGACAAATGGTGCACATTTGCAGCAGTTTCTTTGTGCGCTTTAATGGGTGAAGACCGGCATACCCAACTTCTCTGACTTGATTGGGCCGTTACATAACTTCATGCAACACGTTTATGACCTAGCAGGAAGGCGGACGTCTGTTTCCGTCCCCGAATCAATCTAGCCAAATCTGGATGGTCAGAAAAAGAACAACTCGCCTTCGGAGAATGCAAGAAGGCACTCGCAAATCAGGTAACATTGAGTCACCTCGACGATACACAACGGCTTTCACTTTATACTGACGCTTCCGACTTCGTTTGGTCAGGTATATTGACCCAGGTACCTCCAGAGGACCTCTAACTAACCCATATGAAGCGAAGGCATAGCCCTTTGGCGTTCTGTTCCGGACGCTTCAACAAGACCCAGCTCGGATGGTCTACAATCGAGAAGGAGGCTTTCGCCGTGATGGCCACAATACAGCGAACGCATTGGCTTGTTTCGACACCGCCCGTTTTTGACTTACACACAGACCATAACAACTTAATATTCCTATTTGACCCTCTATCTGTCGTACCAGATCTCTCTCAATCATTCGTGCGAAAAGTTCTACGTTGGGCAGTCAGACTGAGCATGTATACATACACCTGTTTACATATCAAGGGCCCAGAAAACGTTTGGGCAGATCTTCTCACTCGATGGACTACACTGAAGACAGTACGTCGACTCGTCCGCATCCCCGAACTCACATCTTCATCAGCTAAAGAATTTGAGTGGATATCTGCAGACGAAATAGCGAACGCTCAAGAGACCTCGAACCAGCAACGTCCAAGAAATCTGAAACTCGCTAACGAACTTTGGGTTAGCCCCCATGGCACTATTTGGATACCGGAAGATGCATCCGACCTACAGTTAAGACTATGCATTATTGCACACACTGGACCAAGCGGCCACCGTGGCCCTATTCCAACCGAGCAAGCTCTCCGTTCAAGATAATTTTGGTCTACGTTAACAGCAGACATCAGGTCCTTCATCCGCGGTTGCATACACTGTCTTTCGACAGTCGGGGGAAAAAAGTACTACGTCCATTTCGTCCTGCTGTGCACGGAACTGCACCTAACTACCTTCTGCAGTTCGACTACTTGGAAATCGGGAAAAGCCGAACAGGTGAGAAGTATAGTTTAATGTAACGGACGACCATTCCGATTACAAATGGTTATTTACTTTTACGAGTAAATCTGCTGAGAATGCTGCTCTTGCTATCATAGACTGGCGTGCAGCCTTCTCAGTGCCGAAGGGCCACATGTCTGATGGCCCCACGCACTTTAGTAATGAAACGCCGCGGCTAATCCGCAAGGGACTCAAGGTCCCCGCCACTTTACCGTCCCTTACACACCGTGGAGCAACGGCGCTGTAGAGCGTCTCGCCAAAGAAGTAATTCGTGTTTTCCGCGCTGTGGTCTCTGAATTGCAAATGGAACTGGATGAGTGGCCTAACCTTGTGCCCCTAGTCCAAAGTGCTCTGAATAATACTCCGTCTCCTCATCGCGCGGGCGTAGTCCCAGTTACATCATTTACAGGGATGTAGCCGTACCCTCCGATAATCACGTTCCTGAGGTCATCTACATGTTCTCCCATCACCATGACGTAGCTGAAATATGAAAGGGCATTGAATGTAGAAACTCTGAAGCAAAGAATCTCGGAGTTGCGTTTATCGGTTCAGAAGTCTTTACAATGCAATCGAGAACGATCGCGGCTAGCCGCCTCGCGTGGAACGCTGGCGAATTTCTCCGAAGGAGACTTTGTCCTCGTTGCTAGAGAAGACTTTAATGCAAATGAAAAACTTGCCCTAAGATGGCGATGCCCTCGCAGAATTGTCAAGGCTTTAAATGAATACGTTTTTCAAGTCGAGGATTTAAGCAATGGCGTATTAGAAGACATTCACGCGTCTAGATTGAAGTTTTATTCTGATAAGAGCCTGAACTCTAGCGCTATTATGTCGCATGCCCTTTCCTCCGAGCGAGGCATGCCAGTCGCCGGGCTAATGAAATTGATGGACACAAAGGATGGTATGAAGGTACATGTTCGTTGCCACGGATTTCCCGACTCTGAGGATAGTTTCGAATCGTTTGAGTCGATCTATGAAGATGTTCCAAAAATGGTAAAGCGTCTTCTAAGCCGCAAGAACACTGAGCCATCGGTAGCGGAAAAGGCACGTCGTGTTCATGGCATAAAGAGGGTAGTATAGCAAGGGATTGCTGCATCGAGATTCGGAACCCGTACGCTTCTTGCCAAGTAACCAAACTGGTGACATTTGACAGTTCTCCACCATATCAAATGATAATTAAGTTGTGACTCTCGCAGCGTGTTGCATTACGGTAACTCTCGATGATTGAGAGTAGTTGAAAAAATCTCGCACGTACGAGAGTAAGAGGCATTGACGGTAGTATAAATAGTTGACTTTCCATAGTCGATACCATAAAAGAAAAAGGAATTATCGGTCTACAACGTAACAAAAACGCACAAAGCCCTCAGCTTCGCACAAACGTTCTCGTTGCGCGTCGATATTGTGCGTCTTGGGCTAGATGTGCTGCTCGACGGAATTTTGGGTCCCGCTGAGGGTCATGGGGGAAAGCGGTGACGGACAGACCGTTCTTTTCGGGTCCGATGATCTTGAACATCTTCTGTCCAGAGTTCGCCCCACTCGCCAGCGGTTGCTCGGCGAATGCGTTCACAAAGACGGTGGCTTTGGGCGGACTGAAAACGCCATCCAGGTTAATTTATGAATACCCTCCGCACTCTTTTGTGCGACATTGTACAACCAATAAAGATTTACCACCACATCCAGGTTCCCCCGTAGTGCGCGTCGCAGAACTGCGGTGGGAAGAAGGGGAAAAGGTTTGGGTGTTTTACGCTTGGAAGATATATCCGATCTACCCGATGATTTTCCAGACAACCACAATCGACTCAAAAAGGGTATACCAACACAGTGGGAAGAAGGTGGATGCGAAGAAACGCAGAATGAACAGCATCAGCATTCCGTTGGTGGCAGGCCTCCCGGAAGAGCCGAAGGATCAAGATAGCCAAGCTGAGCATACAGATGGCCGGGATGCGGTCGAAGATTTTGGACAGCCTGAGCGGGCTGTACAGTGCGTCGTGGACAGACGGAAGGGGCACGGGCGGCAAGGGACGGTGTTCTCCGGACTCCATGATGACGACGTTTACGAGGAGTGGCCCGGGCGGGGCCGGAGCGGAGACCGAGTTGGCCGCAGGTTTGGGTCCAACGGAGTCATCTACCTGCATTTCTGCTAGATGGGCCGGGGCGGACGAGTCTCCTGTAGGAGGGTCGACGGTGTGAGTCGGGGCTTGGGCGGCTTGTCCGGCGGGGTTCCCTCTGCTGCGGCGGAGGAGGGGTGGACACCACGAGGGCTGCCGAGGGCGGGTGCACACCACGAAGGTGTCAGCACAATCCGCGACGGCGGCAGTGGCCTCAGCAACGGCAGCCGCTGAGCTGCGGTGCTTGGAGATGCGTGTGGCGGGGCGGTTGCGGTGGGCCGTGGGTGCGGCGGGGGTTGCTGCAGTGGTGGCCGAGAGGAGGACGACGGACGAGGTGGCGTCCGGGGTACCGTCATGGGAGGATTTTTTGGCACTACGACGAAAGAAGAAAAGAAGAAGCTTTACTTCATTGAGTATCTATCGTGTACACTGCAAGACTAACTATACGGCTAAGAACTAACCGGATGTTCTACGTCAGGCACGTGCAGTGGGGCTCACGATAGAATCGCCATTGCAACAGAAGACCACAGTTTGCAACTTGTGCGCTGATAAATGCGTCTGCGGATCACTCCTGCGGTTGTGTTGAACTTCTCTGCGATGCGCGGGATGAAGTCTTCGAGGAACAGATAGAGACCGGGGATGGGCACCCAAGGAGTCGAAAGCCAGTGGCTGAAACTTGAAGTTCGGTTCCTGGAGGGTGTTGTGCGAAGGGGGCGGAATCCAACGTACCATTTTGCGCTCCAGGTCTTTGACTTTGTCTAGGTGGGCAATGTCGGCGGGGCCGCCGGCCATTTGTGTGGCCCTTGTGCGCACGCCTTGTTTGAACGGAGAGGCAACGGTAAGGTCGCAGCCTATGGGGCGGACCTGTTGGCCGGTGGCAGGGCGGGGGTTGTATGAGAATGTCTGCAGGGCGGATATTCGTTCCCGGGACAAGGAGCGAGACCTCGTATTGGCAGTCCAGGCCCGCAGCGCGAGCAACGTGGTAGGCAAAAAAGGAGCGAGGGCGGGCGGGAGCGGGCAGAGGCCTGGGAGAGGGCTTCAGTGGGGGCAGCAGAGGCGGGGGCCGGGGAGGGGGCTTCAGTTGGAGCGGCGGGGGCGGCTGTTATCGGGCCGTCAGGGGCATGTGTTGGGGCCGTTGTGATCGGTATGCTGTTCTCCGAGCGTGAAGATCGGAACCGGGATGAACCTGTTCCTGCCAGGTTCTCCGGCTATACAACGCCGAGTTCTTTTAGCCGATTAGCGTGGGGATCGTTAATCTCGTGCTGTGGTTGAAGGTTCTCTCCTTAATATGAGAAGGGGCCAGCGGGTTCACGAACGAGATTTCAAAGTAATCAGTGCTGCTAACAACGCTCGTTGCCCTGATATCCCCCGGTCTTGTGTTCCTTGCCCGGCCGGGGTTTGACTGCGGGATGCCTTGCGCCTAGGCTGAGACCGTTATCCAGAAAAGTGACCTGGTCATCGTGGCGGTCAGTCTGTTGGGAGCCGTATCTGCTGTGGATGGGGTAGTCACGTGGATGTCCACGGTTTCCAGACACCCGACACTCGGGCAGGGGGTTCTTGATTAAAATAGGGCCTCACAAAAGTATTTCAGCCATACCGAGAAGGGCTGGGTTAATCCAATCCATTAACGGAGGAAACGGTTTGGGTGTTTTAATCTTAGAAGATATACTCGATCCATAACGTGCAGTGGGAGGAAATTGCACTCATTCCTTGAATCTTGAGAGTTTCGTGGAGGCCTGAACGGCTTGTATTCTCAACGTCCTCTCGACGCACGTGCAAATCGGATTTCGTTCCGCCCAACCCGTCGATATTTCGTCGCCGAGCCTCAACTATCTTAAGATTTCCTATCTGCTCCAGTGTCGTCGCTGCCCTCATAGCTCGCATGCTTTCACACGGCGAGGCTCTTTCTTTAGCATGAGCAACCAGTAATCCTTTGAATGGTACTTGATAGGGGTAAATCGTCGGGAGAAGAGATACTTAGAACCAACTACCCCAAGACGGAGGTGTTGCGAGCGACAAAAGTGCTACCGTGGTATAGTTGAACAAATAAAAAGGAGTGTATATGGGAGAGAGTTGAGAGGGCTACAAGCAAGTATAAAAGGGGCAGGGTCTACCACTGATGCTCTGCGACCAGCTTAGGAAAAAGTTTTCTAGGGTCTGAAGTTGACTCTCAACTTCCTACTACTCGGAGCTTGACCTGAAGTTGTCTGCCAACTTGCTTGACCTCTCAAGGAGGAAGCACTTTACTCAGCTTATATAGACTTTCGGCTAATCCTAAAGTCTCAATCAAACATACTAAATACCATAAAACGCATTCACGGGAATCGTGTGAACCAGAGAGACCATTAGAAGATATTTCCTCAAGGTAAATATCTAGGTGCCATACCCATGCCAGCCACCCATCGGCCAGGGGTGGGAATTGATGTGGCCATTATATAGACCTTTCAGAGTCACTCGTAGTATCACCCACAACCTAGAACTGTACTGACATCCACTATGACAGCGTGTCCTAAAATAAAAAATCAACCGATGAATTTGCCACACTCACCCAAATTAAAAATATCTTGCAAATTCAAAAACTGTAAAAATATCTTCCCAGTTCCAATACTGTATACAATTATGGTCCTCATCTAAATTTTTTCGTGTGCGAATTTGCGCACATCACGCCCTCCCGCTCAAGACGAACGTCCCGGCTCGTCACTGCTCTTGTTGTTCTTGTGGGAGTTCTATCCATTCATCAGGGAGAGTATAGGGTTCACTATAAGGATATGGTAGTAGCTCATTTCCAATATGATGAGAGAGTGTGTACCGTGCGATGACCGGCTCATCTCCTTGGTCAAGAGTTTCGTAGATTCGGCGTATGGTTTCATAGTGTTCTCTAATGAGCTCCTCCCGTTTCACTTCTCCAAACCTTCCAAATGTGAGGTAGTAAACGTAGTATGCAAACTTTTCTGGCAACGGGTCCAGAAACGGGTATCTGAAGGAGAAAAAAACTCGCAACATAAGGACTGAGTCCTCACGAGTAAGGTGCGCCCCGTGAATGGTCTGGAAGCACATGCAAATACTAATGGCAAAAAAGGAAATTACTTCTGCTTCTCGAGGGTCCTCTGTCATTTCGCGAAGCCAACGTCTAATTGGTAGTCGTCCAATAATTAAGGATGCATAGTTTCCCCTGGGAGACTAGGCGGTGTTTGAGGCGATCTTCTTGGCGATCTTCCTCGCTGCTCCCGACGCCTTGCCCTCTTCGATGATCCGCCCCGATCACTTGATGGTCCAGCTCGTATCATCATCACGGCCTCGGGAGGATCCTGGTCTTCGGCTGAGGTTGTGTTTCTGAGCGGAGCAACGTAAGGTTCCCATAGAGGATATGGGACCAGTCGATATTCCATATCAGGGGGCAAGCTGTAACCTCTCAGTCGCACATCTTGGTTGTTCTTGAGAAATACGTAAACTGGACGGATAATGTTCAGATATGTTTGCGACAAGTCTCCGATAGCTACCATTCCATACCTCCTATAGAGTAATGATATATGACTTCCACAAACTCTGGACCTGCTTCCGTGAACCTTCCGTTTTGGAATGAGAATAGAACTCTGATCAATAGTCGGAAATCTTCTTGAGGTAGCAATGGTCCGTTCAACGTACGAAAACATAGGCATATATTAATGTAGAAATGGATGATTACGTGGAGTTCGTAGTAGTCACGCGTAATCGAGATGATCCATTCCCAGGCCCTTTTTCCTCCCATAGGAATCATTCTATAGTTAAAGATGAGTATGCCTCGTGGTTGCGCATAGTCCTGTGTGAGAAGGAATTCTTCAGGCCTCTGATGGTAAGGGACCAGACGACGTGCATGGATTGCCCTCCTTGATCTCTTCCCTGAGCTTGAACAGAGCTTATAATGCGGGTGTCTTTCCTCCGTGACGATGCAAGGGTTCGAGTACTTTGTTTGGAAAGCCGGCCACTTCACAGCCTGTTGCATTGCTTTTCCGTGTGCTACAAGTACTTTAGAGCCGACTGAGAAAGTTTGGACTGGAGGCTCTTCATCCTTATTTCTTGTCTGTGTTAGCGCGCGGTGTGATCTCCAGCTTTCGGTGGCCAGTAGTTCGACCTCTCTACTCTCTTCATCGATAACATTTGTTTCCATATCTCTCTGTAACATTCTAGGAGCTCTTCCGTACATTAGCTCAAACGGTGACCGTCCACTTCTTCCTCTTCTTCGACGATAGCCGTATAACACTTTTGGTAAGGCATCTTCCCACTGGATTTCATTCTCGACATAGTTTTCGATATTGATCGTTTGATGGTTCCAACCATCCTCTCCGCTTTCCCGTTTGACATAGGAGCATATGCGAGAACTGTCTTTAGCTGAATACCTTTTTCTTCCAAGAAACGAAGCAGTGAAGTTGCAGTAAAACAAAGTGCGTTATCCGAGATGATCCTTTTTGGAAGACCAAACGGTTCAATTATTTCTTTTTCGATGAATCTCAGGACCACTTCAGCATTGGCCTCCTCAACTGCAACTGCTATTGGCCATCCAGTAAGATGTTCCACCCCTATAAGGAGATATTTGTTTCCGGAAGAGGTTTCCTTGAATGGGCCGGCAAAGTCAATTGAAAAGGTTTCAAAGAGACCGGAAACTGGAAAGCCTAGAGTTGTCTTATACTTTCGTATTGGCGTGAATTTTTGACAGTTGTCGCAGCTTTTCACGAAGTTATAGACGTCCTTATGGATACTGGGCCACCAGAATCTCTCAGTAACGAATTTCTTGGTTGTTTCGAGATCCCAATGCCCTAACTCATCATGAAAAGTCCTCAAGATCTTCATTCTTTCTTTCAAAGGGGCCACTAGTCGAGGACCGGCTTTCGTGTGTCGGAAGAGTTTCCCATTCCATAGTGTAAAAGCCTTTTGATTCCTGCGTACCCAATTTCTGTGTTCAATATCAACCTTTCTCATTTCTAGTCCATCCAGGAATTTAATTAGTCCGTCAATATTAGCTTCGTACTCGTTATTGTTCGGCACTTGCACCTCGGCAACTCCGACGATGTTCTCGGAAGCTTTTTCATTTGGAATCAGTGGATCCCTCAAGCGGGATAGGTAGTCGGCAGGCTGATTATTGCGTCCGGGCCTATACACAATTTCAAACCGATATTCTGCGAAAATGTCGAGCCATCGGGCCAAGCGGTGATGTACATCTTTCTTTTGGAATGCTGTCTTAAGTGCCTGGTGATCAGTTATCAAGACAAATTTCTCGAGTGATAAAAGGTATACGCGAAACTTTTTCAGTGCGAAGACAACAGCGAGCGCTTCTTTTTCGCAGACTGAGTATCTCCTTTCCGCATCATTCAGAGTGCGACTTGCGAATTGAACCGGGTGTAGTCTTCCGTTTTCATCTTTTTGGGACAAAACGGCACCCAAAGACCGTTCTGAGGCATCTGTCTCCACAACAAATGGTCTCTTGAAATCTGGATACATGAGCACTGGGGGGACACATAGCTTATCTTTAAGCTCTTCAAATGCGGTTTGCATTTCCTTGTTCCATAAAAATTTTCCGTTCTTTGTTGTGCTGGCATGTAACGGTGCTGCAGTCTTGGCGAAATCTTTGATAAATCTCCTGTAATATGAGGCCAGTCCTAAGAAGCTTCGAACCTCCGTCTTTGAAGCGGGCCTTGGTGCCAACTTGATTTTTTTCGTTTTCTCTGGATCCACTTTAATTCCCTCTTGATCGACGATATGACCGAGTAATTGGATAGACGTTTTCGCAAAGAAGCATTTGCTTAACTTAATTTTCAGGCTGTACGCAGCTATTTTCTCCACCACAGTCTTGACATGCGATATGTGCTGATCCAAGGTTTTTGAGAATATCACTACATCATCGATATAAACTCTTGCAAATGGAAGTCCTTTCAAAACCTCGTTCATCATTCTTTGGAATGTAGCTGGGGCATTCATGAGACCAAAAGGCATCACTTCGAACCTGAATGTACCGGCTTTGCTGGTAAAAGTTGTTTTTTCCTTGCATTTTTCATCCAATGGAATCTGCCAATAACCAGTGTAAAGATCAATTGAGGTGAAGTATCTCCCGTCCTTCAAGTCCTCGAGGATTTCCTCCATATTCGGAATCGGAAATCGATCGGGTATCATTCTCTGGTTCAGTTGTCGGTAATCGACGCAAAAACGCAGCTTTCCATCCTTCTTTGGTGCGACCACAACTGGAAATGACCATGGGGATGAAACTGGCCGAATGATATCATTTTCCAGCATACTTGTAACATTCTCTGAGATAAATTGGTCATATTTTGGCGGTTGACGTCTAGGCCTGTGGTAAATTGGTTGAGTATCGGTAAGTTCAAATGAGTGAGTGACCGGTACACTTGCTTGTCTTAAATCGAAACGCTCCATGCAATTACTTCGGAAGATGTTAACATGTCGGATATTATCATTGAGGCGGGGGCTGGAAGGTGCTGTACTTTTTCTTGAATTTCTCCAATTTGGCGCTGGTCCTTTTCTTGATCCTCACCCTCCAAATTTTGAAGGACCTCTTCCGGCGTGCTCACATCTTCAGATATGGAATTCGATATATTCTTGTTTTCCGTGCAATTGTAATCTTCTTTCATGCCCGAATTCCGTCCTTTGATTCGATATTATCGCAAAAAGAAACACATTCAGGTGTCAAACCTACCCTAGAATTCCATTCTTCATCTGTTTCAAACCCAGAATCATAATCGTCCCATGTCATGTTCATTGTCCCCCGAGCGTACCCTTTCTCACTTCCGAAAGTGTTAGTTGGTTCGGAATCTTCGCTGTCATAGCTAGAAGTGAAATCTTCACTGTCCGTCTCTCTTAGATCTTCCGGATGTGTGCTTTTGTCGAAATCCAGGGGCATCTTCACGTTTCTGCCGTCAACATTAACTGAAACGATTTGGTTGCCCAAGTCAATGCAGGTCCCTAGTCTTTCCATGGTAGGACAGCCAATGATTGCATCGAAAGGGAGCTCCGGCATGACGAGAAAGTCTACATCAACTTTAGAGTCCCCAAAGAACACGGAAACCTTGTTAACAGTGCCCATGCATTTTGAGACGGTTCCATCCGCCACAGTTATTCTTCGAGTAGTTGGAATAATTTCGAGACCTAAATCTGTCACCAAAGTTTCTGATAAGGTTTGGAACAGCGCCCGAATCGAAAAGAGCTTGGGTTTCATTCCCAATACTTTGACTGGTACTAGTTTAAGACGTCTTGGTGCTGTCGAGGCCGATTGAAGAAACAGTTTCTTACCCTTAGCGGACTTATTAGACCTGATAATTTTTTTGAGTTCTTTTCTCGCATCCTCTGCGTCGCCCCTCAAAAGTTGACCAAACGTTATCCCAGTTGGGGCCGATGCAAGCTCAGCCACCAAATTGTACTTCTTCACATATTCTAGTACGTCCTTCGGGATACTCTTAAATTTCTTACTCTTTCTCGTCTTCTTGGCCGAAGTGTTTCCCACCCTGGAACAACTTGATCAAGCCTCTTGGTTCGAGGAGGTACAGGTGCTGGGATATGCTCCAGCATTCCATAATCTAGCCTAGGTTTTTTCGACAAAACGTTCCCTTCCCCATCCCTTTTTGTCACATTAACTTGACTGATTTCTTCAGCGATGGATACATTACCGGCATCCGCCAACCTTTGATCCTTCCTGTTTTGTAAGATTTTCATCTCTGGTCCTGACTCACTCCTCGCGTCCGATAAATTTGCTCTTCTGTTGTCTTTAGACCAGCAGTTACTTTCATGATGCCCGTAACGACCGCACTTTCCACAACGAGTGTTTCTATGTGGATTATCAGGACACCTATTTGCAAAGTGTCCAGGCTTGTGACAGTAGGAACAGACTTCTGCGGCCTTGGGGGCCCCAGACTGGTTCTTCTTAATGGTAAGAGTAAGGCTTTCCAACTGCGAGGTTATCATGTCAAGTCGATTATCGAATCGGGTTTCCAACCTTTCTTCCAAGTTTTTGACATCGCTCCTGACTGATTCCAATGCTGCTGCGCTAGTAGCTGGCCTTTGATAATTCTTTTCAGGATGCACGATCGGCATAGATGTACGGGTTTCCCTCGGTATTTCACTTAGTGACTGAAACGTCTCCGAATTTTTGACAAATTCTACTATGGTACCCTTCAGTTCATTAAAAGTGTGAGGGCCCTTGATGAGGAGGAAATCGGAGAGCCGCTTATCCCCCATCGCCGCCTTACGCAGCATTCCGTACTTGGCTTGGGCGTTGAACCCAGCCTTTTCATAGAGATCACACAAGTATACCAATGAGCTTAACAAATCGTCGAAGTTGAGCCGGGCCTCTATGGCGGTACGAATCATCTCATCTGGTTCTACCTGCTTAGCATATTCTTTCACAAGCCACTCACATACCTCACCGAAGTTACGCCCATTCCCGTTAAGAGACCACCCGTTGATAAACTTGGCCTTATATTTGTGCTTTGCGTCACCATGAAGATAGGCGAAGATACTTTCGGCCTTCTCTTCATCGCTCTTCTCACGCATCACAACGTTGACATATGTATAGAGAAACTCCTCAACGTCTTCATTCTTGCCCCCTGTGAACGTTATACGAGCAGCGTTGAGATCCATGATTACAGAAAAGAAATCCCCTCGAATGGTTCCCTAAGACTGCTCAACTCGAATACCTCGGGTGCAACCCCCTCCACAAGAGTACCAAATGATAGGGGTAAATCGTCGGGAGAAGAGATACTTAGAACCAACTACCCCAAGACGGAGGTGTTGCGAGCGACAAAAGTGCTACCGTGGTATAGTTGAACAAATAAAAAGGAGTGTATATGGGAGAGAGTTGAGAGGGCTACAAGCAAGTATAAAAGGGGCAGGGTCTACCACTGATGCTCTGCGACCAGCTTAGGAAAAAGTTTTCTAGGGTCTGAAGTTGACTCTCAACTTCCTACTACTCGGAGCTTGACCTGAAGTTGTCTGCCAACTTGCTTGACCTCTCAAGGAGGAAGCACTTTACTCAGCTTATATAGACTTTCGGCTAATCCTAAAGTCTCAATCAAACATACTAAATACCATAAAACGCATTCACGGGAATCGTGTGAACCAGAGAGACCATTAGAAGATATTTCCTCAAGGTAAATATCTAGGTGCCATACCCATGCCAGCCACCCATCGGCCAGGGGTGGGAATTGATGTGGCCATTATATAGACCTTTCAGAGTCACTCGTAGTATCACCCACAACCTAGAACTGTACTGACATCCACTATGACAGCGTGTCCTAAAATAAAAAATCAACCGATGAATTTGCCACACTCACCCAAATTAAAAATATCTTGCAAATTCAAAAACTGTAAAAATATCTTCCCAGTTCCAATACTGTATACAATTATGGTCCTCATCTAAATTTTTTCGTGTGCGAATTTGCGCACATCAGTACTATAATATATAGAAGGGAGAAAAAGTTTGGTCTATTTGCTGTAATGCGCCAGTTGTTCTGCAATACAGAAAATGGTCCTCCCCTTGTGTAATAAGAAAATGGTCCTCCCCTCGTGTAGTCCAGCAACTTAAAACGATCCCGCCCCTGACTTCGCTCACCATCCTTTCCAAATCTGCCTCCCATCATCTCTAGATATTTTAATACTGTATCCTCTCCTCCAAATTAGCGTTTTACGTCTTTTTTAACCTACCTTCTTCATCAAACTCACTCCTTATGTAGAAATTCCGTGCAAATGCGCTACTGCAATTTCGATTTTAACTTTTTAGTACCGACTCCAGTCCGCCTCTAAGGTGTACATTAACCCATTTACCCACTTTTTTGAGATACACCAACTCCTACACACACTATTGTCCCCCTCACACCCTCTATCCTTCGTCCACAATCATTTACAACCAAAATGAAAAACCTCCGCCCCTCCGCCCCCATCACCAAAAACCGCCCCTCTCGCCCTTAAACGGCCTTGCGCTCGCTGCATATGGCCCTACAGACGCAGACAACTACCTGCGACGCCAGACGAAGAGGAAGATAATCGAGTTCGTCCGCAAACTCTTCGTCGAGGATGAGGCCGAGGAGGTACCTGAGGGGTAGGAGTGGGAAGTCGAGGGGGGAGCTGGGGAGATCTTCGAGAAGTGGGCAGCCCCGGAATTGGTCTACGAGGTTAGTGATGAGGAGGACGAGGAGAATGAGGAGTATGTCGAGGATGAGGACGAGGATGAGGACGAGGATGAGGACGAGGATGAGGATGAGGACGAGGATGAGGATGAGGACGAGGATGAGGAAGATGAAGGACTGGGAGGCATGGGAAGTGTTGGAATGGTGGAATGTATGGAACAAGTGGTACCGACGATGGAACCGGATGGGGATATCTTTAGTAGTTTAGATATCTCCCAGGAGGAAATAGATAGTTATGAGCCGTTCGAAGATATCTGTGGGGACTGCTTGGGCAGCATGGATATTTTAGAGGAGTTGTTTGGATCTGATTTAGAGAATGGGAAATAAGAGGACCGTATTGATTGTTAGTTTCTTAAGTATCTTTTGTTTAGAGTATATCGTCCACACAAAGTGTTTTTATGCATTTCCTGGTATCTTCTGTAGTTTGGTTCGGACTTACGGGGTAACCGAAAGTCTATATAAGCTGAGTAAACTGCTTCCTCATGAAGAGGTCAAGCAAGTTGGCAGACATCTTCAAGTCAAGTCCCGAATATTAGGAAGTTCAGAGTCAACTCCAGACCCAAGATACATTTTTGCTACGCTGGTCGCAGAGCATCAGCGGTAGACCTTGCCCTTTCATACTTGCTTGTAGCCCTCTCAACACTCTTCCATATACACTCCTTTTTGTTCGTTCAACTATACCACGGTAGCACTTTTGTCGCTTGCAACACCTCCTTCTTGGGGTAATTGGTTCTGAGTATCTCTCCTTCGACGATTTACCCCTATCATGTTCCCTAAAAGATGAAATGTAGCGGGTATAGGGTTACAAACTAAGAGAACTGCAGCGCGCACATATCAGCCTTGAAGACGGACTGGAGACCAGCCATCAGGCATGCAACATTGGACATTACGATTTAGACCACTCCTATTGAATGGAGTAAAGAAAGGGAAAACCTGGAGCTAGACTCAAGCTTAAATGTGAAGCTTGTGTCAGTCTTTTTCGCATCTAGAGACAGTGCATTAACGTTTTGGTGAAAGGTTAAAAGGGTTTTACTCGAATGGGTTTATACGGAAACGGATGAATTGTAGATTGGGGGAACAGGGTGGAACTAGACATAACAGGGAAGAGGCCTAACTTGCGTAAGGACGGAGATACCATGAGAACAGAGGTTCTCTGGAACATACTAACTTGCACGTTGCGTCATTAAGACTCACTCAGGACCACTTCCAGCAGACAACTGGCGTTATTCTGGACGAGCCTCGCCGCGTGACGGAGAACAGTGATTGCGTTTCGTGAGCAATCGGAAACAGCCGCCCGGCAGCAATGCCAGTCGCAACCTGTTTCGCAAATTCCCGAGCAGCCGGGTGCCAGCACCCCAATGTGGAAAGTGGAAGGGCAATGAAGCGATGCCCAGGGCCTTTTGAACGTATCAATTCGGCAAAGCGAGCGTCCTTGCCAAGGCGGGCATGGTTAAGGGGCTTGAGTGGGCATCGCGCAAGGGAGGGAAGGCGGGCCGGGGTCTATGGGTGGATGACAGCTACATCGAAAAAGTCTGTCCCCACGTTCTCTCCAAGCGCCTTGATGTCCGGGCGAACTGCGTGGCCGCGTTGTGGCGGCTCGAGGACAGGGTGTCGGGCGGCTTTGGAGAGATCTGCAGCAAACAAACGTGTCTGCGAGTCATTCCGCCAACCGCGTGTGGATCCGTAGGCACAGAACAGCGCGTGGTAACCATACTGATCCATGAGGGTCGTGCATCCCCTTTGTGGCATTTCGAAGCTGGAGGAAACGGTGGCACCCTGCAATAGAACTGCAACCACGTCTTGTAATTGCGGTCCGAGATGTAGGTATCCAACCCGGAGCCGGTTGGCATGACATGTAAAAGGGTTTGGTTTACTGCGAGTGGTGCGAAGGCTAGGATAGGTTTAAATGCAAGTCTTGTAACCTTTGATTCAAACCATGTTGCAGGATCGATTGGGAATTGATTTGGTTCTTTCATTTTTGAAAAGTGCGGTGCGGCTATACCCCGGTGTATGCTAGACATGTTGCAGGATCTATATTTAGAAAATAACAGAGGTGAGTAACTAAATAATCACGTGAATTACCATCAATGCATGTAACGGGCAACGTCTTATACGATTTAGCATTGGATGTTACTGTCACCCATCCCCTCGTCCAGTCCCGAGTCTAACAGAGCACCCTGTGCGGAGCCGCCGCAGCAGCCCTCGCCGAACGGTCCAAACATTCACACTACGGGGACGTTTCCCGTTCCTCCGATAACCTGCTTATTCCAATCGGCATCGATATCTAGGTTGCCCTCGGGCCCGAAGCCGTACAGCTCTTCCGCCGCCTTGCCGCCCACGCCGCTAGGCGCCGTAATTCCCATCCCCGTCAAGAGTTTCAAGATTTTGTTTCCCGTTTCACCTTTTGTCTGCAAGACATGCAAGCTCGTCAGGTCCTCTCCGACGTCTCTCTGATTAGTTTCTATTCTACTCTTCCCCGGCGTCTCTGAGAGCTTGTTTCCACTGCCGCAAAGATGATCCCCCCAAGTCTTATACAGCCAATCAATGCCACTTCATCAAGTGCCACCAAATTGACGAACTACACCGCGAACAATAGAAGGGAAGGGTACTTTACCTCAGAAATATGCAAGTGCAACATGGAAAGTCCTGAATACCGCGCTGTAACAAACCTAAGAGAACTAGATTTGAATAAGGTGGTTAAACTCTGAGTGTTGTGGTGCGTGACATATTACAAAGCGGGACACGTGGACCAAATCTCATAACTAAGCTGCTGATAATGCCGAGTCTTCACTCCTCCCGTCGAACATCCGCTGCGGGTTGCAACAGCGGCCGCGTACTCGTCGATTACCTTCGACGTCGTCGCAGAACGTGATCCAAAGGAGTCAAAGGCTAACGGCCCAAACTTACATCCCAATTCCGAACTTCCTGGGAGGACTTCACCAGCGATCAGAAATACTCTGTGGAGACTGGTATTGCGACCCTGTTGGATGAAGGGGACCGCAAAGAGATACCTGAGAAGCAAGGGAAAGATCTGCGGGACATTTTCACGAGACATGAGAATGTGTTTCACACGTCGTCCTCGTCTGGACCACCTGCAAGGATCAAGCCTCTCGAGATCTCTCTCCTCCTTGATGCGACTCCGGTCAAGGTACGACTGCGGAACTACTCGCAGGCCCAACGCAGGTTCCTTGCCAATTTCGTGGCAGTACATGTGACCGCGAACGTGGCCTACTTCAATCCCTCTTCCGCTTGGGACTATGCACCGCTACTAGTTCCAAAGGATGTCCTGACGAGTTCCGGCTCACTGTGGACCTCAGGACTGTCAATAGTTTCACTTTGAAACACCAGTTATCGATGTACGTTTTGAAATGGGCACCACGAGGACTGCTGGAGCTGGATATTTATCCCTACTACACTTTTCGCACAGCTATTGGTAGCTTCTGCTGCATAAGGAGTCCCAAGTGTGTCAATCTTTTCTGACACCAGAGAGAATCTACAAACCAACTAGGGTCTTTTATGGTACAAAGAACGCTGTTATGTTTCTTCAGTCCAAGTTGGCCGCATCCATGCCTGAAGATCTCCGTAGACAGACCTTTTGGTGGTTGGGCGATATTGTCATCTTTTCAGAAACCCTTACGGACCATATTGACGCAATTCGACGTTTCTTGGATTTTTGCGTGGAGTAAAACTTCAGGCTGCATCCAGGAAAATGTGCGTTGTATGCGACGAGCGTCCATTGGTGCGGTCGCCTTATTGGGTCAGATGGAATTCGTTTCGACCCTCGTCAGCTTGATGTAATTCGGAATATGGAGTGTCCTCGCAATTGGGCCGAGCTGCAACAGTTCGTTTGTGCCATGCAATGGATGCGTTCTGGAATCCCTGAATTCTCGTCCATCATTGGTCCACTTGCTTCCTTTATGGAAGGGGTCTACGTTGTCGCTCGTAAGCGCACTCGCCGGGCAGTGGCCACGGTGACTCTCGACTCCCTTGGTTGGAATGATACCCTGAGAAATCCTTTCAGGCCTGCCAACGTGCGCTGGAACATTAAATCACTCTTGCACACGTTGACCTCAACAAACGGCTGCGTGTATTTACTGATGCATCTGAACTATTATGGCCAGGAGTCATTACACAGACACCGTATGAGGATCTCGCGCTGCCCGTTCAGGATCAGGGACATGGGCCTCTCGCCTTCTTCTCACGACTCTTTCAAGACCCTGAGCTGCGATGGTCTACCATTGAGAAGGAAGCTTATGCCATTATGGCAACCGTGGACAGCATGCACTGGCCCCTGGCTACCGATCGTGGCTTCGACCTCTTCACGGACCATAACAATTTGGTCTTCCTTTTCGACTCTACGGCCGTTGTGGCTGACTTGTCACAGACAACGCTCCGTAAGGTCCTTCGCTGGTCCGTTCGTCTTAGTGCTTACACGTACACCTGCGTCCATATTACGGGCAGCAGTAATGTTCGGGCACACATAATAAGTCGGTGGACTCCCCCTCCTCTCCTTCGCCGCATTGTGTCCCTACCGGTCCTGCCGTCGTCTTTATCTGACGACTTCTTTAGGCCTACAATGGATGAGCTCTCGATGTTTCAAAACGCATATGCCGGTTCGCCACCGTCTGAGGTCTCCTGTGGCAATGACGGGCTCTACAAGACCAACAATGGGGAAATTTGACGATGCCGAGGACCTTCAACTATGCCCTTGCGCCATCGCCCATACCGGACTAAGTGGACATCGTGCCTCTTCAACTACCAAGGAGGTTATCGCTGCAAATTACATATGTATGGTCGACCCTGGAGGCGGACGACAACAACTTTGTCCAATTTTGCCTTAATTGTCTATCGAAAGATGGTGGGGTAAGGGTTCCTCGTCCGTATGGTCTCGCAGTCCATGGTACTAGTCTAAAAGATCTCCTCCAGTTTGACTATATTGAAGTCGCACAGACCACTTCAGGGGAGAAGTACGTATTGATGCTACGTGATGACCATTCAGCCTATTGTTGGTTATTTGTCTTTGCGGGCACATTGGCCGAAAATGAAGCCTACGCCATCATTGACTGGTGCGCTGCTCTTGGGGTCCCACGTGGTTTAATGTATGATGGTCTTACGCACTTTAGGAATGAGACCCTGCGTCTGGTCTCCAAAGGCCTGAAGGTCCCTCATCACTTGAAGTTGCCTTAAACTCCTTGCAGTAATGGCGCCGTTGAACGTCTTGGAAAAGAACTACTCCGTGTTTTTCGGTCTGTGACATCTGAGCTCCGCCTCCGCCCTGCAAAATGGCCCGATCTACTCCCGCTGGTCCGAAGTGTCCTTAACCACGCACCATCCCCTCAGAGAGCTGGGATATCCCCACTGAAGGCCATGACTGGAATCGACGCCACCCCGCCCATCGGGAAGTTCTATCGTTCTTCCACCGCTTCAACTGTGACCCTTGAGGACGAAACACGCGAATCGGCCATCAATGTGGAACGTTTGTCCAATATGGTCTTGGAGCTTCGCCCTTTCGCACAGAACGCCCTACAGGACAACTGCGAACGTCAGCGTGGTCAAGTGCCGAACTTACGGAAAGAGAATTTGTAATGGTCGCAAGGGAGGATTTCTCAGCAGGCGAGAAATTGTCCCTTCGTTGGCGAGGCCCAAGGCGTATAGTCCGTTCGGTTAATGACTACGTTTATGAAGTGGAAGATCTCCGTAAAGGTCTGATTGAAGAGGTTCACGCAACGCGTGTCAAGTTCTACCATGACCCATCGTTGGACGTAGAAGCAGTCATGCCTCATGTTCTGTCGTCCGAAACGGGCATGGAGGTCCAACGTCTGATGCGTCTATTTGAGTCCGAAGATGGTTCAAGTATGCTGGAGAGGTCTACCTCCATCGGAGGATACAGAAGGGTCCCTGCAGAAGTTCTATGAAGATGTCCCAGACCTATTGAGGTAGCCGTTAAGACGCAAGAACACCCCGGAAGATTTGTCCGCAAAATCCCGTAGTGAGCTCGATCCCTAAGTCCAAATCAAGGTCGGAAAAAAATGATCGCCACGATTTGACCTTCAGTTGCACTGTTCTCACTATCCGTCACCCTTGCATCAACTTCCACTGGAGGTGCACTTCCACTGGAGGTGGAATTACAGCATTACCCGAACATCCATGGTACCATCTCTAGCCTCACCCCGGAGGAGACTGATGGACCCTCAATACACCTTTCGGTAATCACTCTAGTGGACGTTTCACGATGCGAATCCTAATTTCGGACCAGATGACAGAGCCGCTTCATCAAATCATTCCGGCTTGCCAGGACTCGAAACGAGACCTCACAGGATTGTGCTCAATTTTTAACCACTACACCACAGGAGTGTGCACAATGTTAATTTAATTGATTTTCTTTTTATTGGGCCAAATTGGACTGTCCTCTGAGCAGTCCCCAGTAGATACTGAACGCATTAAACTTCTTTCTTTCTTCTTCTTCTTTCTTTCTTCTAGAAGTGTGTACACGATAGATACTCAATAAAGTAAAGTTTCACAGGAGGGGTGTGTAACGATATATCATCGTTAATTTATACGAACCTTTTCTGGCAAATTATATTAGTCTACATATATAGTGTCTGATGCAATTTCGTTACTACTGTAACTCACACAATTGTGTCTCCACTGTGTGTTCTCCTGATTAATATAAACGCCCTTATGGTCCTTAGTAAAATCAGGCCATCTCGGTCATCAAGTATCTCATCCTCGAGGAATCACAGATGGGGGTATCTTCTGCGGTGAAACCAAGCTCATCTAGTGTATTGGTGTGCTTTATCACCAGACTAGCGAAGTGCAACGTATATTACCACTAAAATTGACTAGCTTTGTAGGGGGAGGCAAACATCTGCATGTCTCGGGCTATGATTAATCACTGAAGCTGCACACGTGGACCAAATGGTATAGCTCAGCTTTTGATGAAGCCGGAATGACACCTTGGCCTTTAAGCTTCCGATACGGGCCACGATGACAGCCGCATATTCATCGTCCACCTTAGATGTGGCTGTCTGGAAAACCATGGGATAGATCAGACATATCTTTCAAGAGTTCAACACCCAAACCATTCCCCTTAGATATGGTCACCGAAGGACATCTCAGGGTGTCAAAGGCTAGCGGCACAAACTTCCATCCGAGTTGCGGGCATCAAGGTGAAGCTTGGCCAGGAATTTCGGCGATTTTAGTCGCAAAGTCGCCCATTTTCGGTTGTTCCGCAGCATGGTCGCAGCGCGCGCTTCCCGGGCTCCCTCGGAAAGGAAGCATTGTTGGAAAGGCGAGGAGACTGTGATGTCGTAAGAAACAGGGAGTAGTGGCGTAGGGTTATCCGGAGAGGTAGTCGGGTGGACTAGGATGGACGAGGATGTCGACAGGTCGGGCGTCCAGTCCGGGAATCAAATAAGGGACTTCGTGGTGGACGCCAGCTCCAGCGGCTTTGAATAGGTTTTCTCCGAGCACTTTTGCCATTGCTTTGTGGCGGTTCTTCGGTTCTTCCAACGGATACCTTTGTTACAAAGGTCAGCGGCATGCTCGCAGAGGTGGTCCATAGGAGTCTTGCATTACGCGCAAAGGAGCGGGACAGTTTTATCGAAGATGAGAACTCCCAGGTGGCGACGCAACATCACCCACCACACGTCGTCGTAGATGTGGGTGACTACAGACGCGTGGCCAGTGACGAAAGCCGCAGCAGGTGTATCCAAATAAGCGTTACTGCGGATCCGTTGACAAATATCGAGTGCTGAGTGAGCCATCTAGTTATAGTTTATAACGCTGCTTGTCCGCTGGATGGAATCCCATCGACTTTCTGGTAGACTGTTGCTGTTGCTAGCATTCGACAGGAATGATTTTTACATCGGTACATGCATTTAATACGACATTAAGATTGACAACTCAAAATGGATTCTAGCCAATCCATACATCTCAATAACGAAACCACTCTTATTTCCACAGTTATAGCTCAATAGCACGGCTATAAAAATAAAAAAATTTAAAGAAAAACGCAAAATAGTAGTAAACTAGCTTGAGCACCACGATTTGGTTTACCTAACTTGGTATGCAATAGCTTAGTAGGGACTGCCTTCCAATATTTGTCAGGCTGCATCTCGTTACATCCATGAGATTTTTTAATTTGCTTTATTGTAAATGTTACCAATTGGAAAACAAAAAGTATTGATTCATGAAACTTGGAAAACAGTTGGGCATTTATTTGCCAAAAGGGAAGATCACTGTAATTACGTAGAAATTTTGATTGAGATATTTACCTGAAATACTCACCGGATATTATGGGAGTATTTGCTTGATTATTTGATGTCTACTCTATGAGATTTTCCGATTTTTACTGTACGAGAACGAGAGGTGAACACTCTTACATGCCCCGTAATAATATAAGATGTGATTGAAACAGTACTATAGACCTACAAGTTGTTGCCATGGATAGTAAGAGAATTATAATCAGGTATTTTTATTGAACAAAAGGAATTCTTTGCAAAAATTGCAGTCGTGATGGTAGTTGGAGACAAAGCTTCGGCAGAAGCAACTAGACTTCTCTGGATTCGATGAACCAGTTGGAAACCCTGTAATTCTGCAAGGTTTACAGTCACGTTTGTCAAGACTACTTCTGCAATTTCGATTGCTGAGCTGTGGTACTCTGGTTAGTTATTTTCTGCTGATCAAATATTTGTAAAAAAGGAGAACGCAGTTTGGAAACGCAACAGTAAAGGGGCTAATGGGGTAAATGTGGCATTTTTTTATTGTTAAGAACGGGTAGACATTGGTCCAAAGAAAAAGAACTCGTCCACTACTATAAAGTACTTATCCACTACATCACTAGCAAGATGACGCAAAGACACTGTACAGAAAAATTCGTGGCTATCCCAATGCTCGTAGTAACCTCACTCGCGCTCCCCGTTGACGCCTCCCCATAGACATCTGCGGGGGTTAATATGATATTGGCGACTTCCGTAAAAGATAAGGGCTGCCTGTCACCGATTGGTGACGTGCGAGAGGGATCCGGTAGACAAGGAGGGTTCACCGCAGACTTGTTACTGTTAGGTACTGGGAGGAATGGGGGAGACAGGTGAAACAAAAGAGGGAAGAGCCAGAAAAATTCCACCGAAAATACCACGCACACCAGAACTCCCACGGCTTACAAAAACAGGCTCCTTCGCATGCCATTGAGAAAATTGCGGAAGGATGAGACAGCGACAAGCTGCACAGCGGACGGGAGACCTTGAGAAAAACATTGCAGCGCTTTATTCAGGTGTAGTGGGATGGTTTACTTAAATGTTTGGCTGATGCAACTGATGAGTATCTCCGCCTCGGGGAGTCGACTGCGCACGAATGTTTGAAACCTTTTGCGTGAGCTGTAGTGCTTGAGTTTGGATGAAGGTATCTACGGTACCCAACGAGGTCCGATTTGAAGCGTCGCCTTTCAGAATCAAAACGAAGGGGTTTCTAGTGCTTCTGGGGAGTATCGATTGTTGCAAGTGGAAATGGAAAGCTGCCTTACTGCCCTGTGTAGTTCATATCAAGGCATGGAAAAGGTACCAGAGATTATTTTAGAGGATATAGCAGACTATGATCTATGGATATGGCATGTATTTTTGCGGAATGCCTGGGAGGTTGAATGACATGAAAGTCTTGGAGGCTTCACCACTTCCCACTGAAATTGCATCAGGACGGTACTCGTTACCTTTATAATACAGTCTTGATGGATGCAGGCGAAATATAAACTACTGGTTTGCGGATGGAATATACCCGGAGTGGCCAATGTTTGTAGGCACCGTCTCGGAACCATCTAATCCAAAGGAAATACTTATGGCTTGGTGCAAAGAAGGCGGAAGGAATCATTTTGAGAGGACGTTCGGAGAGCTACAGGCGAAGTGGCATCTGATTGCACGACTGATTCGTTTTTGGTATAAAGAGAAAAGGCATGACATAATGCGATGCTGTATTACATTGCACAACATGATGGCGGAGCGTAGAATTGTGCACAAATGAGATGAAAACGAAGCAGCGATGCAAATATTTGCGACCGTGGATGGTAAGATGCTTGCAATGTGTTGTAATTTCACCTCAAGCGGTAACATATGTCCTCCTTTAGGGTCAATCGCCGCGCTATGTGTCGTTCAGAAACTAACCGAAATTAAAGATGAATACTGCAGAACGCGACAAATATTTATGAAGAACGTATGAGATTCATTAGGAAACAGTTCTCTCCAAGTACCTAGTCACCCCACCGCGACTGCGAAACGATTGAAAATCATATTTCATTCAAGCACGTATTCGTTCTCACTATAGAATATTAACGGATCGGAGCGCAAAGTATCAGTGATACCATCCTTTGTATGCGAAGCCTCAGAAGTAAAGGCATCAGTCTGCGGACCATTGTCAGAGCGCCATTTTTTACACGAAGCTACTACCTACTCTAGAGCTCGTACTCTGATAATCTTAAAGCATTCAACTGACTCTGCTGTATCACATCGAACTGATGCTCACGTAAACAGAATTACTTAGTAGTCTAGATTGAGTAGTCTTTTTCTTTCTTTTACTCTTCTAATGATTGGACAATATGCCAAAATTTAGTCTCCTTATAATTCCCCGACTTCGTTCATTTTGCGCTGTTGAAAATGGGGGGTTAATTTACTGTGGTAGATATGTGGGTTGGTACCCAGTAAATTTGTACCGGAGCGTAGATACCCTATATTGGCCAAGCCATTTGCGAAACCGTACAATGCATCGAAAACTGTAGATGGCACTCCAATCTACCAGAAGGTGGAGGGGAGGCCAGCCAGCAAACAAGCGACATTGGAGGTTACTGTCAATGCGGAGTGCCGCTGTAAAAGAATGCATCTAACCTTCGAAAACCGTTTGCTTTCGTCCCACAGGACAATCTGTCGGTTTCCCAGGAGAACTGAAATTTCCATTCGAGCCACTATTGGTACTGTTAGGAACCGATTGTTCACAAAACTTTTCACTTCCACGGGCATACTTGGTACTCGTATTATGAGGATCACTCATGACAGATCCTACCCCATCGTCATCACGTCGATTAGCATTTCCATTCTGGAATTTATCATGATTCTTCAAAACTTCCAATGCCCCAGTAAATCGGAATGGTTTGTTACAGTCGTCCAGTGCGTCCCGTATTTCCATACCGTTGAATAAAGCAGTTGCCATTTGCAACAAAATTGTTGCAGGTATCCCGGGTGGTTGGTTACGACGAACTCGTTGATGACATGCGGAAAATGAAGTAAACTATTTCATGATTAGTTTCGAGCGGTTGCGAACGGATTCGGTTCTTCATAGTTTTCCATTGGCCGGTTTGCAAGTGTCGTTATAAACACGATTTACTTTTTCCATCAATATATGTCCTTTCTGTTCAGCTCCATTTATGGAGTTCTCACTTGCAGAAATCCAAGCTCGGTATATAGAGTTGTCTTCAGCCGTTGTGAAGCTAGCGCCTCCGGGAGTCCTTTTTCTGTTTGATAGTGAACTGCTTTTGGATGGAACTGGCCCGTTATCCGTGGGGCTGTGTGGGAGTTATTTTCGTTTTCGTTTCTACATTGCCTTATTTGCCTGGGTTTTCATACATGTTGGCTAAAGTGTGTGCTTATTCGCAACTAACGACGTATATTTTCGGTATTTTGGCGCGGAACTTATTGTTAGGAGCCGAATTGGACAACACCACGCGGATAGCACTTTGCCCTCGAGGTCTATATTTCAGGACCAAATATTAAGAATTTGAACCTAGTTGTTACTTCGATACACCCTGTTTTGCTCGTTTGCTGCACCGGTGGAGACCTGAGGTGCGCATCAAAAAACCAAATATGGTATTTTAAAATTTTGATGGAATTTGTGGGGATGCTCTAACAAGGGTCTCTAAATAAATATCGCTCGAATACCTAAGTACTAAATAAATCCTGAGTGGCGCCAGATATGGAAAATAAATTACATTCCGCCTATTTTCCAGGGAATAGGAACATTCAAAAAAAATTTTTCTTAGAACTCTATTCTGCGTCCGTTCATCAGCCCAAACCCCTCCGCAACCTTCGCGCCGGCTTCGATCACACCTTCCGCTGCTCCCTCCCCGTAAGTAAGCCCGTATTGGTTCGCGCGACCCCACCCGCACCACGGCCTGCCTCCCGCCCAGGTATAAGCTCGATTAAATCTGATCAAAAGGGAATGCTCAAGTAATTAAATGAAAAGTTTCTGTGATAATGAGGTCATGACCTAATTTGTAGTGACCAAATCGCTAACATCGGCCAAACCAAAAAAATAGAATTGAAATGAAGGAAGAGTTGTGATTAGAAACTGGTCGGATCAACCCTTTTGCCGCGGCTGTCTAGAGAGAACCCCGCTTTCGAAAAAAGTCACTCTCATACATTGTAATTCGGAGATAGAAACCTTGGATACAAGTAGGAGAGTGCTGCTTCATCTTTTCAGCGCAGTTTTAGACCCTTGTTTGCTTAAAAAAGGCTTCACCTTGTTTTTGTAAGTAGCGCTACAGTCAAGTCCAACCTTCCAATCAGCAATAAAGAATCGTTCATTTTCAGAAATCTCAACCCATCCGTTCTCTTGAAGCTTAACCAAGGCGGATTCAAAATGAATCTGAAGGAAAATTTCTGCGTCTGATGCCAGCAGTCCACGCATTTCGGGTAATTACTTAATGAATTCGTTGGAAAAAGCGCATGCATCTGCTAAAGTAGTATTGTATGCATGTAACGTAGTAATAACTCTATCCAGTGCAGAAAGACTAACATAAAAGTTGTCAATTTCCCTGATTTCAGCTTTTGTAAGTATCAAATCATCCAATTCTTCAATTTCTAGATTATTGAAAACCCTGTTTACTCTTTAAACCGACTCAAAATCGCAAAAATAGAGCTGCAACGCGTTGCGTTACCTTTCCATGGCTTCATATCTGGCAATATCCTCAGCTTTTCCATGATCATTAGGTTACGGATCTTCTGCATTTGCTTCCTTACTTTAGATATGACAAATTCATGATTTTTTAGAACATCTTTCTTCGCCAGGTTGAGACGGTGCGACGCACAAACGATAAAATCAGTACTCATAAGTCTAGCAAAAGCCTTATTTGTTGAGCAGTTATTCCCGATTCGTGCAACTACATTTTGAATGGTCTTACCATATAGGGAGAGCATGAAGTCTGTCAATCGTAAATGTTCTTCGGCATCTTGGGAAGATTCATCTTCCATGAGTATTAAACCAAGTAAAACTTGGCCGAATCAAATTTCGTTCCCAGTCAAAAAAGTAGCGATAAGGCTACGAAATATGTATTACATGAAAACCACCCATAAAAGACGAGAGCAATTTTTCCTGGCAAATTTGAAGCGATGTTATGCTCCAAGCCTTCGTGAGCCACCCATAGTCCAGTATCGTTAATAGAAAGAAGCTGGGAAGCCTGCCTTTGTTTCATATATGTCGACTTTTTAATGGGAGCGACTTCTTATTGTAATGAAAAGACATTAAAATAATGTCTTCACATAAAGAAATAGTCGATGGTGGTCTACTCCATACCCTCGAACTGCGTTTGGCGAATCTCGCGTTGCATCGACCGTAGTTTCCTTAGCACACACTGCTTCTCTTAATCATCTTCCCCATCATCCAATATCTTTTTCACCAACGCGATGGCCTCAAGTTGCTTGCCCAATGAGGGCAACGAAATACCACAGGGCTCTGTGCCATCGCTTGCCCCGACCTCCTCTTAAAAATCTTCCACCAATCCTCCTCCACCTTGGACTCATCTGTAGGTTGATAAACAATGGGGCTGTTGTCTGCCTGTAGCAATGCACTGATGCTCATTCTGCTGGACGACAAAAAGAGTCTAGTGATAGATTCATTCAAAACAATGTCGATGTTCGCGTCGCTCGCGCTTGTACCGTAGTCCAGAACTCTATGCCTGTGCCTATCAATTAGACCAGTATGGCAGAAGCAATTCGCAATTACTGCCGGGCTTAGATCCACCAGTGCCGTTTTCAACCACCGCATAGCTGTAAGTATATCTACATTGTAGAAATCTTTTGCGCCCTCGACCGCTAAGTCCAAAGCCCTGTCGTACTGTAGCCGCCTGTAACCATTTTTCAAAGAGGCGATGATCCCAGCGTCCATCAGCTGTAGCTTTGAGGTATTATTCGGCGGCAAATATATAATTGTAACGTTCTTGAGGTTCAGCAGCGGCTTAGACGAAAAAACATGAGCAGAAAAGGTATCCAAAAGTAACGCTACCTTCCTGCCTGGCTCCATGCCAATGATTGAGCTAAAAAACCGTAGTCATTCCCAGAACACATCTGACGTCATCCAAGCGCTTCCATTGGCGTAATAATCGTATCCAGGGTCCTCACAACTGTTCCTTCCAAACACTCGTGGCCTTCGAGAATGACCAAAGAATTTAAGGTCCATCTTCTGCAAGCCGTCTGAATTTGCGCAAGGAATGAATGTCAACCGCGTCTTGTTCTTCTTCAATCCGGAATGCTGGTACTGCGAAATGATCTGATCCCAGGAAAGCTTCCAGAACAAACCTAATTCGTCCGCATTAAAAAACGTCCCGAAGCTCAAAACATCTCAAATGCTCAACTAGCTTCGATAGCTCCCTTCCCACAACCATAGGACCCACAGACCCTGATTCTCCGTGCAGTTTGGAGCATTTGAGATCCCACCGCTTTTTAAACCAGTCCAGCCAGCCCTGAGAGAAGTTGAGAGTCAGACGATTGGCTGGGAGGAGGTGAAGGTTGGCAAGCTGCTGGATTCGACCAGCTTTTTGATCAATTACATCACCACTGAGCGTATGCTTATCTTTCCCTCGATCCAAGATCCAAGCGAAAAGATTTAGTTCCATCCGATGTGAGCGTCCTTGGATCTTCCTCTTTCGAACTTTTTGAAGGGAGATCAGCGCGGAGAAATCTGTACGAAGGATTCGCGAGATGGTAGGGGTACTCTGTTTCTTCAGAAGCCGGAAATATTCTTGCGCCCATAAAGCTACATCATTCAATGTAAGGCTTTTCCCCTGAGCCTTCCATCTCTCGACCTCCATGCAAATCAACTTTTTCTGCTCAAAAGTTATGAAAACATGTTTCATCTTGAGGAAAGCTGAAAACTCGGAAGGGTGCACTTTCGTCCGAGTTTTCTACCCGCTTATGCCTTTCAGCCTACACTGAAGTACTCGACCCGGCTATGAATCATCTTGCTGACAATTGCAAGTAAAGGGAGAGGTTAAAATGTTGATTTTCTTTTAATTTTATAGGCATCCCAGCATAGGAACAACTCGATGATTTCACGTACCGCGACATTTCAATTGTTGGGGTTTTACTTACCGCGACCCCACCGTATATACTTCATAATAGAGTTGAAACAGATGGGATTATAACGGAATTTCTTCGCGAATATCTTGCTCTCTACCATTGAAAACGGCTGAAGGCACAAATGAACATTTCTAACCAGGCATGTGCCTGCACTATTTTCATCGAATACAAAAAAAGCTTTCCAAGGCATCAATTTTTTTTCTGGGGCATAGAATCACCTTCTCAACCTGATCTCCACGCTGAGTCTGTGTGTATGACAAGAGGTTCGAATTGATACTGGCTTGTATGTATGGCTTCACGTGCAAGGTGAAGCTATAGATACAAAATACATAGAGGAATTATACGAAATACATTGTCTTCTGAGAAAAATAATTTGCCTTCGTTATGTAACTGAATAAACAAAGCAATCTTGAGTTAAGGGAGAATAAATAATAGCTCCTTACGTTTGACTCAATATGTTTATTTTTCAAAAATACATGCAAGTGCATAAAAAATAACTCAATTCATTATTCATTTCGGAGGGTGTGAACTGGATTTATTCTGGATGAGTCTCGCTGCATGACGGGAGAACAATGTTTGCCGCGCATCAGCAAGCTTTAGTGGTGTTAGTTTACTCAGAATTGTAGAAAGGTTTTGAGTCCTATCAACTTGCATTCAAACCATGTGGCAAGATCTACAATATAAATAATACAATGTGTCTAGAGACCAGAAATTGCTGGCAGTCCAGTCAAGAAGCAGGATGCGCTAGAGGTGACCCTCAACGCGACGTGTCGTTGAAGGAGAGACACTCTCATCCCGGAATATTGGTCCAAGGCTCGGCTGGAGGCCAATCGGGCCACCTTTTTGATCTTGCATAACGAATTGGGATGCACACTCTGTACGTGGAGATAGGAAGGGGGAAGAGCCTCTTCCTGTACTTCGATAAACGGAGGCGAAAATTATACTTATTTATAACAGAAAATGACACTTTATTGAAAATAAAATATGCCATAAAGCAAAAAATATGGTTCCAAGGGGAAATGCATTCTTTTTTCGTGGGACTCCGATAAATAAATTTTCGTAGCTATCCGTAAGTTAGGGAAAAAGATTGATTTATTCCCATAGGCACTCTCTTTTAATCCATATGATGTCAAAAATGTCTCAATAATTTTCCTGAAGGTGGTAATAGTACCATCTCAATACTTTTTACATTCTTTCTGCGCAGTTTGTAGTAATTGAAAATAACCTAGTTCCAAAGTATAATCCTAGCTTTGTTTTCTTCCAAAATATAGGGGAAAGATTATGCTTTTCGAATAAATTGAGAAAAGAATAAATTTTTGGTTTGATTCAGAAATCAAATGATAATATTGATATACTCAAATTCAGGAAATCATATACAACGCGAGTAAGTTCAAAAGACATTTTCGCGGGAGACATGAAAAGGGCGGCCATATTTTGAATTTTCTACCATTTTTATTTCTATGCTTTTAATGATTTTTGGTTTCATTCTCGACATTGAGAATTATTCAACATCCTTATAGTAACTCTTTCTTTAACTATTTTTTAAGAATTCAGTACCGTAACTACTTGTACACTTTCCCTGTAGATTCAATTCTGAATCCCTTTCTTCATCACTGTAGATCAAAACAACCGTTACATAAGTGCTTATGCTTATTTCAATCCCCATAGTTTTTTTCTGCAAGCTCTATGTCGCTTTCTATTTATTTCTTTCCATACCGAAAACTTCCGCATTCCAACTGAATTTGTTTAGGGTTCTCATATCCCAAAGACTAGGATATGAAATAAATAACTTCTGATATGGACTTCGAAGGAGTAAATTTTAAAAGATAAGACATAATAGCTTCTTAATTAAGCTTCTAAATTAATATATAGAAATGGAGCCGAAAGCAAAAATAGCTACAGATAAAAAGATTCCGTGTAAATTTTAATCGAAGATACTTTATAAATGTTAGCCGAGTAAAAATGAAAAGTAAGAGCATGGGAGAAATAAATCAAGTCCCCAAATTTATTTGAACATAGAAAGAAATACAACTGCAGAATACACTTTTATGAGTTAGTACTGCTTGGTTATATCTATGAGCTGCGCTGTGGTAAAGCAGAGGCTTTGCTTTAACAACTATTTAGACAGCCTCCGATCTTAGTTAGCTACCAATCTTCTTGTTCATAGAATTCAAAAAGACTCTGGAAATGGAAGGAGTAATCCTTAAACACCAGAAGTATCTCAGAATTGTGTAAATTCTGAGCGACGACGCTTCATGATAAATCTCAAACTTGAAATCCTAGAACTTGTCGTGACTTATTGTAACTCATCATTGTTTTTGCTAAAGTTTTCTATAGCCAAGTTCCTCAGAGATTATAACCTTAAATTGCATAGGACCAATTACGCGTATTAAAAATTCTTTTAAATTGTAAAATTAACATTAAAAATGATATAGATAGAATATAGACCAGGAAAATTTCATTCCTGCCACAAACGGCCGCGAAAAAGTGAATCTTGCGATTTAAATAGAATGGAAAAGCTCCAAATGCAATGCATAGGCAAAGCAGCTTCTTTGTAACTCTCAATATTTTCCGTTGTTGAAATTGATTGCAAAAAAGTCACCTAATAAAGCTTTAGATATTTTCTCCGCGAACATATCTATTTAGATAAAATTTTTATCCCAATAAATGTTATAATCCACATTTTAAAGGATTGCGGACTACAGCTAAAGTAATAGCTTAAATTTTTTGCATATGCTCTGGAGAACTTATTCTCTTGGATTTCACCAGTGTTGATTTTCGACTTATTTTACGTGCCGGCATTTGCTTAGTTTACCTCTCTAGAGGGTGGTATTTCTTTCACCATGCATTAATTGGCCTTTCTAGTTCTTAATATTCTTGCAAGATTAGTTCCAATTACAATACTTTATCCTTTCGGATAAAGTTTTTAAAAGTTATAACATATGCAAGCTCTTTAAAATAATATCGTGAGAATCTCTGTCATTTTTGTCCTATAAGTCAGTAATTAATGAAGAAAAAAATGTTTACACCATGTGATAAAAAAGGAAATCTTGAATAATAAACTGAACTATTTTCTTCCATGTTGATAAAACTAAACTATTGTTTTTCATTGGACTTCATTACTATTAAAGGGAGTTTAGCGAATTTTAATGAAACATGAAAAAGCTCTTGTGCGTTTAGAAAGCGATTGAGTTTCATTTAATGTTCTCAATTCTGAGAGAGCAAAAAGAATCAATCGATTTGTTATTGGCACGCATCATCAACCTTTAATTGGAAAAAGAGAGGATTTTAAGGGTCTCTGCTTGGATCATGGTATTGTCAGAGTGGTTCAGACCAAGCAAAGTGTATTTTTTATTTGCTGTTTCTCCCAAGTTAATGCCTTTTAATAGAACCATTTGTCTCCAACAGTGAGTTTTATTAGCTCAATATTCAGTATTTTTACAAAAGGAAAAAATTTCATTCTTGTTTACATAAGTGAGGCGTATAATATATGACTGTATTCCATATTCAGAAGAATTTTTTTGAATTATTCGTAAAATTGTTGCGAGAAAAGCTTAAATATTATATCTAATTGTATAATTGCTTTTCAAGAATTAAAGAATGATTTTCTTAGAAGTTCTGAATGCTCCTTAAGAGATATCATATATTTCAGTATGAAAAGAGGTAGATACTCTTTACATTTTTTATTATTTCCATAACATTATTACAAACTTTTTCATTAAATATTTTTTCATGTGGGAGGAAATATTTTCGGACATTCATGATGCGCACATATTCCTGGGTAACATTTTAACAAATATTTCGAGTAATTAATTATTCGTAGGGTACACAATTTGGACATGGAGGCAAACAATTGAATAATACCAATCTATCCTTTTTATAGAGGAGATCGAACATGAGAAGCAGTGAGCGAACTTTCGTTTTAGGTATCAGAGGTGAAAATAGATGCAACTGTCCTCATTTTGAAAGCTAAAATTTTTTATTCTAAGAATTATATTCACACTCTTGTTGATTCTTCCCATAACGTTTGTCTTCAGGTTGTTCTATTTATACATTATAAGAAGCTTTCATGGCTACAGTGCGTTAACTCTTGTTTACCACAGAGAATTATACTTTAAATATTTCATTTCGGACCAAAAACATTCTTTTGAAGACACGAGACGTTTAATTTCTATTTTCAAGTTCTTTCAAGGAAATAAGGCAGCGCGAAAAATATATGAGCGGTTGTTAAAAAGTTCAGAAAAATGTTACCAACCAGAATGGTGACTTCAATGGAATCAATATTACAGCGTCTATATTTCCCTTTTGTTTTACTATATATATAAGGATAATGTCACAGTACTGCTTTATATTTTCGGTGATTAGTTTCATGATCAAAGAAATTAATGATTTATATCTTTCTGGTTTGTTTGCGATAAAAGTTTTACGCATACTCAGGTATTTAGCTGCATGAAAATGAGACTTGAAATTATATTCTGAACGATGTTCAGGAAAGTTTTGTTACAACAGTTTAAATATCTCTTACATAATTTCATTGTATGTATTTCGAGCACAGTATGTCTATCTAGATTATAAAAATAAAATAAAGCAAAATTTGAAATATTTTCCGTTAAATATTTCTATAGCTCAGTCAAAAATTTTAATTTAAACATATAATATTTATGAAAAGACCATCAATGTATGAATAGTATTACATGGAAACTCAATATTGACTAGAAAGCCCCGAAAAAGTATGGTGGTTACAACTTTTAGGATCTTCAATTTTTAATGGGGGTTCAAAACCAGCTCCCATTCCACAGAAAACATGTCCCTGGTGTAAGAAATCGTTTTAGCTAAAAACCTATATTTGTCTGTAACCTTAATATTTAAGCTATTCTTCAGTACGTGGGGAATAGAATTGATTTCATTTAACTTAAACAATTTTGCCGTCTACAAAATCACAAAGATTAACTTATGGGAGTAAGGCCTTACAATGATCTTCATGAATATTTGGAAATATATGGGGGTAGCTGAGAAAAAATCGTATATAGCAAAGTAAATGCGCTTCAGTTGCTTCAAGATTTTCCGATGAATATAATACTGAAGATTCCTGCAATAACGATTGTTCTCACGTATGAAAGAGTTGAAGAATTTTTTTGTCTACGGCATCAAATAACTCACAAGTTTGATGAATATGTCTTTGAACTAGATAAACTTTTTCGCAGAGGGAAGATAAATTTTTACATCCTCTCGTTTGATGCTTTGCTGGGAGTGAATAAATCAAGTTATTCCCAGAACTTACACGTAGGAGAATGATTTCATTTTAAAAACCTCCCTATCCAGTACATTTTTCTAAAATTATCCTGAATTATCATTATTAAATCATACCAGTATTGTTTTCAAATGTTCTTTATTACCAAAGTTCCTCCTATCTTTGGTATTTATATATTTTTACTAATTACCATAGCAGTATTGGTGGTATCTTTCTCGCTTTTGGTAGATTCTTTTTTTCATATGTTGTATAATTTGCTTACTTTATTCTATCAAAATTTTGCTTGTAATAATGGACCTGTCCGGTTTTTTAGGATCTTTTCTTGGATACAGATTCAATGATATATATTTTTTTGTTGAATTCGGATAGTATAAACCTGAGCTTCACGTCAGGAGCAGATATTATTTTTAGTTCTCAACATTTGCAATTTTTATCTCCATGCAGTAATGGTGAAAAATAAACTGCCACTACGATTTTAATTTATCTGTTTCATTCCCAACTGTTTCATAAAATGAAAAAGTAGTTACCAAACTTCTCAACCTACTCAAGGATTAATTTACATAACCTACTCAAGGATTAATTTACATAAAATGGTTTACAATTTAAAGATTGGAAGAAAGAATAATAAATTGCACCTTTTTTGCAAATCTCTTTTAGTTTCACTTGATTCCAATTTTTTTGGCGTTTTGGTTGCAAATATTGGAAGCATTGGTATCTCAATCGCCAATAAAATATTTTACTCAACTTACGGATAAATCATGAATGATTGAACCGTACTAAACAGACTCAAAAACGAAATTCACAAAATTCCCTTTTTCATTGTTCTCAATACTATTTTTTCCGAATTTTGATAATTCATTTCTCCCCATCGCGTTCTACTGTGGCTCCTTTGCGTGTCTAATAATCAAATTAAAGTGAATAGTTCCTAAAAATTGAACTTGAAACCTACTGGAGAGGTATCCCACCGATTAATCCTACTTGAGCTTTGTCATTACTTAATCAATGCTTTTAATATATATTTTCCCATTCACGCAGGTGACCGTCCCATTGTGAGAAAGTCAGGGCCTAATTCCACCAAATTTAAATGTACTTATGTATTAAACGTCGCAGAGTTCAAATTGTATAAATTAAATACCATTTTCAAGCTTTTTCTAACGATAAATTACGATTAAGTGCGAAAATTCGTTCTTTCGAACGAAAAAATTTTAGGCAATTTATTATTTGGAAAGTAATGTCATTTCTTGAAGTGGCGACACATTTTCCACTAGGGATTGAGGTGAGTGGGTGTGAGGTTACAGAGTTCGGGTTAACAGTGTGGCCGAGTCACCCTAAAAAAAGGGCCGGAGTACCGCCATCAGGCAGGCAGCAATGGACATTGATGCCGCTGCCGCGTGCCTTGGAGTGAGGACTTCTTTAACCTTTCCATACGTCTCCATTGTCCTTACCTCCAAATTACATGAGACGTCGCTCAGTAGCGCATAGTAATATGAGTGACAGCCTCCTAGAGTGGGGACGGGGACGGGAATGAGTCTTGCAAGTGTATTGTCCCGCTCAAAGTCCATTTCAGGAGTTTAACGCAATAAAGTGACTAAATTGATTATTTACTCGTCTTTTGGTATTTGACGGCTCATAGAATGATATGTACCGACAAATATTTCATCCTAAGTTATCTACGAACATTTATTTGTATATGACAGTGATTTCAGGGATTTTGAGGCCCAAGTAAATAATCTTTCAAGGGATCTTTTGAATGGGCTCATAAATTTTTTATGTTTCTGCTAATTTGTTTTCCGTTTGATATATTTTAAATGCTCTGTTGCATTTTTTCACTGCAATCGACTAATCATTTTGCAATAATATTTATGTCATTACCGAAATTCATTGTGTAAATGGTCTCATTTTATCTGTCTCTGAAATTTCTGTGCTCGCCGAATCAAACCAACTCTTTTCGCAGGACTGTATTAATAGCTCAAAACCCCATTTAATCATTCATTAACGCATAAAGTTTTTAGAAAGTAAACATTGGACTTTGCACAAGAGGATGTTTAGCAAATATCTATAGAACTATTTGTAAAATTTACACTTAAGAGGTACTGAATAAAATAAAATTCATTTAAATAAAGCGTAAATTTACAAATCACACTTGAACGCTTATTTTTAGGCTGCGATCTGGCCGGACTGAGTTCTACCGTTCCTGGATATATAATAAACAGTTTTATGCACTGAGGGTTATGATAGGTCCAATAGAATTGGTACGAGATGCGGTCTGACGGTTACAAGTAGAATTTAAGTTTATACTTGCTTAAGGAAAGGAGTGATTGATTATTTTACTCAATTCTAACCAAATCCTTAATCGAAATTATACGTCTACTCCGACATGAGTGCCCGCTAAAGTTATTTTAGTTTCACCCGAAGTGAACTATTTCTCGGTTTATTGAAGCGACCTTTGGCCTTTCTTTTATCAGACAGAGTCCAGCCTACATATTTTGAAAAAGATTCAATCCATAGTTAAATGAGTTGAATGGAATGACAAAATCATTTTTTAATTAAAGAAAATTTGAGGCGGGGTAAAAAGATCAAAGGAAATATAAACATTTTTCGCCTAAATTAAAAGTATGAATGATATTTACGGATAAACTGGAAAAAATCATAAAAATCGTACGTATTTTTTGTAAGAGCCAACAGTTCTGTTATTAAATGTCATTGTAAATCTTAAACTTCTTTATTATATGTAATGATCGAATTTGCACAGTATATCCAATAGCCAATATTTTTAACAGTGCCGTGATTGTAGCTTTCAAGTTAACAAAGAACTACTTCAATGATACGACAGGCTTACTGGTGAAGAAAAGTAATTTTACTAAATTAATCTATAGTAAGTTAAGGGAACAATGTTCTTTTACGCATATAATACGAAGTTTTTGACTTTTCAAGAGTAAAAACGTGAGTTTATAACGGAATTTTTTGTGGAACTGGATTAAGAGAAGAGTTTTAAACTGGTACTAGTATTTTTCAGGTAGTAGAAAACTCAAATGATTTTGTGGCGCGTTAGTAGGAGAAAAGCCCTAGGAACGCTGATATTTTCGATTTATAGAACAAAAATTTGGATTAAAGTGTACCATGAGTAATTTTTGTTCTCCGAATTTACATGACATGAAATTAAGCAACCCTTTTAAACTATGGAATGGAAAATAATTTCCATGTGAGACAAGGAGAGCCCAAACAAACTGAAATGCTCAATTTCTGCGGGAAAGAAAATAAATAAAGCCTACGTCCGAAATAATTTTCTTTCATCAATAGAATGGGGTAGGATAGCATAAAATCGCCATCTACTTCTATAACATAAATTAAAATGTGGAAAAAATCCTTAGCCTGAGAAAGAAACCAATTTTTGTTCAAAGAAGTAACTAGATAATTTAAATGGCGTCGGACTTGGCACTTTTTTGGTTCCAGGAATAAATACAGAACAAATGATCTGAAAGAAACTTCTTACTATAAATTTAGGCTATAAAAATATCAGAAAGGCTGTATAGATATATTATATCAACTTTCCCAATAAAATAAACGCAATTTTATGCAGAAAAACTTATGTTAGAATGACTAATCTCACAAAATTTATCATATTTTTCGGAAAATCAGTTTCATCAGCTTGCTGTTGACCATTCATTTGAGTCTCATTGATCATTTTAACTTAATATTCACATCTTAATCCAATTTTTTTAAAATATGTTCTATCGCTTCTCAATAAATACCTGGTTTGGTAAATTGTTGAACTCTCTTAATTTATATAGTGCCAAGGAAGCATAAACTTTAACAATAATTTTTTATCTAATTTTTCGCATATATACATACAGAGCTCTCTCCAAAATTGGAACTATAACACTGGTTTCTACTCTTTTTCTCTCCGCAGTAGATCCTTACCTCTCTTGATCTTAATTTTGTAACAATAATTTAACAGTACAGAAAAAATTGTACCGGTGCTGTGTGTTTTTCTTATACAGAATTATGAGCTCCCAACAATAATTTTAGTTTATAAAAAGTGCCTCTTCCTCTTCAAACTTTTATATTCTCTATTTATGTCTTTTATATTACTTACTAAAGCAAAAAAAGTCATCTACAGTTTTCTAATTTTTGGAAATGAAAATTTCTGGAACTACTCTACAGTGATTTTGGATTCCAAATATGAAATATAAGCCCATTCCAAATCTTGCTTATCTGTAAAATGCTTGACATCTTTGAAGATTTTTGGAAAGTTAGACTTCCTGGTTATGCATTATGCCTATATATTTTAATTTCCCCTGACCCTACGCAATATTTTTGAGAAACATATCCTGTCTTTTCTAACAGCTCACTCATTTTTATTATCTTAATTAAATGAAGACTGATTTCCTTAAGTTATTGAAATCCTTGGTTGCAGTCATTTTGGTTGCAGTCATTTTTTATAAAAAGGGCTATAACTTGGTACTGCAGATGGAAAGTCCAAAATAATCATTTATATCTTCCTGATTTCAATAATTAAAGTGCTGTATCTATTAATAAGAGTAGAGTACAGCAATTGACAAAGGTTGAACCCTAACACCGTCTTAAGTCGGCCCATCACATTTTTTTCTATGTTTTCATGACGTAGACATAGTACAACATGAAATCTTTACACTATTTCTCATATTATAATAATGAAATATAAACTATGTTTGTCCTTTTATTCAAATTCGAAGTCAAAGTGAACTTAAATTAATGGAAAAAGAAAATACTTTAGGGAACATGGAAGAGCTCAACGGAAAGCTTTTTAGGAGAAAGTTGGAAGACAGGGGACGATGTACCTTCTTCCACACTTAAACCTTATGTAAAAATGGTCTAACTCATTAAAGTTTCAAATTTTTGGCCTTTTTAAGACCTGCATAGTTCAATAGAGACTTTTACGTGGTCCTGAAGTGACAATGCTAATTTATTTTCGTTATAAACACTTCAGCACATAGTTTAAATCTCCGCCTGTTTAAAATTGGAGAGGTTTTTTACATTCGACTTGAATAATTTAACAATACTAGTCGTAGTTATTGCGGAAGCAATTAAGCACTTTACTCGTAAGTTCGAACATTTTCTAGAACTCCTTTCCAAGAAATATCGCGCACTCAGCAGAAAGGCTAGTAGCAGAATAATTAGAAGATAGAGTCCAGTTAAACCAAAAGTTCCAGATTACGGCACAGCATTGCCAAGTAGTCACTCTCTTAGACCTTTTGTATGGATAGAAAAAATTGTACGTTAAAAAATGTAGCTGTACACATAGTGAATGAGTTCATTTAGAGTAATATTCGCACACAGAAAATTTCTTCTACATCTTCAGGCCAAAGCTGCAACGTGCAGAACAGGAAGGGAATAGTAACACTCTCTGATGCCATACCGGTTCTGGATACCTGAAACGGTGCACTTTATATAGACTACAGATTAATAATAAACGTAAACTACATGCGTTGCTGAAAAACTGGCAATTTACTATAATGCATGCTACTGTGCATCACTAAAACCGCTGTTTTTCAGGAAACATATGAATTTAGGCTTAATATTATCGATTTAGACGAATGGAAGACAAATATATGACAAATGAAATGAAAATCTTACGTACATCAAAATTCGATTCATTGAAAAATACATTGCTGGTCTCTCCAGTCTGAAGCAATTATCTCGGTTCACATGACGGGAAATAAAATTTCTTCAGTCAGCAGGAATTTAGTTTGAAATTCAAATTTTAAAGAAACTATTGGCCAATGACTAGTAGACGTTATTTCATCTTTCTAAAATCCTTCGGACTTTCTATATGGTTCTTAGGAAATTGTAGATTACACCTACTCCAGTGAACTTGGTGTATTCTAAAAGACTGTTCCAAAAAATAAGATTACTTCGAAAGACTTAATCATCACAAAGTTGAAATGCACATTAACTTTTTGTTTACTAAATCCATTCAATGTAAAAATAAAATTCGTAGATAGGTCACTTCAGCACCATTAAAAGACACAACAGTACTTACCTCTATGTGTTATTAGCATTTTATCTACATTGTATGTATAACAGTTAGCTCTAAGAATGGAAGGCCCCTACAGGACAGTTTTTTTAGGTGAGCCAATTGTCTAATAAAAGTTCATAGGAAGCATTCATCTCATACTCTGAATTTATTGAACCGATATTAAAAAATAAGTGAATAGAAATAAACTTTTAAATGAATAAGTAATGAAAATTGAACGTGAAAGGCAATTAAATTTCCAAAGCGTTCACTTTATATCACCAGAGGTTCCTTTTTCGTTGCAGAAATTCTCTATTAACTCTCATCTTTAAATAAATTAAGCGAATATTTGTGTCTCCCACATTTTCTGAAAAAAAAATAAAAAAGAAACCTTGCACTTGTATTAGTCTGTCGATGTCCCTGGGTATCCAAAATTGCATTCACCTGTAGCTCAAATGACACTGATAATTCTTATTTTTCGATCTGGTCGTGATCTAATTTTAGGATTTGTCATCCCAATGCTAGCAGCAAGTACTGTACAGTAAATCCTGGCCACTACCAATTACCAATGATTTCGGTAATTTATATCCACCCGACCAGAACCTTTGACTTTTTGTCCGGACCACTTGGCTGCAATCTTGAACGTGATCCTTCCTCATTTTATGGCCACCCTCTCTGCCAAGTGCAAAAATAACTCGTCTCTTACTTCGATATATATTACATGGCTGACACTGGCTTAAACCCCCGCAACCTCGTAGATCTTTCTGACCTACATGATTAGTATTCATAACTTTCGGGCCACTAGGGGCTCAGATTAAACAACCACTCAGGTGCTGGCTCTGAAATTGGCTCCCAACATTCGCCTTGCTAACTTCATTTCAAGGGCAACTTTGACTACAAGCACCTTTATACCCCAGTTTCCATCTTTTCCCATCTGCAATCCATATTATATTATCCCTTGATTTTTCTTCTTTGATATTTACTCATTTTAGGGGCACTGGAGTCCGGCATCAATATGCAAAAAGTAAATTAAAGGTTATCACTGGTGACGACAAAGTCATCTCTAAAGGAGATACCCAGCGCTGCTGACCCATCTCAACATATATTTTGGTCCTGTTTCCAACCCTGGTATCTCCGTTTCTATTGATACGATTCTTTTCAGTAAGCGTACTTCTGAAAAGCGACTGATGTATTGAAAAGTTATTGTATAGAAAACTAATGATGAGAAAAATTCTAAAATTAGCTACTGATGGAATGTAAAAAGTTAAGATTCTAATTTTAAATTATAAAAAGGATTTTGGGTTTACTTTCGCTCAGGAATTCAATGAGAAAATCACTGCTCAGGTCCAACCAAAATTTGAAATATTTGGAATTGATGCTTTCGGTTATTCATTAATTCCTGTGAGCACCATGGCTGACCCTAACAAAACATTTACAATCGAAGATTTCAAGATACCTATGAAAAATATCACCTCCCAAAATGACGGGTTGAGATGACATTAAATATTTTATTATATTGGTTTGAAGGAGCCTCCTAGATTACTTGACGAAAATAGTCAAGTATGACTGAAAATGGTCCAAAATTATCCTTATACTCACTCCATAGTTCTTTTATGCATTCAGCTACAAATTTTAGATGCTATGACCTTCTAGTGAGCCGCAAAGATACAAATTTAATTATAATCCAGTTTTGGGAGACGATATCACTATTAATAACAATTTTCTCGAGAAATAATTCGTCACGTATGATCATCGCGAGTAAGTGACTGAAAATGCATTTCAACTCGGAGGAAAGGTTTATAGCTCTCATTAAATTAGAATGTTATAAACAATTATGATTCAAAGACGTGATTAAATATTCTAAGGAATATTTCCCCATAATACAGTTAACAGCACGTATAAAAATAACATGGACTCTGTAAATCGCGGGATGAAGACCGTTCCAACGTAAAATATTGAATTGATGGAAAGCATCTGCTGATAATTGCGTTAATTTATGCCGGTAGAGCGATACCGTTTGGGACTATTTGCATACTCGACACAAGTGGGGTAGTTTTGATTTCATGTGATCTTTCATTACTAGATAAAGGACTGCCGTATATTAAGTGTGTTCATTTTTGAAACGAGTATGATTATTGATTTAGAATAAATTTAAATGTATAGAAAAGTTTCCTGTAACGAGGGGCAGACTATGAAGAAAATATTTGTAATTTGATTCTGATCGTCATGTATACCTACTATTGGTATTGAAGCTATTTAAATACATATTGTAATTATTCTCAAGTACAGAAGTTATGTTTTGTTACCATTTTCTTCAGTAAATATGAATTAAACTATAGAAAAAGCTTACTAAATAAGCAACTTGGGAATAAATAGGGTTCGCGGTTCGTTTTTCTCATATTCAAGGAATTGCAACAAGTTTTTCTCTTATTAAATGAAAGGAAATACCTTTGGTCACTTCTCATGGAGAGTTAAATCTCTATTTTTTGCAGTCTACTAGGTTGGAGATTTAAGCATCTACGAATTGAATTTATTAGTTATTTTTCTAAGTCCCAAGGATGCGGCTAATGTTATTTTGAGGTTCTTCTGTTAATATGTCCTTGTTTTTATTTTCTTCTACCCCTTTCACACCTCCTTCTACATAAGTCTCCATTGTTCAATGTCTTGAAATTTGAAGAGTTTCCATTAAATTTAACATATAATTATTTAATTTCTTCAACATTCATGATCATATTGTGCACCGTCTTGTTTCCCATGCAAGTTGCTCGAAAAGAATATAGAATTCCCGTAAAATATTTCCTCTTCCTCCTTCGTAGGCGTTTCTCCAATTTATGTTATTTTCTATTATCCGCGCTTATTTCCGTGTAGTGATTCCAAGCATTCATATTCCTATAAACCTTGATTTAGTTTTTAAATTATTCCAGAATGAGCACCTAAATGCCAATTTTTCTGACATGTTCCAAAATTTAAATGTTCTATCTAGGCCGGGACATGCTAATTCTGCTCTTTGACACCGAAATGTAAAATGGACATTTCTTGACCCTTCAGCATTACACTGCCTAAAAACACTATGACATAAACATTATGTTCTTATCTACTATCAAGGCCAAGAATCGCGCTGTTTGAACCTGAAGTAATGGTTTTTTATTGTTTTATTTCTGTTCAATAGTTTGTACGGGCAATGCCGACCCCATTTTTCTGTACGCTAGCAATTCTTTTCTAACAGTTTTTTGAAAATTTTCATGGGGATTGAGTTCTATCTGGGTTTAAGGTACATATTTAAAGAGAAATAGGAACGTATCTCGGAGATTTACATAGCCATAATATGAACCTTGTGAAAATCAACCACTTAGTCTTGAGGGAGTCGGGGGAAATGGTGGAAATAGGGTGGTTTACTCAATTTTCCTGATAACTGAAGGAGAGTGTAAAGTCGAAAGGATTGGAAATACTACCGGTCCGTGCAGGAGACAGGTACCCACAATCGCTCAGTTTCGTATGGTTCCATCAAAGGCAGGTCAATATCCTTCTCCGTGGCCGCAATAACCCCACTCTCGCGCCTTGATGTCTACCCATAGACGCCTTCGGGTTTTTTTTGAAATTATTCGGCTTTCGAAATGGAATACTGGAGCTTCCCGTCCGTAGATAGAGGGCTCGGGGTGTTCGGTACCGCAGGACTATGGAACTATTTCTTTGGGAAGTGCAACATTGACTAGTACCATTGAAAAGCAACGCCCTCCTTCTTGCGCGCCATTCCCGATTCGTCCAATGTGATACGGGGGCGAGAGGTAGCGTTACTCTCGACAATTCTATCGACGATATCTGAGCAGCGAGAGCGCAGCGGTTGCTGCATACCGATCTGCACGGGAAACCTGCTGGACTGGTCGAAGTGGTCGCCCCCGCACCCAACGACATATCGTACTGGGCGGTCCCCGAACACGGCGAAATGTTGACGAAAGTCTGTGTGCTGGTGGGGGATGAACTGAGAGTTCCAGCTCGGTGTTGAGGCGGATTGATTGGGTTTTATACCAGGGGGTTGTTTTACTGCGAGGGGAAATGGGTTTAAATTGGCTGCTTTACTTGAAAGGGTTGGTATGGGGTAGTCTATGGAAAAGGAACTCATCCACCACTACTACATCATCACCGAGGTGAAATATGGATCCTGTAGTGACAAATCCATGGCTTACCATGTGCTCATAATGACCTCATCCGCGCGCCCATTTGACGCCTGTCCATAGACTCCTTCGGGTTTGAATATAGTAGGGGCGGCTTCCGTAGAAGATAAGGGCTGCTTACCACCGATTTGTGATGTATGGGAGGGTTTCGTTAGACACGGAGGGTTCACCGAAGACTTGTTAGTGTTGAGTACTGGAAGTAGGGGGGAAGGCAAGTGAAACAAAAGAAAAAGAGCCAGAAAATGGAAATTGTTCAGTTTACTGCAAGCAATATGAGGTTTGGAGCTCCTAATAATATTATATTCATAAATATTGAGGGGTTGTGATAGGGTAAAAATGGCGCTGACGGAAAAGGGAACCAGCAAGTACCCGACTTGAGAGTCGTTACGAATTACTAAAGTGCTAAGGTAGACTTTAAGGAAAGATGGAGAGGATTGGGTTTGAAAGCTGAGTGACTACTATAGTAGCCAACTCTAAAGTGGCAGGGTCTACCACCTATGCTATGTTACTGGAGTAAAAAAATGTTCTTGGGTCTGAAATTGACTCTCAACTTCCTAACTATTTGCGACTGGATCTGAATTTGTCTGCCAACTTGCGTTTCGTCTCATGGAGGAAGCAATTTACTTAGCTCATATAGACTTTTTTCCCAAACTAAAATCTTGATAAAACCACTATGAGCACCAGAAAAAGTAGCAAAAGATTTCTTGTGGACGCAAAGAGATTGACACAAGATACTTGAAAGAAAGTAAAAAAATCTTCATCCTCTAGATCAGAACCTAGCAGTTCCCAAAAGCCATCATATGTGCCCATGTACTCCCCACATACACCTGCGGATGGCCCAAAATTGTCCGCCCCTCTCTTCAAAGAATACAGATCACCTTAATCCTCCCCAACCGGTTCCATGGCCGGCACCACCTGCTCACACCACTTCATTCCTTCATCTCCCATATGACCCGGTCCGAGGCCCCTTTCTTCGTCTGCGGACTACTCTTCTTCCTCATCTCTCTCCCCGGCATCCTCCTCTTCTTCTTCCTCTCCGGACTCGTCCTCAGCCTCCCCTTGTTCCATCCCGTAGACCAGCTCGGGGGCTAGTCACTCCTCGAAGCACACCCCTGCCTTACCATCCTCCTCCCTAGAGTCTCCACCTACCGATTCCAGTGCTTCGATCTCTGCCAGCTGACGAGCAACGAGCTCCGTCCACCGGTTCCTGGTTTGGCGACGAAGATAGTCCCCGACGTCCGTTGGGCCAGAAGGGAATAAAGGAGAGACGGTGATGGGGCGAGAGTGACGGTTTTTGGCAATGGGGCGAGAAGGAGGGAGTCAGTGCGTGATGTCTGTCAAGGGGGTGTGAATTGTCGAACCTTTGTTGTTGTAGGGACGAAAATAAACTTTAGGCAGTGCCCGACCTTTCTAAATAGCGCCAAACTGTTCAGATTGATAGTCTCGCTGAATCAAAAAGTAGGCTAAAATTTGTCCTGTAGTAGGATTCTGTGTAACTAGCCTTAAAAAGGGTAATTTATGGCTAAAAGAATGTGTAGAATTATTGATTAAGGAAGAAGATATTTAGGGGCGACTAATATCAAATTAACGAAGAAGACCAGAAGAACTACCATCAAACGGGAAGTTAGTCGCTCATAAAATGAGAATCGAGAATAAAAGAAACGGTATAAAGGAATGTAAATTCGTGACGCAAAAGAAAAATAAAATAAAGTTAGAAACAAAGGGAAAGTGAATGAGGATAGAAACATAAAAGGGAGTGACTCTCTGTGCGTAAAGATAGTACCTTCAGTTTCTCGCTTAACAGATTGACGAATGAATTGATGCTAGCGGATTTTTTCTGTACTCGCGACCCACATGGTTCGGTACTGATTGATTAAGAAAATTCGATACTTCCTGTTTTGTACGTAGATGTGGGAAATAACTAGCTCCTGTTCCCAGAAATAGCGGAAACATTTGATGTTTCCCTCGTCGTACTAAAATAATGGTTGATTTACGCAATAAGATTTCAGACAAACTTCTCGCGGACTTCAGCATATGTGGCCATGTGTCAGATGGTGTTTCAGAATTCTGCAATTTGGCATGATAATTCTTGCCGAAATGGGGCCTTTAAGTGAAGCTGATTCTGCAACCCTTGGTTCGCGCCAACGACTATTCGCTCTAAATTCGGTTGGACTTCCAATGTGAGTTGTGTTGATCCTTTTTTTCGCACCTTTCCTCCTTTCTGCGTACAACATGGCAGCCCTTGCTGCTCTCACAGCTTCAAATGATCCTAATGCCTTCGCCCCAGCTGCCGCGCCAGCTGGCGATACGACCACTGCTTCTTTCGACTCTTTCACTGCTACCACCTCCATCGGTATCGTACCTTTCGCTTCTAACACCCCTGTCGCCACCGAAGCCACCGCCGCCGCAGCTGCCGGCGGTACCCCTACCTCCATTAATAGCTCTCCTGCCGCTGCCACATTCAAAACTGCCACCTTCACTGCTGCCGTTGCAAAGCAACGTACTAGGAGAAAATCTAAGATTTCTTCAGACCATCTTCTTCTGCCTCGCGAGGTTGCAGCTGCAACCTCGCACATTGCACCAAATAGGGAGTCGCGCGAAAAGCTTGAACTTTTGGCGCTCAAGGCGAATCAATCAAAGAGGCTTTCGTTTGAACTAAGATAGAAGAGTGCTCAGAACAGGTAAAACTGGCTACAGGCTCGTTTTGATGAGGTGGATCGCATGGAAGAGATAAAGAGCGATGTGGGTGGAGAGGTTGGAGAAAAAGAAGAGATACTCTCCGCTATGCGTGAAGCACGACAAGACCTGGCAGATCGTAATGCATAGAAGAGAAAAGCCGTTGTAGATGGAGATGGTGAGAAGGAGAGATTGGGCGCAGTTTTCAGGGCGCGGGCCATGGAACGGAGGGAAAGCAGTTCCGCAAGCGCTACAGAAGATGGTAGATCGTCGCTCTCATCGGCGCAGTCGAATAAGAAACCTTGAGTGGCCAGCTATCCTTTTGAAGATGATACTGCCGATTTCACATAAGCCATTCGAGGCGGAGTCGAGGCCAGCGCAAACCTAGAGGAAGCGAGACTAGCGCTCGAACGCGAACGATTTGAACAATAGAAGAAAGAGCGTAACATGGATCTTGAGGAACGCAATATAGAGCGGGAGACGTCTTAAAAGATAGATCTTGAAACTTTAGAGCTTTTGTCGCTGGATATGCGCAATAAGTAGCTGCCTGCTCAAGAATCTTTGTCTTCATTCCCAGCACGGGTCTCAAAAACCCGTCGCTTCACGTCTAGCTGGTCACCCCGGCCTCTTTGCTATACCACCACCTCATTTTATTGGGAGCCAGGGCAGGTATTCTATTTACTCGTCTAGAGAAGAAAGTTAATGGTCTGGAGACGGCGGCTTGTAGCTAAAATACTGTGAATCTTGGTTTCGATAAAGGCAGTTTTTCAATTTTTTAAGGAGCATAGCGTACAAACTAATGAGAACCAACAAGTCCTTTGCTGATAGGAATCTTTCTTTTGAATTCCATCGTAGTCCAATACAAGTTGACCTCCATGAACATCCATTCTACTGTGACCCTGCTCTTATTAATCGCTTTATTGAAAGCTGTCTGATTCTCGTTGAGGTGCGCTCCTTGAACGGAGTCACCAGGTACTACCGACGATTGTACCCACTGTCGCCATAGATGCAATAAGATTCCCTATGTACGTTTCCTAGGATTAAAGGCAGCTGTTACTCGAGGCCAGATTGATTATAAAGAGCCCAATCGTGCATTCTTCCCTCTGTAGGCTCGCTAACACGCAAGAACATTTCTTCCGGTGTGGCGAGCGCTTGATACTTCAGTACACGTTTGCCATTATGTCCATTATAAAGGACAGTTTGTGATCCGTTATCACCTGGTATAGATAGTGCAGCCATAGTACCATCAATAAGACCTACATAATTCGAAATTGAATGAGATCAGACTTGGCTTGCATTGCTCTTGCGAACGTTGACTTCTTCTGTTAAAAGAGAGAAGAAGCCATTGGGTATGTTATGAGGCCTTTTCTGGACTCCAAAAACAACTCCACTGTTTCCAAGAATATCTCGGATGAGTGAGAGGATTGTTTGCCGAGCATAGTTTCAATGTCGTTCCAACGACATGGCGTCGCCATTCTACGAAGCAAAATGCAGATGCTCAGTAATGGCGTCACCCAAAACCGGTTACTCTTTGTTGCAGTCGCCATCGAGGGGCATCAGATAATACGTACAAGTAAAAGTGTAGTGATGTCTTTTTTCTTAAAACTATATAGAGATAGACATTCCTCATCAGAGAATGAGTTAAAATTAAAAGAGAAACTTTTACTGGAAGTAAGATTCCCTTCACTAAGTTAGGCAGTCTATTTGCGGCGGCTATTGACATACAGACGAAGGACGCGTTGTAAGGGATCTGATTTACCCTATGGATAAGCTAGCCGAGGCTGCAGGAGAAGCAACATGACGGGACGCCATCTGTTGACTCTATTTTTGGCTTTTTGGAGTGCTTTGTCACGAAGGAGAGCTTTCCTTGTTCTCGCCATTACAGATCGGGAGTAATGGGATTGGAGAGATCATGGGGGTAGGTTAATACTCCTGTTGCTTTCCACATGAAAGGAGATATATTCAAATTATGCATAGCTTTATTCAAAAAATTCGCGAAAAAGAAGGTCATGCTTGGTGCCGGTCCATTGCTGAACCTAATCTCACATGTGCATAGGCGTAAACACTGTAATGATATACGGGCAAACGTGAGGCAACCCAATCGGGGGCTTTTGGAAATTCTATGCACAAACAACTCCTCAATGGAGGTTAAATGGCTCTATCTTTGTTACATTACTTCTATTTAACTGTTGAAAATCAGCACTAGAACTGTAAAATTTCGCCTCCAAAATTTTAATTGATCAAATATAATACTCTGGCAATAAATTAAACCCCTGCTTTCACCATTTTGTGCTTGAACTATCCTTACATCTCAATAATGACACTGCCCGTGTTAAATTTGTGCGTCACATGCGTAACACACAGAGAAATCTATCTTAACTTGAAGAAATCATTGATCCATTTCTGCTGCTTCGAGAAAGTCATCCTGGTCGAAGGAACTTCTGAGCGTCCATGAAGACGTTGGGAGACGCAGCGCTCAGATGCGAGAAGAGCAGTTGAAAAATTCGTTTGGTAAGAGCTAGTGGACGGAACTTCTCATCGATAGATGGAATAGAAAGGACATCAGTACTGTCTACAGCATATTCATATTTTCTCAAGTCATCTCATTCTGCTTTTCTTAGAACAAAAGCAACCAAATCAGATTCTGCCACAAGTCCAGTGCTTTTTCCTCCATAAAAGGGGGAACATGATGGGTTAGTTTACTTGGTCGTCTGACACTCCTAGCTTGGGCCTTAAAAGGATTTAAATTTTCACTAATCCCTACAAGATATTGCATAGGCACTACCTTTCAACTATTAAGAGGTATTAATAGTCGTCATGTAGGATATTCAGGGCCACAACCGACCTTATCTTTCAAATATTAAATCACCCCACATTCCCCCCTTGAAATATTGCCTCCTACTTGGGCCCTCAATCCTTTAGTCCACTCGCTCCATGTATTTGATATAGCGATCACATAATGAGCGCAAAAGTCGGGCTATAGTATCCCTAAGTCTTACCGAAAACTTCTAATGATTCCATCCGGCAACTCATCTCAGATCTGTTTCAACCATTTTAAAGCCGTTAAAATGAAGACTGATTAGATTTCCTTTGTATTCCCGACTAAAAATGATTTCGCGCAATTTTTAAAGTACTTTATACCTTAGCTTCGTTGATGCTACTACATCATCATGTAGAGATTGCAGCTTTGACCTTGTGTTCGGGAGTAAGAACTTTCGATATGCTCCGAGTATATGTTTTCTCCACCACACCATCTGCACTGCAATTATCCACTACAAATGATTCCTTTTGTTCTAATGTTTCCCTCATTTATTGATCCAATGAAACCAACCAGATATAAAAAAACTCTTAACCATCTAGGCTTTGCCATGGTATGATAATAAAATCCTAACTCCCCATCCATCCTTTTTTCAGAACATCGTGTTTTGAAGGAATTTGAGATATGGATGAGCTCAAATCGCCCTAAACCAAATTCATTGAAGTAGTGCATGAGCTAAATATTATCTTCGTCTGTTTAGTGCAAGTAAATAGTTCTATCTCAATAGAATTATCTGGAGCCATGTGAAAAAAGCCAAGGCACATCACATGTTAAACTATCCTTACTATCAAACTTTGACAAACTAATTCTTGAATTTGGAAGCACCTGAATTGTTTTATCTGCACCTTCATCACGTTCATAGCCGTACTAGTTGGAACCTTCAGACCTCATCTACCTCTTTTTGAAGTTTTCGGGCCATCCCTGACAAAAGTTTAGCTGAGTCTGACCACCTTCCAGCAGTCGATCGCTGGCGCTACTCTATACCATCTTTGCTCTAACGCATATCATTTAGCCTTTCATTCTGCAAATGATTTTATTTCTGTTCAACAATCCATCGAAATATTGCATTTCAAGAGTATAATTTCACCATTCTGCTGATTCTGGTACGTTTGATTAAGAATTTCCGGGCTTGTACACTATTCAGGCTTTAATTTTATTGATTTTGTGAAATTGTGGTATTTATATGCATTGGGAGAGATTAAATTCCTGTTGAACCCGTATAAGGAGCTTGGATAGAAACGTATCAATCTCGGAAAGCTATTTGATGGGTATTATATGTAAGATTGGTGCTGAATATCTTTTTTCTGGGCAATTTCTGTTGTTGAAGAAAGCATGGACCCTTCAGTTGCTGCTTTGGTAATACGATATACAAGTCCACCTGTTCGCACGGTGAAGAATCACTGTTGTGCTTGAATGTAGAAAAATATGACGGTTTCCCTTAAAATACTGTGGGACATGTGTGTTTGAAACGGGATGCTGATGCTTGTACCGTCTGGAGATCCCTTTCAATTTTCACAATTTGAATCGATATTTATTTCAAGTTTTTTTTGAGTGCTCTCAATTCCGTTACTCCCACCGTCGTTTCTGTTGAAAAACGACATCCACAGTTGGGGAATATTTGTGAGCTCGAGGTAGTTTCTGCCTAGGGAATTGATGCTGTTGGCTATTTGTGGCCGGCACTGAAGAGGACCTTGAGAGTGCCATTCAATACTGATGTATTTTTATGGTAGGACTATTCAATACTGATGTATTTTATGGGAGAACCATTCAATACTAATGTATTTTATGGGGGTACCATTCAATACTGATGTATTTTTAAAGGAGGACTGTTAGGCGCAGATTTTTTTTTGTCGCCGTCATCTACAGACCTTCAGTTTACTGTACTACCTATCCTTGTCCAAATTTGCTTATAGTTCCGGTCCTCCCTCGTCCTCCCTGAACCTCGCTTATCATTACCGCGGTCCTCTCCAAATTTACTTCCATTTTATCTAGATATTTTTACACTGTATCCACCCCTCTGAATCGATCCCGAATTAAGTTCTTTTTCCCTTTTTGCTTACCTCCTCCTCCAAAATCTTTTTTTTGAGACAAAGGGCGCAAATGCACTACTACAAAAATCCCTTGCAGATTTATTTTACCTATTTCTAATCTATAGAACCTGCCCCGGGAGCCTATTTAAACACCTTTATTCCAAGTCTTAAACGCTCCCGATCATTTTGCTCAGCACTCCTGTCCCCCTACACACCCCGCTCACCCCTTTTACAGAAACATGACGTCAAATCGCCCCTCTGTCCCTATCTCCAAAAACCGCCCTTCCCGTCCCATCAATGGCCTTCGTCTCGCCGCCTACGGGCCAACCGATGCCGACGACTACATCCGGCGTCAAACAAAGAAGAAAATCATCGAGTTCGTTCGCCGCCTCTTCATAGAAGAAGAGGCGAGGGAGGTAAGTGAGGATGAGACTGAGAAAGTCGAGGAGGAGAGCGGGGAGTCCTTCGAGGAATGATTAGCCCCTGAGCTAGTGTACGAGACTCAGGGGAAAGAGGATGAGGTTAAAGAGGAGGATGAGGTTGAAGAGGAGGATGAGGATGAGGATGAGGATGAAGAGGAGGATGAGGATGAGGATGAGGATGAGGATGAGGATGAAGAGGAGGAAGAAAAGGATGACGAGGACGAGGACGAGTTGGAGGAGGGAAATGGGGGCATGGAAAGTGTTTTACTGGTGGGGCCTGGACTGGAGAGTATGGATCAAGTGGTGCCGACGCTGGAACCGGATGGAGATATCTTTAGTAGTTTAGATATCTCCCAGGAGGGAATAGAGAGCTGTGAGCCATTCGCAGATATTTGTGGGGACTGCTTGGACAGCATGGATATTTTAGAGGAGTTGTTTGGATCTGATTTAGAGAATGGGAAATAAGAGGACCTCATTGATTGTTAGTTTCTTAAGTATCTTTTGTTTAGAGTATATCATCCACACAAATTGTTTGTATGCATTTCCTGGTACCTTCTGTAGTTTTGTTCGGACTTTAGGGGTAGCCAAAAGTCTATATAAGCTGAGTAAACCGCTTCCTCATGGAGAGGTCAAGCAAGTTGGCAGACAACTTCAAGCCAAGTCCAGAGTAGTAGGAAGTTGAGAGTCAACTTCAGACCCAAGAAGCATTTATTTTACCCTAGTCACTAAGCATAGGTGGTAGACCCTGCCCCTTCCATACTTGCTTGTAGCCCATTCAACTGTCTTCCCTATACACTCCTTTTCGTTCGTTCAACTATACCACGGTAGCACTTTTGTCGCTTGCAACACCTCCTTCTTGGGGTGGTTGATTCTGAATATCTCTTCTCCCGACGATTTACCCCTATCAAGGACCATTCAATACAGATATATTTTTGTATGGCATTTCCTCAGCAGTTCATATGGCTCCAACATGTTGGTGTCGGATCAAATATTATCTCGCAGAAGTAATTGAATACTGTAATGGGTGGTCTGTTCATGACATCACCCTGCTCACCATCTCTCTCTTAGAAAGTCCTTTTTATTTCCTCTCCTCCAAATACACTTTTGTGTTGCACGTTGAATCAATGCATGCCGACTCCCGCTACGGAAATTCTCATCAATTCTATGTAGTATATAAGTGGCTCATCTTATGTATGGGGACAGCAGAGAGAAAAATGATAAAAAGTAAAAAGGGGTATTAACGTCCAGACTACCAAACTACTCATCTGGGTAGTCAACTACGGGGAGCGTGCAATCCATGCTGGGCACAGTACTGATACCGGCAGTGATCAAGCACCCCGGGCTCGGTTAATATGCTCGCGTTGAGCGACACTGGCCAGTTTGCACAGCGAGCAGGTTAGCAAGCCAACATGTCGTCAAATCCTGATATTGATCGATTTAAGAAGAGTCTCCCTCATGGCGCCTCCAACGAAGACAAGAATACGTTTGCTGTGTACTCCTAAAGTATCTACAAAGAGAAAAACTGGAAAGACAGTGATTTATCGGGATAATTCGCAGACGATTTCTCATCGTTTACAAAAGAAGACCTCACAAATTTGGATACTGATGCTCGTCGACAGCTCCGAAACCATTTACGTACTAATGGAGTTTACGTTCGAAAGGGGAGTAACATACTTATTGCTGACGCTTTATTGGAAGCAGTACAGAACGAGCTGACTTGGCTGACGGATGAGGTACCTGGTACTATCGATGCATCCCAGAATGTACACGAAAAACAGGCCCGCAACTTATCGGGCAGAACGAATCTTACAAATGAGACAGGAAGAATTTCAGCTTCTTCAATTTCGTTCAATTTATTTAAAGCCTACCATGGAGATTCTGACCGCTATAACGGGGATACCGGGGACAACTTCGACAGAAAATACGCAATTTTTACAGAACGCTGTGAGCAAATTGCTATCAATGATGATAAGAGACGACGAGCCTTCTCCATTATGTTATGTGGAAACGCACGCCAATACTATTTCGATTCCTGAAGAAACAAAGGATTTTGCCTGGAGGAATTGGTTGAGATGACAAAAGCACGATTCCAGACAGCTGAGCGGCTGAGAGCTTTATTAAGAGAGTGGGACAGTATGACGTTGGAAAATTTAATGGGTTTAAACAATGGAAAATCTGCTATAGAGTGTCTCGACATACTCATTAATCGATTACAGGACATTAGTTCATCATTGCCGAAAGAGTATCGCAATGATACCATCTTACGAAACAAGCTTCTAAATGCTACCAAGGATGTGAGTGAGTGTAGTCCTTCTTACTTCAAACCAGCGGACACCCTGCAAGGCGTTATTGCTGATTTACATGCGTCCCTTGCTTCTTGCAAAACCAAGACGGAGGTTCTATTGAATACAACCGAAAAAATAGACGCCATGTTTGTGGACAGGAGGTACCGTAACAAAAACAAATCAAACAAGAGTACATGCTTTGTATGTAAGAATGAGGTCTGTTGGTCCAGTAACCATACAAAGGCCGAGCGACTCCGTGCTCTTAAGCGTAACAAATCCTATAAGAAAATATAGGCTTACTTCAAGGAGTAACTTGATGATAGTTCTTCTTCTAGTTGCGACTCGTCAGAGTAGTGCGACTGCATGGACTAAATGGAAAACATCACCCCTAGTATTACTACTTTTAATATTGACTGTGATTGTGACTCTAGCGGATGTGACCTTTTGCCAGCATCTGGTGTTGACGACATTAATAATGTCTCCTCATTTGTAGCACACCTAAAAGAATCTACGGCAATTCTTGCTATGACTTCGGCTGTCTAACGCCCCAAGAGATACTCTGGAGAACACTTCTATGGCGTCATGGTAGACTCGGGATGTGCCCGTGGTAGTACTGGCGGAAAAGCACAATATGACGAATACTGTCGTAACACAGGGATTTAACCTAATATTGACTCATCGAACACTGCCACAGTTTCGTTTGGTAAGTGATCTGCTCATTCACTGGGAATTGCTACTGTGTAATTTCCTTTCAACGGTGTAGTAATGCATTTTACTGCGCATATAACAGATGAGGACGTCCCAATTCTGCTTGGGCTCAAGGATATAGACCGGCTTGGATTATACTACCATAACATCACGGAGAAACTTTTCAAGGTCCACTCTGGAACATCCGTTGATATAGAACGAGAGTTTGGACACGCTGTTATACAGTGGAACCCTGTCTCTAACTGCTTCTATACTCATTGTGAACTTCGGAGATTACACAGGCGTTTCGGTCACCCTACCGCCGTCAAACTAACAAAATTATTAGAAAGGGTAGACATTGATCAAGTGGATCATAGCACTCGCACTGAATTGGACGAAATTACAAGGACATGTATACCATGCCAAAAATACGCCCAGAAGCTAAGACGCTTCAAGTTCACGATAAGGGATGACAAGACATTCAACCAAAGTGTGTTCTTTGATATATATATTATTTATCAAACAAGCCGGTACTTCATGTTTTCGATGAGTCAGCTAGATATCAGTCAGCACGGTGGTTGCCGTCTGTGACTTCTGCATCTATATGGCGAGCCCTTAGACTATGCTGGATTGACACCTACTTGGGTCCTCCTGACCTCATCACGTACGATGCAGGCAAACAGTTTGTATCAGCTGCTTTTCAAGCAAAGTCAGACATGCTACACATCAACACAAACCATATTCCTGTTGAATCACCCAATTCGTTGACTTATGTTGAAAGATACCACGTACCACTTCGAAAAGCGTACTGGTTGATCAAAGAAGAGGCTCCTACCCTCGATGACGAGGCTGCCTTACAGATGGCTATGAAAGCTTTCAATGATTCTGTTGGTCCTGACGGGCTAGTTCCTACTTTATTGGTTTATGGGGCGTTACCCCGTCTTGGACTTCCAAATGAAAAACCGACTGGTACTATGTTTCAAAGGGCTGATTCTTTAAAGTCAGCTACCAATGAGATTAATAAGCACTTCGCTACAAGGACAGTTAAGGAAGCTTTGTCTTCAAGAAACGGGCCCGATACCTCAGATATTCATACAGCACCTATTGGTTCTCATGTGTTGGTTTACAGGCCTAAATAGGATAAGTGGGAAGGTCCGTACGCTTTACTTTGCATAGATGGAGAAACCTGCAGTGTCGTACTGCCCCATGGACCTACTCCATTCCGAAGCACTGTTTTGAAACGTTTCTTATTACCACGTTCCCACACTAGCCGCCCTAACTCTGATTTGAGCAATGAGTTTGCTGAAGTAATGGCTGCGACCGTTACGCCGCAATCATCTAATAATGACCGTTTTAAACACTTCCGTAAGAAAGAGATGGACGGGCTCATATCTATCGGCGTTTTTAAACTTGTACCAGAATCTGAAGCTGCAGTCCGTCGTACTTATGGAAGCCGGTTTGTTGATGAATTGAAATATGAAGGCCTCCCTGAAGCATATGAAAAGTCTAGATTGATTGTGCAAGCATTTAATGATTCGGAACATAATTTACTCACATACGCCCCTACAGTAAAACGCGCTTCTCAGCGTCTACTACTTGCTCTCTGTGCTATTAATCCAGAAATTCAAATTTTCTCCCGTGACGTATCGCAGGCATACACACAATCAAAGAGCTTAATTAATTTGCATATCTAAGTAAGGCCTCCTGCTGTGCTAGGATATCCGGAAGGGACACTTCTTTACATTTTGAAGCCACTATACGGTATACCAGAGGTTGGCACACACTGGTTCACAACCTACTTCAATCACCACACTGAAGTGCTGCGCATGAAGCCATCTACGTATGATCGGGGGGAAATTTGGGGTGTTTTTAATGCATGAAAAATATGGTCAGCTGTTCCCTAAGGGATGTCGTGATGGTAAAGGCTTACAATGTAAAGGGTTGGCGGGAAGTTGTGATCGGTGCTTTATGTTTTTTCCACACATCAAGAGTTATGATAAAAAAACCGGCCGAAGGGATTCACATGTCTACAGACTGACGATTCATTGAATGGTGGGAACTCTACTTTTGCTGAATTGGAGCAACAGGCTAGTTCCCGATTTAAATCGAAAGTGGCTCAGTACCTCGACAAAATTGGCACACTAAGGTTTAATGGTGCACTCATCACTAAGGAAAACCGCTCATAAACATTGAATTAACCTGATAATATTGGAAAAATGAATACATTGGATGACACAGAAATTTCTAAGTCTGATTTTATCTCACAGAGAGCTCGAGGCTCCTATATGGCTGCAGTTTGTAGACCAGATGTATCATTTGGATTTGCTATAGCATCTCAAGTGACAGATCCTGATTTATCAGCGGTGAAGGAAATAAATAAGTACATAAGAGCCTGCATGAAAACCCCTGTATTGGTCTAAGAATTGTGAAATTGGACAAGAATTCTCTATCGATTTCAGTTTTTGTTGACGCCAGCTTTGCTAAAAATAGCGACATGAGTTCACAAATAGGTATGCTGGTCACGCTTATGAATTCTACTTGGAAAGCCTACATCATACATTACTCGAGTACTAAGGCAAAGTTCGTTGCTCAGAGCGTGTTGGCGGCTGAGTTATTTGCGATGGTCTACGGATTCGACATTCTAGAACAATCCGATTTACACTGAGCTCAATTTTTGGGAGAATCGTTCCGCTTCAGATTTATTACTGATTCTAACAGCCTTTACGACTGCATGGTAAGAATCAACTCTACTACAGAAAAGAGACTTTTAATTGATCTATCCCTGTTGATGCAGTCATACGAACGAAGAGAGATCACGCATGTGTTCTGGATTCCAACCCATCAGAATCCTGCTGATGCCCTAACCAAAGGAAACCCTGAGCCAGCCCTAGCACAGATGATGAAAGACAATATGCTTCAATTAAGCCCAAGCGCATGGGTTGATAGAGCAAGGCCTGACTGTGCCTGATGGCATTTCTGCTCTATTTGAAAATCCCCGAGTGTCGGATCAAATATTATCTCGCAGAAGTAATTGAATACTGTAATGGGTGGTCTGTTCATGACATCACCCTGCTCACCATCTCTCTCTTAGAAAGTCCTTTTTATTTCCTCTCCTCCAAATACACTTTTGTGTTGCACGTTGAATCAATGCGTGCCGACTCCCGCTACGGAAATTCTCATCAATTCTATGTAGTATATAAGTGGCTCATCTTATGTATGGGGACAGCAGAGAGAAAAATGATAAAAAGTAAAAAGGGGTATTAACGTCCAGACTACCAAACTACTCATCTGGGTAGTCAACTACGGGAGCGTGCAATCCATGCTGGGCACAGTACTGATACCGGCAGTGATCAAGCACCCCGGGCTCGGTTAATATGCTCGCGTTGAGCGACACTGGCCAGTTTGCACAGCGAGCAGGTTAGCAAGCCAACATGTCGTCAAATCCTGATATTGATCGATTTAAGAAGAGTCGCGTATTTCACGCGGTAGTCTCCTGCTACAAATGGATTTGGATGAGTGGCCGAACATTGCCCCCTTACTGCATCACTACAAAGCGCACTAAACAATTCTCTATTCGGTCATTGCGCAGAAGTGGCCCCTGTTACGTTATTTTACCGGAACGGGCCCCTCTCTACCGATAAGTACGTTTATACGATCATGTCAATGTGTACCGGTCACGGTGACACATTTGCAGCGCGAACAGCCCCAAAATGTGGACGCACTTACGCAGAAGGTTTCCGAGGTAGACCTGGTCGCACAAGAATGAAAAATGTATACATCGTAATAGAGAACGTTCCGGTGCTGCATTCTGTGAGAAGCTAGCCAACTTCAGTGAAAGGAACTTATTCCTTGTTGCGTGAGAGGGATTTCATGCCGACAAGAAGCTCAGCCTAGGGTAGCGGGGCCCGCGTCGAGTTGTTACGTTTTTGAATGATTGCGTTTATCCAGCAGGGACCAGATGCAGTCCTGACAAACTTGTAAAGGCTAAAGTTGGACAAGGTTAATGCGCAGTGCGGTATCGCTGTCATCTTTGAGTTGACTACTGAAAGACTAGTTGCTGTCTGCGGAAAGGCGAAACATTTATCAAGACTGAAATATAACAATAAAAGAACAACCAGGCAGGCATGACCGGAGCTCAAAGTCAAGATCCAAGGGGGGAAAAGGTTTGGTGCTTTAAAGGTTATAGGTACTGACGGCTGTTGCCGGAGAGGGACGAGGTATATATACGCGCTAAGAACTAGCGGGTTTGTAATTCTGTTTGTTGCAAACCTAGTGGACGTTGATTATTCGAGACTTTTAGGACATGAATGCGTTGATATCAGTACGCACGCAATTGATTACGGGAGCTTCTCTACATCATGGTAACTTGAATTCCTTCAATCTGGGTACGAGAGAGACTGGCTTATGGCTGCAGTGGGGCCACGCCTGGAATCTGAGTTCTTTTACTGCTAGTGGAGAAAGGATCCGGTCCTGAAGAAATCCACTCTTTAACTGTTGGCATATCGGTAGTGTGCCGGTTTTAGCATTTCAGAAACTAAAAAGCACTTGTTAGGCCAGTTATAGAACAGGCGGTGGTGTACGTCACTAGGATGGCGGCGTGGCTCTAAAATATGATAGCTCTCACCATGAAGTACCGATCTACAGCACGTTTGGCGATTGACAATGCTTCTTCTGTAATGAGGGAATCTGCCTCGAAGTATCACCCTCCGAGTGCAAAGATTAGAAGGAGGACGGGTTGGCCTCTGCCTGGTATACCCTCCAGGAACCTCTGGTAGGCCTGGAATGCATCATACCAAGGACTAAATTAGTTTATGAATCGAGTCCTCGCGGTACTTGGTCCCCCTGGGTCGCTTTATCCTTCCACGAGCTGGTATCCAACGAGGCGACGAAGGGACGAAAGAGGTCCGATTCATCAAATAATTGCCTTCCAAGGCATATCTCTCCATCTTTTTCGTAACGGTGTAACATGTTTTACATAGCTTTGTACAGCCGATATATCTTTCCCGTTTGATCTTCCACCGGCAGAAACCGTCTTTTTCTAGTTTTCTCCCTCAGGTTTGACTTTCTTGGTTCCCACCCGCCCTGCCATTGCCGACACTGCGGGAATCACCTTTACGTAGAGGTGAGCTGCGATTATAGCTTTTAGGTAATGAGAACAAAGGAAGGCACTCGTCTCATCCCAAGAGTGTTGGGCAATAGTCTCGGATCGTGCACAAATGGACAAAAAGCGTGGCTGGCCAATAGGGCTGAGAGCAGGTGTAGGTGCATCGGTCCATTTTGGCCGATTTTCAAACCCAAGGTCTGTCAACCTGCAAAACAGAACACGTGCTCCCGCTCCCCTCTGTTCCGCGCTAACAGCATCACCTAAGAGGGTTGCTACTGTTTGGAAGTTTGGACTGGCTGTCAGCTCTGTGAAGGTATGGTGCCTGGGCGTGATACCTAATTGTTGGTGCGATTTTACAATGCCCGCGTAATGTGTCCGGTGGATACTGAGCGATGTCGCGCGTAGCTGGCTCTCGTAAACTGCTTGCATCGATACGCTTTAACGTCGCTGTCTGCGACGGCCACAACGCGAAAAACTCAAAAGCAGCGTAAGCAAGGACTTCACAGCAAAATATGAAAAGTTAGTTCCTTTACAACAACAACAACAACAACAACAACAACAATCAAATCCGCTTGTTTGTTCACGTAGAAATGTGAGTCGCTGTAGATGGGACGTTGTGACCTGCCACCATCTTATCGAACGCCCCACGTTCCGTATATCCATACCCGTAAAAGTTCTTGAACGCCTTCCACCCCTTTGGCTTCTTTTTCGGTTTCTCAGCCGCCGACACATCCCTGGTATCGTCACTAATTCGAATCTTCATGTCCATCACCGGCACGCTGAATTCCTCCACCTCCTCCAGATCCTCATCCCCGTCTTCATCATCCAACGGCATAGGATGGTCCGTCTCTGCCTCCGAATCGTCGATATCCGCCACCATATCCTCAGGCAACGGTCTAGGTCTTCGACGAACAGGGCGCACGGACCGCTCCCCGTTTTTTACCCCTTCCTTATCATCTTGGATTCCCACCTCGTCTCTACTCTTAATCGATGACCTTCGCTTCCCGTCCGACAGCACCGAAATTTCCGACGCCGTACTGAACCGTGCTTGCCCACGACCACCCACGTCCCCTTGCACCATGCTCGTCGGTGGTGTCAGCGATTCCGTGCTCGCATAATCCTCATTCATCACGTTACTCGCCGGCAGCCACGACTTGAGACTCGAACTCAGTTCCTCCAAATAGCCCTCCGCAATCTTCACATGCGCCCCCTTCTTCCTCGAAATGTCCAACTGCTCCCTCGCCTCCTCCAACTTTTGAAACGTCAGATTCATCGCCCTTCTTACTGCCCGTTCACTCGCGCGTGCCTTGCGCGCCGTGGACCGTAGTTCCAGCGCCCTCGCCCGCAGTCCCCTAAAGTCTGACGCCTTCTTCTTGAGCTGATCCCTCAGGTGCTCATTCTCCGTCTCCACCTCATCCACATGTTCCTTGAGATACGTCACCTCTTCCTTTGAGGCCTGCAACTCCACCGACAGCGCGATCGCGTTTGCTGTCTCCACGCCGGACTCAAAGGCGATTCCAGACGTCCCGCGATTCTCCGACACCGACGTAGACATATCCGTAAACGAACTGCTATTGGAGTCTCCACCGTCGCCGCCGCGCCTCTGTCCCCCACCCACATTTCCCTTTCCACTCCTGAGCCTCGATATCTCATCCTCCAACGATGTGCACCTATCCCGCAGCAACGCAAGCTCCGTGGCAGCCTCCTTGTATTTCGAGCGATAGTCCACCACCTCGTTACGTATGGCCGAGTTGGTCACCTTCTTTGCCCGCTCCGCAAACTTGAGGGTACTCAAGGTCTCCTCCACATGCAACGGACTAGGGGTCATGGCACACAACACAGCAGTCTTTGCATTTCCCCCCAACGCCGGCCTCAACAACCTGGTCAACTTTGAATCGCGATACGGCAAATGGCCAATCTTGGTGACATCACCACCACTGGACGACAGCTTATTAATAATGGTTCCCAGGACCAACAAGGACTTGTTAATGTGTGCGCCCTCCTTTTGCCTGGCACCCTCTGCGCCCGTAGACTTGAGACGCTCGGAGCCTGCCAAATCGACCAAATTGAGACTACTGGCGCGGAAACTTTGGTCGACACCCTCGCCGCCCTTGGATTCAATCTGCAACGTAAACACGGTATGACTGCGACTACTCCTTGCATTCATCTTGGTCTCGCCGACATGCCTCGCAGCCTGCCCCTTTTCCAAAACGGCCATGGCATCCTCAAAACTCTCGACAATAGTCTCCTCGGCATCGACAAAGACCCTCCCCGCCTTATCCTCCCTGACGGTCAAATCGCCTCTCAACGGATTCTGCAAATCTCGAATCTTCTCATTATAAATCTCGACATAGGCGACTCGGACCAAAAACTGCCTCGTCTTGCTCATGTTGGCAGTCCTCAAGACATGCTGAATAGCCAAAGGAGTAATACCCGGATCCTCAGCGTGCCCCAACATAGTATGTGTCTTGCCACTACTGGTCTGGCCATAGGCGAAGATAGTAGCATTAAAGCCGCCCAAGGCAGAGTCGACGATAGGACATGCGATGGACTGAAAGACTTCCTCATTGGTAGAATCGGTACCAAAGACGGAATCATAATAGAAACACGGGACTTGAAGGAAGCGCGTCTGTCATCTGACTTGGATGCGACCTTTTCATTGCGACGTATGGAATTATCAGAGGCTAGCCAAGCATGGGACGGGTTCCTGGCACCGGCGGATTCTCTGGTGTTGAGGGGACGGACGCGCACGCCGACGATGACGGAGTCCGTCATGACGGGTGGTGAGGGGGGGGGCAGGGGGGTGTGTGTGGGGTGAGAATGGGAATTTTGGAGCGACTAATGGAGGGAGGGATGTTTGTGGAGGTTGAGTTGGGGTGTGATGGGGTGGATAGGTAGGGGGGCGAGGGGGTTATTTTTGGGTGGGGTGGGGGCCCGAGGGGGGCGGTTTTGAGACGAGGGCGGGTGGGAGGTGGTGAATTTGAAGGGGATGTGGAAAGGGGGGGCGGGGGCTTGGAAAGAGTGGTTGGGGGCGGGGCGGTTTGCGGAGCTGCGGTTGTTCGGGCTGGGATTTGGTGGTGGGGTGGAGGGAGAAGACGGAGGGAGGTGGATGTGGGAGCTGGGTTTAGGGCGGGGGCGGGGGGCGGGGGTTTGGCGGGGTATGAGGGGTGTTAGTGCGGAAGGAGGGTGGTGTACACTACTGTACTGTACAGTACTGTACCTACTGTACTTGGCTGTACGGTACAGATACTATCTTGTACAGTACTTGGATATAAGAGTTGTTGTCGTGGGGTACAGCACAGTACAGTAAAGTACAGTAGGGTATGGGGCGGTGGATGCGGGGGGTAGTGAGGACCGGTGGGTCTGCGGTGTGTATAAATACTGTAGTCTCGATGGACCAATGAGCATGATTCGTGGGCGGCACTGTACCATTGTTGGCCAATGTCCCAAAAGGGATACAGTGCACTACTGTATGTGGCGCATTGTGGTCCATATTGGGAATGCCAAATGGTCTTGGCATTGGGCCATGAGGCCGAATATGGCACACTCGATTTTTGAGCAACATCTTGTTGCCATATTTGACAAACCGGTCCAACATTAAAATTTCCTTAAAAGAGCGCACACAACTACTGTACAGTACAGTATCAGGGGCCCCACAGTTGCACGACGGTATTTGCCATTGTTTGAATGTTGTCCCGTTCCGCATGGGCCATGCGACAGGATTCTTCAATACTCTTTCGAGCGATTCGACGTGGCATTCGGTCATTCATTCCAATACACGAGCTAGAGAGGCCCATGCGTCGACAAATAATGACGCATCGCGTAATAGCCGACCAATGGCCACCCTGCTGCTGACGAGGCCCATTTTCTCTCTCCGCTACTCGGGGTGACACTTGTCCCCTTCCTTGCTTACACAACCTACCACATGCCGTTTTTGAATCCAAATTTCTATTCCAATTCCAACAACCACATGACGTGATGTAAGCCAATAAACGCACCTCATTGGATAAAAGACAATTCTGGTTCGCTGGTATCTCCAATGGTCCACGTTGATGTCCTTGCTGGACTGGACCTACTCCACCTCCACACCGCTACAACACTCCAACACGGCACACCAACCCGCTGGTGTCCATTGCCCTCAGAACCGCTCATCCCCAAACCGTTATTACCTACCGTACGGTATTCCCACGTCACCCGAATCCAACTTCCCTACCACCCTCCCACCCCACCCAATTCCTCCACTCAACCAACAGCCCACCCCCCCCCCCCCACCCCGCACCACCAAACCAAACACCACACCCCACATCCATTCCAACCTCCACCACCCCTTCCCTCCACCCGCACCCACTCTCAGCCCCCCCCATCACTCACACCACAACCCACATTCCCATAACCCCTCCCAGCTCAACCACCTTACCATCTCGCACCAATAACAACCCCGCCACAATACCACCCCCCCCCCCACTAGACCACATTCCACATCCGACAACATCCCATCCCACACCTCTGCCCGCGCGCTCCCACCTCCCGTGAAATACCCTATCCAATCATGCCCCCTGCCTCAACAACTCACCCCGTCCACACTCCACGCCACACCATTCCTCCCCAAACTCCCAACCCCCCACCGCCGCCCACTGCCCGCGGCACACGCTACCGTCGCACGCCGGCATATTCCCATTGCTTGTTCCGTTGTGACCGACGCTTGTCCTCGACGGTGTCGATTCGCGTCCTTGCCCGCGATGTAGGCAAGCAGAGTGTTCTGTACCTTGTTTCTGCATGCGTGGTACATGGAGACACGTGTGCGGGTACTGGGGGAAGGGATTTGGTTTGCATGGGGTTTTGGAAACGTGAGTCGGATGCTTGCTTGTTGGCGCGTGATGAGGGGCTTTAGTCGATGCTTATCTTGAGGCGTGGCGGAACGTTGCTTATCCTCCCGTCAGCTTTCCTCTTGCAACCTCGTCCCACTCCATTTAGTAGTTCTTTCTTGTACAGTACAGCAGTCCAATACTGCAGTTACTGTACACAGGTACTGTATCAACCAATGGCTGCAAACATTTGCAGGGAATACTGTACAGTGCTTGAATCGTATGTACAGTTCTTCATCAAACACACCCGCATTACAGACGTGCCCAAAAATATGTCCGCCAAAGCTATCCACGACACACACTTCCGCCAGTTTGTCCGACAGCTCCCCACGTCCCTCGCCAATCAACATGCCAGTCTTCCGGAAAACACGCCAGCAGCCAGCCTTGTTGCCAACCCCGATAATCCACGCAACATCCTACATCGAGCCTAGTCCGAGTCCGCAGCAAACTCCGTCCGGAACAACGACGAATGCACGACGTTCTCCAACCTCACATCGCATCGCATTCAGAAACAGGCATTCCGCAAACAATCCGCCGTCCACCATATCTGAAAACGCGCCCAGGAGCCTTCCTCACCGCACACTCCACCGTGGTCAACCCAACGTCCATCGAGATGTGGTCAGTGATGATGCTACATCGCCACCGGGAGTTCCCATGGATTCCCTGCGAGACCATGCCGCAGATCTGCGTAACAAAAGGTCTAGAGTGGACCAAATGGCACGCAGCGGTGGTACAAGGACTCGGGCAAGAGCTGTACATGGCGGCAGGAGTTGGCGTCCGATACGAGGTGAAGTACCGACTCCCAGGACTCAATGCCCGGCCTGCAGAGATTCTGCTGCATCCGCCGTCGGATACATCAAACACCCCGCCCCCTCTCTCCCGGTGGCCTACGACGTCACCGTATCCTCGCCATTCCAGGAGAGCTGTATGTCAATGGGAGCATGGAATGCGCGGGCCGTTGCCAATGCAGCGGAAAAGCGGACGAATGTGGCTGCCATTCCTGGCGAGGTCCTGCCGGGACGGTCGAGGCTAGGATGCAATTTTGGGCCGCTAGCTTTTGACTCGCTGGATCACCTTCTGAGACATCATCATCCAAGGTCAGAGAGAAATACCCGGCAGCTGTAGCAAGAGATGCTCTACTGGAGGAGTGACGTCTCGATTGTATCAGAAGCATCATTAATAGTAATAATATTACATACACGTTATGTCGTGACCCACAACACACAGAATTCAGTCACCCGATTTAAAATTCGATTTGCAGTGACCTAGTAGTATTGCACACACGCAAAGAGTGATAAAATAATGAAGAGCACTACAGAATAGATTTCAGTTTTTCCAGACAATCAAACAAACACGCAAATCTGCTGCGATGTACGAGTAGTTCGAAATGGAAAACGCGGCCTGGTAAAAGACCGCCAAAATTTCGAAAAGAATGTATTTTATCGAGCCAGCCATTTAGGCACACGAATGACATTAGAGGGATTACGCAACCGAAAAACTGTAAAAAAACTGCAACGAGACTCTAATTTAATTACAGTAGCAAAAATCATTGCAGAATTCTGCAATGTCGCGTGAGCCACATTGCAGAATTGTGGCCTTTTAGTGAAGTGAAAACTGCAATTGTACCGTAATACGTGTGCAACGTTTCTGGAGATTTGGCGCGTACAATACTAGAAATTGAATGCATAGCACTGCACCAAACGTCCCTCTCATCTTTCGAACTACATATCCCAACCCACATGTACCCTTGCCCCACCTTTACCCCTACCCTTTACCACACCCCTTTTTCTTATCCCTATCTTTATCCCTATCCCTATCCCTCACACACTGCTCGACGCGTTGAAAACCCTGCAGGACCTCGCCACTGTAGCCGAATCCCAGTTGGAGGAACAGAACCCTTCTCCAAATAGAGCGGCGAACTCTGGTGACACTACCTCTAGCACAAACACAATTCAGAAGGCGCCCCAATGCAGTGGTGAAGCAACAGCGGTAGCTCCCATCAGGCGTAGACCGAAGTTCAGCGCAAACGATTAACCTATCATCGCAGGAGAGGTAGCAGCTGCAAAAGCGCACATTGCACCGAATGGTACCACGAAGGAGCGATTTGATATTGCGGCGAAGTGTGCGAACGCGACGCTGAAAAGTTCTTGTCTTGTGACTTGGAAAGCAATTCAGGACAGGTACAAGAGCATTCAGAAACGGTTGGACGAGCGGGATGCAGTCAACAAACGAATGAGTGGAATCGGAGGGGAGGTGGGAGAGCTAGAAGAACTTCTGAGCTCTATGAAGGAAAAGCGCGACGACTTAGCGGGCGCAAAAAGCGCGAAGTGAAATGCTGCGGCGGAAAAGGATGCTCAGAAAGAAAAGATTGGGACCTTAATTTGCTCGACAGCGATGAAGCGGAATTCAAACGAAGAACTTAACGAAGCAAGCAGAGAAGCACAGGAGCGAGCAATGAAAGGGCCGAAGAAGTCTACGAGCAAACAGGTTAAGAATCCGTTTCAAGGCGATATGGAAATGTGTGTGGCCGCGCTCAAGGCATCAGATGAAGCCAGGATTTCACTGGAGAAGGAGAATTTGGAACTCCTGCCCCGCACGCTCGTTCCTCGCGACCTACGCTTCTGAATTTGCCCTCGCTCCTTGCGCGAAGAAAGAATCAAATCAAAACAAGTGGCCCTTTCTTTACTTTGAATTCAAAAATTCTTCAAGAGTTGGTGGTGTGCAGTTGAAGTACTGAGATGTTTGCTTTGGATAGAAGGAGTTTCGAATGTTGCAAATTAACATACCACAATAGTAAAGCGCAGCGACGGAAGACAACCCAATCCTCAACTTTCTCCTGAAATCAACCATAGTCCAGTACAGTTTGACCTCTTTGAACATCTGTTCCACAGTGACTCGACTATTGACATAGCCTTGTTGAAGTTCTTCTGAGTACTGTTGAGAGAAGAACCTTGGAAAGGAATCTCCAAAAAGGACCTCCAGTTATAACCACTGTCGTCGTAGATGCAATACTGTTTTTCAGTAGTATTAAGAAGTGTTTCCGATTGATCGTCTACTCCAGATCTTGTGTATAGCATCTAATCGTGCCTTCTACCTTCTATGGGGCCATATAAGCGTGCGAAAATTCCATCCGGTGTTGATATAGCTTGAAACTTGAGAACATGTTTCCTTTTGTGACGTTTACACACTACATTTTGCACAGCACTGTTACCGGGCTGTGCAATTGCAATGAAAGTTCCATCAATAAATCCAAAAAAGTTATGCAACGCTTCTGTTTTGTTGTGTACTGTAGCTGCGTATGATTCTACCTTATCCTGAAAGTATGACTGCTTCATCTCTCCAGTCAACAGGTACAACCTCTACTCTAAAAATAGTTCTACTGTTTCCCAGAATATCTCACACATCTGACTTCCATACTTTCCAAAGAACTGCTCCATCTCTTTCCATCGTTGCGCCGTACTTATTCGTTTAAGTAAAAGAAAGGTACTCAACAATGGGTTCGATGCCTACCTGTTTCTTGAAGTACTACTCTTCTCTTCTGGCCACCCAATTACTTTAATGAGTTTGATGAAGTCATCCTTCTTGAAACGAAAGTGGAGTATACATTCAGCGTCGGACATACCAAACACTTAACTGCAAAATTTGTTTCCGCTATTTTCATCGCCCTTATTGCCTGAGCCTCTTAGTCCTGTCGCGCCTTCCAGTAGTTCTCCATTGCCTTGAGTATGAGGTTGGAGTTTTCCTCGTGGAATGACCTACAGTGGATAAGGAGAAGTACCAAGTTTCGCCACTTTCGCGCATGCTGGAGGCTGATGGTTCTGGTTTGATCCCGCTGACGTGCGCCTGTCATTAGAATTGCGTTTTGGTACTGAAGGGGGGTTTCTTGCGAAGGGAATTCTGGAAACAGTTTTAGAAGGGGGGTAGCTAATACTCATGTGTTACAGAATTCTTTGCATGCTTAATGCTATTTCTGCACTTCACTTCACTAAATTTTTTTTGTTTACAGATTTTAATTACAGTATCATTAGAGTTTCATTGCAGAATTTTTGTTTTGCGTAATCTCTGTATTACCCATTATCCTGAACACGTCTAGCATACACCGGGGGATAGCCGACCCGCACTTTTCACAAATTAAAGAATCAAATCGATCTCCCCTTTTATCCGATCGACACAGTCTCGCACCCAACTCAAACACTGCACTCCCGACTGTTCTCAGCATTCCAGAGACTACGATAACATACCTAAACACGCAACCACGCAGTGCCCAGTGCCGCAGTAATCTGTCCAGAGTACTGTAACAGCGTCCTCAGACCCCTTCCCTGGCCCAGTCAGCGTCAACGAGACTTAAAATAGGCTTTTCATAATGGTCGAGGCTGCAGTAGAGCGAGATGCGGACATCAACACGATTGCCAGAACTATGATGAAGAAAATCACTCAGGAAGCCCAATTATAGACCGGTCCTACGAGACCGGTGGCAGTGACGCGATTCTCAAGATGAAGAACTTTTATCCTCAAGAGTTTGATTACATTTGGGGCCTTTTTTTAATTTCGTACTAATGAACTTCAATGTAGGGCGGGATCGAAAAAGTGATTTAAGCATGAAGTATACATTTTTTTGGTAATTGCGGTGGCAAAAAATGGAGGACAGTCGGATTTTCTGGCACGTGTTTTAGAAAAAAATGGCCATCCTTCGAAATCTTAGTCAGCTGAGTTGTCCGAACAATTAGCGTGTTTATGTTTGAATCATCAGTGTAGTCAGCTGGTGGGCAAGTTATCATGTAAAAACTTAGGAAAGATGGCACTTTATTCAGATACTATAGTTATGCTAGACATGCCACAGATGTAATCTTTTAGCAGGTGTGTAGACCCAGTGGTAGTAGCCAGGAAGGAAAGGTTTACTTTATCGGTAAGCATAAGCTTTATAGATTCAAAAAAGAGGTTTATGTTTCACAGAATGAGTTCGCGATAGGATGTAATAAGCATTACACAAGCTCTATTTCAGATTTGATGATTTTCAAGAAAAAAGGGAATTTCATGCTGAAATTCTAAGAAAATCTATTGTCGAGGAGACAAAGGAGGATTCGGGGCAACTATTTGAAGAGTATCCAAAGTTGTGGGTTTTTTGGCTGATACGGGGTATCAAGGTCTATATGAATTCACAAGGGCTGCATTACCTAAAAAGAAAACGCAGAATGGTTATTTATCAAGGGATGAACAAGCACGTAACCATCTTGTTTCTTCGGATCAAGTTACAGTGCAGAATTTCTTTGGCAGGCTGTATGGAATATGGGATATAATGACAGCAAAGTGGAGGTGGGTCGAGTCTGGGTATGACCACCACTTTAATATATACGTGGTTTTAACTAAACTAGATGTGCACATGCAACCCCTACGAAGCGATGATCTAGACACGCATCTCCGTATTCGGAACCTGTTGTTTGATATAGGATTTTATACGGCTGAAAAGCTTAGGAAGGTACAGCAAAAATATCTGTATAAGCGACGGGCGAGGATAGATGTGCAGTTCCGCGCAACTTAAGATTTACGCACCGGTCTACATTTACTTACCGACCATTGAGCCAGTTGCTAATAAAATAAGGTATTAATTCCTTTTTTGTGGTCTGCTAGTAGGGTTGGGACTCTCAGGTGCCAGTAGATGTGAATGAAAAGGCAGGGCGACACAAAGCTACAATAATAGAGATAAGAAGGTTGATTCTAGTTGATAGTAGTCCTTAGTGGCAAATATGCCGCCCCGGATGGCAATGAAGTAGGAGATTCAATGCTAGCGTCGAGAAGTATTCCCGCCGGGTGTAAATTCTTTGGTTGTACAACTTATATCTGAGTTGAGTTTGGAAAAAGTGGGGCTGATTTGATGAGAGGGGTCCATGGAGTTGGTTTGATGGACGGGGTGAAATCTTTACACGTCTGATGGATTAAAAAGGTCTCTACAAAGAAAAGATAATGAGTTAATCGGCGCGTGCTAATCTTTCGGGCGTGCCTCGCGTTAAGGCAAAACGCAAAGCGAGTAGTGAGGGTCCGAAAATCCTCGGCGGGCGAGAAGTTGCGGCAAAATGCAACGTGGAATAAATCGGAGTCCACCTTTCCCAAGTTACTTTAGATGTCTATTCCAAACGGAAGGAGCAATTTTTCGTGGACGCGAAAATAACCCCTTAGTGTAAAAAAAATGTCGTGTTCGGCAAGATTTGCCGCAGCTTCCGCAGATGAAGCGCTCTCGGAAATTAGCTTGCGGGCGAAGGGATGCGAGACGGTAACTTCCAAAGCGATTTCCCAGGGGTTGAGCCTATAGGGGCCGGGAATGCAAAGGTATACACGGGGAGATGTGGGGGAGGACGGTTGCGAGCCGCTGAAATGGAGCTGGTGCTCCAATAGCGCGTAGATGTCGGCCTCCTTACAGAATCGTTGCAGAGCATCGCGGAGAGAATTGTGACGCTGAGGTTAGCCATCTTCGCACTCGCTTGTCAACGCATGCTTCCCCGGTGTGTCCAAGAATGGAGCAACGTCTGGAGAACGACAGGAGCAAATGAGACATTGCGAGTGAGTGGAGGAGAGGGGTTAACGAGAATAAGGACCACGACAATTTTACATGCATGAGGACCCGGGGAGGTACCTCGATGAGGATGGGGCAAAGCCGAGCCATCATCTTGAGTGCGGCTCCATTGGAAATTCACGTTTTTCGTCAATTCTGTCAGAGGTTTTGCAAGAATTGAACAGCCTTTTATGAATCTCCGGTAATAATTGACAAAACCAAGAAAAGACTGTACTTGTTGCTCATTCTTTGGTATCGGCCATTCCATGACTGCACTTATCTTATTTGGATGAACAGAAATACCGCCTTGAGAAATGATGTGTCCTAGGTACTCCACTTCTGTAAGTCCAAAAAAACATGTAGATAATTTGCCAAAAAACTTTTCTTTTCTCAGGATTTCGAGTACAGTTCGAATATGATCCAAGTGGTCCTTCCATGTCTTACTGTAGATGAGAACATAATCCAGATAGACGATCACAAACAAGTCGAGCTGATCCTTGAAAATATCATTCATTAGGTTCTTGAAAGTTGCTGGGGCATTAGTGAGTCCAAAAGGCAGAACAAGAAATTCAAAGTGCCCGTATTGTGTTCTCAAGGCGTTAAATGGAATAGAATCTTCGTGTAATCTAATCTGGTGATAAATAGATCTAAGACTAATTTTTCTGAAGAACTTTGCTCCTAAAGCTGGTCGAAAATGTCGTCAATTCGTGGTAAGGGATAGCTGTTTTTTACAGTAAGCCGGTTTAAGGCTCTGTAATCCACACACATCCGTAGACTATCACCCTTCTTGCTCACGAATAGAATAGGAGCTCCCTAGGGGCTCTTACTAGGTCTTTAAACTCAGCTTCTAGTAGTTCGTCCAACTGTTTTCGGAGTTCTGAAATTTCTTTGTCAGAAAGTCTATAGAGACCTTTCTTCTGTGGTTCTGCTCCTTCCTTTAATTCTATTTCGAAGTACTGTTTTCTTCCCTGTGGCAAACCTCTTGGGAGCTTCTCTGGAAACACATCAGCAAATGTTTCCAAAACCTTCTGTATGTCTCTAGGGTATACTGGTGCTCTTGGCTCACTAGAATGTAAAGGTCTAACCAATACTGCAAATAACTCCTTTTTCTCATCGAAATCACTAACTATGGTATTAAAAGATACAAAAGGACTCACTACGGCATCATCAGCAATAAATACGAATGAATTTCCCTTATGTTCGAATTTCACCTCAGTATTAAGGCAGTTGATTTCTGCCCCATGCGGGGCGCACCATTCTTTCCCAAGAATTGCATCATAACGCTTCAATGGGCTCATTGAAAAGCATAGAGGTTCAGTATATGCGGTAATATGTACACTGAAAGCATTTTCCAATTCTTGAAGTATCTGGTCCGCACTGTTGGCCATTTCAGCAAGCTCTCTGAAATCTAGGGTCTTTATGTGATGTTTCTTGCAAAATGATTCACTCAAAAAGTTGATATCACCACTAGGGTCTATAAGGATTTTTTCTGGCTCACCAGCAATTGTACCTTTGACAATGAGAGGGCCCTTGCGATTTCTTTCGAATGCAGGGGAGAATGTTTCAATGAACATTGCATTCGATCTTATGGTGGACACGATGGATTTTTTTGTTTGTTTCAATGATAAATTTCGGCTTTCTTGGCTTAATTTAAGGGTTTCTAATGGGTTTCCAATGAAAGGAACTGACTAGGGACCTTCAATCAGTTCCTCCGTGCATTTTGGCAGTTCTTGGCCATTTGGCCTTTCTGTCTGCACATGAGACAGAGAATTTCGCACATACATCTTTCAAGTTCTTCTTTGTCACGCTTCTGTAAATTGGGAGTGTTTCTTTTCAGCCCCGGTATCACTTCTACGTTCCCAATTTCCGTCGGTACTGGACTGCTGTTTCCATTAAAAGAGCTACCATTTCCATTCTTTCCTCCAGAAGACTTTGGTACGTTACCGGGTCCAGAACGCCGCTAGGCCGACTCTAATCGCTGAGCATCCCTCATTAGGTCGGAGAGGTTAACGTATTCTTTGGTGCACAAGGCTTTCCAGAAATAGGGCTTTAAACCACGAAAGTAACGATCTATCTGGTCTTTAATTCCAATATCAGGGATGTCCATTATAATTTTGTTGAAGTCTTCGTTGAAGGTAGGAACATCTTTGACTTGTTTTTAGCGAGCGAGCTTGTCTTGAGCGATCTTCTCTTTGTTCAATGTTTCAAAACGATGGATCAAAGCACCCTTCAGGGTCTGCCTGGAATTTATTCCTTTCCCTTCTTCTATCTTGGACTGCACCATCCACCATTTATGGGCATTTCCAGCTAAGTTGCTGAGTGCTATGTGTAGGGGTCCATTGCCGTAATTTTCTCCGAGGTAGCTGTCCATCTGAACACACCTGCTGCCACTTGATCTTTTCCCAGTGAATTAAGTTGGCTTGTTTTTCTTTGGGCCAGCCTGACTATCCACAGATGCATTACTTGACGAACTGGACTGGTTTCGGGCGTTTAATAGTTGAGATTCTAAGGAGGATACTTTTTGCGCTGCAATAGAAAGCTCTCATCTATGTACAGCAATCTGGTCATTGGTACGCTCGAGATTCTGCTGCAAATAAAGAACCATTTGCGTAAGGGACTCTAGAGTGACCGGCGGCTGATCCATAGCGATTAGGTTCAGAAAGGTAGTATCAGTGTTTGGCCTGGTATCTGAGGAGTTTTCGACCTGGCACGTACACGTAGTAGTACTTGTACACGTTTTCTGTAACACAGAGAGTAACAGACAGTCTCTTAGATGGTTCTTGGGCTAACTACCCAGGATCCCGAAGCCTCCAGCAAGCTAGTTTTTTAAAATGCCAACTAGAGTAACTTTATGGCATCAGTAAAACGTGTGTCCGATGCAGGATCCGACTATATTGCTAGCTAAGAGCTAACCGGGTGGTCCACGGCGGCCACGTGCAGCGACATGCGCGACAGAATATATTGTCCACTCGACGACCATATTGTGCTACTGATGCGCCAAAAAATCCGAGTACGGATAACTCCTGCTGACGTGTGGAATTTTTCCGCAATGCGAGGCAACAGTCCCTCTATGAAGCGGATTGTTTCGGGGGAATGGGAACCCAAGGAATCAAAGGCCAGCGGTTGAAACTGGAAATCGGGGGCCTGCGTAGGGTTATCGGAGGGCGGGGGGAGTCGACGCGACAATTTTCGCTCCAGGTCCGTGACTTTGCTGCGGTATGCAATTGCAGCAGCACCGCCCGCTTACCTCGTAGCTCTTGTTCTGGCATCGTCCTTGAATGGAGAGACTACGGTGACATCGCAGGCGATAGGGCGGGCCACAGTGCCTTCAGGAGCTGCTGATGGGTGAACCAGTATGTCGGCAGGTCGCAGGTCTGTGCCGTGCACGAGGAGTGGGACCTCGAGCTGGCAATCCACGCCGGCAGCACGGGCGATACGGCCGGCGATGACGTTGCGAAGCGAGTCATGCTGGTGATTGCGACCGAACCCAGACGGGCATAAGTCGACAGCGTGGTCTCCTAACCTGTCCATTTGGCGTTTAAAATGTGTAATACAGAAAACGATCTTCCCCTTGTGTAATACAGAAAATGGTCCTCCCCCCTTGTAGTCCAGCAACTTACAACGATCCCGCCCCTGACTTCGCTCACCGTCCTTCCCAAATTTGCCTCCCATCCTCCCTAGATATTTTAATACTGTATCCTCTCCTCCAAATTAGCGTTTAACGTCTTTTTTAATCTACCTTCTTCATCAAACTCACTCCTTATGTATAAATTCCCTGCAAATGCGCTACTGCAATTTCGATTTTAACTTTTTAGTACCGACTCCAGTCCGCCTCTAAGGTGTACTTAAACCCATTTTACCCAACTTTTTTTGAGATCCACCAACCCCTACACACACTACCCTCCCCCACACCCTCTATCCTCCGTCCACAATCATTTACAACCAAAATGAACAACCTTAGCCCCTCCGCCCCCATCACCAAAAACCGCCCCTCTCGCCCCTTAAACGGCCTTGCGCTCGCTGCATATGGCCCGACGGACGCAGACGACTACCTGCGACGCCAGACTAAGAAGAAGATAATCTAGTTCGTCCGCAAACTCTTCGTCGAGGATGAAGCCGAGGAGGTACCTGAGGGGCAGGAGTGGGAAGTCGAGGGGGGAGCTGGGGAGACCTTCGAGGAGTGGGCAGCCCCGGAATTGGTCTACGAGGTTAATGATGAGGAGGACGAGGAGAATGAGGAGGATTTCGAGGACGAGGATGAGGAAAAAGACGAGGACGAGGATGAGGACGAGGACGAGGATGAGGAGGATGAAGGACTGGGAGGCATGGGAAGTGTTGGAATGGTGGAATATATGGAAGAAGTGGTACCGACGATGTAACCGGATGGGGATATCTTTAGTAGTTTAGATGTCTCCCAGGAGGAAATAGATAGTTATGAGCCGTTCGCAGATATCTTTGGGGACTGCTCGGGCAGCATGGATATTTTCGAGGAGTTGTTTGGATCTGATTTAGAGAATGGGAAATAAGAGGACTATATTGATTGTTAGCTTCTTAAGTATCTTTTGTTTAGAGTATATTGTCCACACAAAGTGTTTTTATGCATTTACAGGTATCATCTGTAGTTTTGTTCGGACTTACAGGGTAGCCGAAAGTCTATATGAGCTGAGTAAACTGCTCCCGGGGAGTTCAAGCAAGTTGGCAGACAACTTCAAGTCATGTCCCGAGTAGTAGGAAGTTCAGAGTCAACTCCAGACCCAAGAAAAATTTTTCCTACGCTGGTCGCAGAGCATCAGTGGTAGACCATGCCCTCTCCATACTTGCTTGTAGCCCTCTCAACTCTCTTCCATATAAAATCCTTTCTGTTCGTTCAACTATACCACGGTAGCACTTTTGTCGCTTGCAACACCTCCTTCTTGGGTAGTTGGTACTGATTATCTCCCCTCCCGACGATTTACCCCTATCACAATGCTCGTAGTTCCGAGGAAGCGAGTCACCATAAGCAGGCAGTCCCAAGTAGCGGCGAAGCACTATTTTCTAGTGTACTGCGGATACTTCCTTATCAGCCGAGGGATGTGCGTAAAGAAAAGCAGCACCAGGGCCTTTGCGGAGTGCTAGACCGCGTATGCGTAGCCGTACATCGGCGTTCGTGTGTAGGTCTGGGTTCAGAGATCTGGCCCAGTGGTCGTCGCGTCAGTGAACCTTGGCCAGCGCCTCATGCTGCATACGTTTGAGGTAGTTTTGGACGTGTGTGTGCGCAGCAGCGAGAGGTAGCGGGTCGAAGGAACCCAGTTCGACCTGGTAGGTCATGCCAGGGATGTGAAGCAGGAAGTCTCCTATGTGACGGGCGGCTTGACCGAGAAGGAAAGCATTGTCACGGCGGTAGAGGCAGCCGGTGAGCGCGGTGGAGCGGGGCTCGATATGGACTGCGGACCTCAGTCGTGCCGGTGCTCCATCCATGATACGTCGAGGCAGCGGCCCCATCTAGGAAAGGTGAGATGAGGGTGAACCCAAGACCGCCCTGATGGATGGGCGAGGTGGCCTGCGACTACGCTTTGTTACTGAGTTTAACGCCATGAAGCTCGGTGGAGGACTTTTGTAGCAGAATATCGAAAGCATCTGCAGTAGTACGAGCTTCCCGTGGGTCAGCGAGCTTGAAGGCGTGGTCCACCAGACAGGCCGACGCGCAGAGGCGGTGCATGTGAAACCGCGCGCGCGGGTCGTCAACCATGGGCAAGAGTTGGAATGTTCGGCGGTACCCCTCAATCTTTTCTCGTAGGAAGGCATCGGTGAAATGTCGGTTTCCGAGCGGAGCCCCGAGGATCTCGAATCCGTCCGGGGAGCATTCGACGAGGCGAAATTCCTCGAGAAAAACCTCGCGCTGTGGGCGTGGGACCGTTCCCAATGAATGCGGGTTTCTTCGGGTTGAGATGTAGGCCGTAGGTGGGTGCCTAGTCGCGGAGGATGCGAAGGGCTTGTCGGAGGTCGGGGAGGGGCCCCATCAATGTATCATCGTCGGCGTACCATTGGTTGGGGACGATGGTTGAGGATGATGCCGGTGTTTTCTGCAATCCGTCGGATGAAGGGCTGGATCGTCAGCGAGAACAGGAGCATGCTGGCAGGGTCGCCTTGCTGTGCGCGTTGAGCACTCGCAATGGTCGTTTCGTCACGATTCGGCACGATCAATGGTGGTTGCGTGCGTGCGTAAATCATGTTGACGATTTGGGCGAGACTTGTGGCGCGCGTGGGCAGCTAGTCTAGCATTGACTGGCGATCAACGCGGTTGAAGGCTTTATTCGCATCAACGAGAACTGTGGCGGTATACATGCGATTAGAGAAGCGACGGAACAGCATGTGCGTGTCGTGTATGATGACGTCCATCCCAGCCCTGATGCGGTTAGTCAATTGGAAGGGGACCAGAAAGTGACGAGAATCATCAATGGCGGGTGGGAGGAGCGTCTTCGTTACCACTCTGCGGAGGATCCTTCCTACGGCGATGGGCCGTATCTTGTTGAGTTTGGGCCGCAGAGGTAGCAGGGTTGCTGCAGGCAGGAGCGGCAGGACTGAGGTTGGCAGGTCACCTCTCGCGATCCGAGAAACGAGTTGCATGAGCACCCCCTTGCCGGCAATACCGGCTTTCGGGCTTTCTGGCGTCTGAACGAGCAGATGGAACCAGCGCGCCGGCGTACGGCCAGGGCCAGCCGCCGTATCCCGGGAAAGGCGGCGGACGGAGCTCTCAACTGCTTCCCTTCTAACAACAGGCGGCGGTAGGAGGGAGTCAGTTGGAATGGGTGTGATCGGGCGCGGGAGCGCGGGGTATAAGGTGTGGAGTGCTTCGATGGTTTTAGGGTCGTTCACATCTGCCAGCGGGGCATCGTGAAGCGACCTCATTGCCTTGCCGTAGCGGCCAGCAGCACACAGAACTTGCGCGCGCCGTAATGATTTTTGAGAATTTGTGATTTATAAGCTGATTGGCTCTCCTTGCACCTTCAAATTTTGGTCCTGGTGACCTAGTGGTTAAGTGTAAACAGCTCCTGATGAAGTGTTCGCGGGTCCAAATCCGCCGGGAGCACTTAAAAAAAGTTCCTTCTCTGACGTAAGGGTTGACGTCAGTCACGACGGGTGCGTTATAGTAGCCCTTCTTCCGATTCTTGCTTTGCGGTGGTTGTCTTGTCTAGGATCTGATGGCGATACTGAATTACAATTGTAAGTCCTACTATTAGGATCTGGGGGCAGCAGAGGAAAGCTTGCAATCACAGCGGAAAGATGAACACAACGCACAAACGGAGTCGATTGAGAAATGAATTTAGTGCTCTATTATCCTTTTCGTTACTCAAAAACAAGCAATTGTAATGAAAAATAAAGATACTACTTGCGACCTTCGGCTGTGAGTCAATGCTGAGCCCCGTTCTGATTGCGTACAAGGTGTTTTTCACTGAAAACCTCAATATTCCAGTCCTTACACTTGAACTCCTTCTCGTTTGTACGGCGGATGTGACGGCAGGAACGAAGTTGCTCGAAGTACTGAACGCGACTGGAGCGGGTGACTTGACAATGAAGACAATGGAAAGGAGAGGACTTAGGATTCTTGTTCATCCGCGGACTTTTCGAGGGCCTAGCCTTGCGGATTTGATGGTTTACCACCCTTCGGATAGAAACAAAGGCAGCGGTCGACAGCACTTGAAGCCTTCTCGGAAGAGCCCTCGAACTTTTCGGTGGCCTTGACGTGTTCGAGACGGTCGGACGGGACGGTTTTCTCGGGACCGGGGGTAAGGATCGAAAACCGATCGATGGGAGTAGGGTGAAAGATCGAAAAGGGGTGCGAGGCTCCTCAAATGTAACAAGAGGAGGTGCTCCTCTATCTGAAAGTGCTCGCGGTAAGACGAGATATTGGCGATTAGGCGTCGGTGTCTTGGGCTCCTCGGGGCTAAGTAGGGCGATTGGGGTTCTCGGAGTCGACGGAAGAGGCGGAGTCTTGGGATCTTCTTCTTCGCCAGTCGGTACAAGTGCAGAGGTGGGCAGGGAGCGAAAGTCGGCGAGGTCTTCTGAGTCATATTCTGACGTAGAAGGAGGACGGCCCTTCGACTCTTTGTTGTACGACACTGGGGGTTACGGGTCAGAGTGAAAAACACAAGGTTAGTCTCTGTTTGCAATCGGGCAGCTGAGATAAATATAGTAGAGATTTTATCCCAACTCGGGGATTGGAAAAATGCACAATGAGGCAAAACTTACTTGCGATGCTACCAAGATGTGAGGTGTTAAGCGCAAAAGAGCGGATATAGGTAGAACTGTGGTAAAAACTTTGGTTGAGGCTGGCTGGGTTAAGCCGGCCGCTCCAAAGCGGGGTTTATATAGAACTGAAGATAGCTACATACTAAAGGAAAATACAGTCTAACAGTAGCGAATTCAAAGGTTTTCCCGTAAAACAGCCCTGAAAGTATCGTAAGTAGCGCTTTCAGAATTGTAGTCGGCACGAGTGACATACTCTGACAACATGTAAGAAGTACATTGGTCCAGGTGGCATGGTATAGTAGGGCAACTTTTTATTGGTAAAGCAATGATATAATATCCCAGTGTGCAACTCGCCCGTAACTATTCCAAGTGTACCAATGGGGTCAAACGCTGTGTTTAGAACTGTAAGGAAAGTGTAATTACAGCAAAGTGCCTAGTAGCACTGGTTGTAAGGTTACCAGTGGTTTAAATCTACAGTACAGCAGATGAAGTGAATTCCTGTTAAGCCGTAAGGTCTGTGAAGTGAAATAAACCTCACGTTCTGTTGCAACTATACAGAGAAACAAGCGGTAGAAGCGGGAGGCATGGATTACAGAAGCGATAGCGGATTTTTGTTTCTCGCCTTGGATAGGACAGTAGCAACGCCAGGACAGAGCAGTAGGATTCAAGAAATATACCAGAGAGAGGTAAACGGTAGGCAGCAGGGATATGGCAGAACGTGATACCTCTTCTAGGTGTGGGTCGTTTGAAGAGGGAGGTACATATGTTTGATTTGATAAAGATCGTCTATGGGTGGGTAGAACCGCAAAGATTAACAGTACTATCAAGTTGCACGTTCAAAACTGTATAATTAATACAGTTTATTATGTAATGGCGCACGTTTGGTTAAATTCGCTGCATTTTAGCGGGTTTCTATTTTTTATTGCAATTATTTTTATCATATGATTGGATACTTTGTGTATGCAGTATTGCACAGTAGGAATATTTGCATAGGGTGAGTCGCAATATGGCTCCCCTTTTTCTTTTCGCGACAAAATTGTACACCAAATGCACTCTAAGATACCACTACCGAATTTGAACCTCCCCCACTACTCAACAGAGGTTAGCAAACTAGATTCTAGCTCGTCCCATTCTTCCACAGGGAGTGGTACGAATTGGTTCAACCCAAATAATATCGCCACGTGTACTTGGTGGCGCTGACGTCACCCCCAACGTAGCCAAAATCGTGCCCTCGCGATCAAATCCATATAAATACGTAACTCTTCCGGCTTTTACCGAATTTCTCGTCTACTGGTACTCTTCACAAGACTGGACATTCCGCCGCCAATCGCTTGACATTGATGGCCACCAGAATCGCTCGGCTAGGAAATGCTTTGTTCTCGTAAATGACCAGTGCCCAACTTAATCATGAACTCTCATCAGCAACGCTTCCGGGGTTTGGATGGGTGGGACCATCCTCAATCCTCGTGACAGGGACCGGAACAGCACTCCATGGGATAACAAGTAATGCTTCGCTTGGCGCCTATATTTCTTCGGAACTTCACGACCATTCATGGTCGTCAAGTATCGATGAATATGGCTTAGACCTTAATCGTATCCAGCACTCGTGGTTACGTCAACCACCGCCATTACCTCCTCATCCTTCAGATATTTCTCAATTCTTTCCCTTGTCTGCGTGGCCTCATCATCGTCAACGTGATCATCTTCTCGTACCCCTGCCCGCGACAAGTAAACTGCGGAGGCGTTCTCACTTCCTGGCTGATGGATGACATTAAACTGATATTCCACCATGAAATTCAACCAACGCGCCAGCCGTCCATTCACATCTCTCTTGGTGAAGGCACCTCTTAACGCCTGGTGGTCACTGTATATTGTGAACCGTCCGGCTCGCAGATGGTGCCTGAACTTCTTCAATGAGAAGATGACTGTCAAAGCCTCACGTTCGTACGTCCTGTAATTTCTCTCCGCCGGTTGCAAAGTACTGCTGGCGAACTGAACTGAATTATCATGGCCATCTTCTCCAATTTGCGACAAAACCGCTCCAATTGCACCCTTAGATGCAGCAGTGTGGACAACAAACGGCTTACTCACATCTGGCAGCGTTAAAATGGGGGTGCTTCCCATTCGTTACTTCATGTGGGGTGCTGAGCGCACAAAAGGTAATCGATGGTTGAACTGTTGGTTGATGCTTCCGGCAAACAGGCCGGAACATCAGACCAGGGTTTATTAGAAAAAGTACTCAACACCAGCAGAGATAAATTGTAAGCAAACGGTACTGAATTCAAAGGTATTCTAGAAAAAGCGACCCAGAGGTATCAAACTACAAGGTTCTGAAGGCTCATGTAGCATCCATCGGTATAACAGACAGCAAAAAACATCATGGCAAAGTCCCATTGGTCCAATTGGCAAGGAGGCATAAAGTGGTTGCTGATTGGTGGGTGCGAAATGTTTCGAGAACCACGCGAGATAGCCATGATGGATCCATGTCATTGGCTAGGTACAAAGAGGTATGATATTATGCTTTTAAACTGGTGCGTGGTACAGTGCACAAGTTGCAATGATGTCTTCTTACAGTGTAAATCCTTGGTACAGGTTACCGAGGGATACTGTCAGGGTATTTGGTGATTTATGGGCATAATCGCAACATCAGTCCCCCCTACGAAGAAGAATCACCCCGATTCTTGTATTCGTATAGCAGATCTGACAATTTTTCAGTTCAATTTCTGATAACCATGAGTTCTCGTGATCTGCATATCCTTTCCATTTAATGAGATATTTTTTTCGTATTGTTTCTTGTGACTGAGAATTGATTCGACTTCGTATTCTTTATGTCCATCTTGAACCTGTATAGGTGGTGGCGGCGGAATTTGGCGATAGAATTCATCTTCAAAGTACGGCTTAAGGAGACTAGCATGGAAAGCATTGTGAATTCCCCTGTCGATCATTGGCTGGGAAAGATTTAAACGGTACGTAACTCCGTTTATATCCTCACATATTTGAAATGGACCACAAAACTTTGGGTTCAGTTTTCGAGATCCTGCACCATCTTCAAAAGCTAGGTTTTTTGTGGACAACCAGACTTTGTCACCAACTTTATAAGAAGAAGGTCTTCTACTTCTGTTGACATACAAGGCAGTGGATCATTTGATTTTTTGATTTGTTTTGGGCTTTTTTCAGTGATTCTTGCATGTTTTTTAGGAACTGTGCCGCAGCAGGGTTGTCTGCGGAGAGTATGTCCAAAGGGACAGTTCTAGGGTGGATTCCATAATTGAGGAAGAACGGAGAGAATGTTGTAGTGGCATTAATAGATGAGTTGTAAGCAACTTCGAAGTCTACCAAGTATTTGTCCCAATCTGACTTGTCGAAGCTAACAAAAGAACGAATCATTTCTTCGATCTTTCTGTTCATAATATCAGATTGTCCATCTTTTGTGGGTGATATGCTGAAGAAGGGGATATCTTGGTACCCAGAAGGTGGAACAGACTCTTCCAAAACTTGCTCATAAAAATAGCATCCCTATCACAAATGATAGTCGTTGGAATTCCGTTGTTTCTGTAGACATGATCCTTGAACAACCTGGCAGTTGAAGGAGCATCTATTTTGGGCTTGGTTGGTATAATTCTGATCATCTTTGATAATCTGTCAACGACAGTTAAGATGCCATTGTTTCCTTCCGTTGACCTTGGAAGGGGTGTAATAAAGTCCATCGTTATGTGAGTCCATTTGGTTTTCGGTGGTCAAGAGGTTTAAAAGACCTGTGGGTTTCTGATTTGATGGTTTGTCTCTTTGGCAGTGGCAAGAACGAACGTATCGAAGTACATCTGTACGAAGGTTTTTCCAGTAAAACTTCGGTGATATTCTATTGATTGTTTTTGAAATTCCCAAATGTCCAGTATTTGGAGTAGAATGGTAGTCATGTAATAGCTTGACTTTAAATTTTCCTTCTGGTACGCAAATCTTCCGTTCCTTAGTAAAAGCAACCCTTTCTTTTCGAAAGGTGCCTTTGGATCTTTGTATTGGGTTTTCAGGTTTTCATCTAGCCTGTAATCTTTGGCCAGATCTTCTAGCTCAGAATCCGCAAAATAAGGTACGGATATATTGTTCGATTCTAGGTATGTCTTTGTTATCACTTCCTTGAGTAGTTCTCTGTTTCGATGTTTAGGTGAGGGATAATTCTGAGGTTGTCTTGACAGGGCATCGGCAACGATGTTTGCTTTCCCGGAGATGGGTATAATTTTGAAATCAAAGTTCGCTAATCTTTCCAACCACCTAACCTGTCTTTGGGACAGATTGTCCTGGGTCTCGAGGTATCTTAAAGGGTAGTGATCAGAATGAACTGTGAAAAAGTTTCCGTAGGTATGCTCTCACCATTTCAAGCACTCTACAATGGCCAAGAGCTCTCTCTCATGAGCGGCATAATTTTGCTCAGCATCATTCAAAGTCCTAGACGCAAAGGCAACTGGTCTTCTGGATTTTGGATCCCCCTGTTCCAACACAGCTCCAATTGCGTACTGAGAGGCGTCTGTAGTGACATATATTGGAAGTTCAGAGTCAAAAGTTCTAAGGACTGGGGCACTGCATAACGATTTCTTCAAGGTCTGGAATGATTTGTCCTGAGTAGCTGTCCAAAAATGAAACGTTCTTCGTCAGCTCTGTAAGAGTTTAGCAACCAATGAGCATCCTCTTATGAATCTTCTGTAATAGTTGACGAGTCCTAAGAATGACTGAAGCTGTTGCTTGTTCTTTGGTGAGGGCCATTCCATGACTGCCTTTATCTTGTTGGGATCCACTGCAATTACTCTTGACAGATTACATGTCCAAGATACTCGACTTCTTTAACACCGAAGACACATTTTGACAATTTTGCAAACAGATTCTCCTTCCTAAGAATCTCTAGTACTACATCAATGTGTTCTAAATGTCTTTCCATGTCTTACTGAAGATAAGAATGTCATCTAAATAAACGATAACGAATACATCCAGGACATCTTTGAATATGTCGTTCATGAGATTCATAAAAGTTGCTGGTGCGTTGGTCAATCCAAAAGGTAGTAGAGAAATTCAAAATGTCCGTATCTGGTTCGAAACGCTGTGAGAGGGATTGAAGATTCCTCAGTCTGATCTGATGGTAACCCATCCTCAGATCTATTTTCGAGAAGTACCTGGCTCCCTTAAGTCGATCAAAGATATCATCGATGCGCGGCAGGGGGTAGCTGTTTTTTACAGTAAGCCGATTAAGTGCTCTGTAATCCACACACATACGCAAACCGCTGTCCTTTTTCGTTACAAAGAGTATTGGCGCTCCCCAGGGCTTTTGCTTGGTCTAATGAATTCACTCTCGAGTAGATCATCTAGTTGTTTACGAAGCTCCATCATTTCTTTTCCTGAAAGTCTGTAGAGACCCTTTTTCTGTGGCTTAGCATCTTTTTCCAATTCGATCTTGAAATCATACTTTCGCTTCGGAGGAAGGCCCTTCGGAAGTTTTTCCGGGAAAACGTCTGTATAATTTTTCAGTACACCTTGAATATCTTCTGGGTAAGAATCTGGAACATTTGGATTTGAGTCTAGTGGTCTAGTTAGCACAGCATAAGTGCTACATTTTTTCTCCAAATCAGTAAGTACTGAGTTTGCAGAAACGAAAGGGTGCTTTGTCATTTCATTGGCAGTGACGGAGTACTTTTCACCCTTGTAGTTGAAAGAAACTTGATTGCTTGAAGAGTCGATAATTGCTCTATGGGCTCCACACCATTCCTTTCCTAGGATTGCATCATATCTCTTGAGGGGGCTCACGGCGAAGTACAGTGGTTCTGTGTAGTTCTTTATTTGGACGATTGCCGGACCGGCTGTTTCTTTCAACTTCTGGTTAGCACCGTTCGCCATTTCGGCAAGCTCTGCTGATTCTCTTGTTTAATCTTATGGTAATCGCAGAACAATTCACTGAGGAAATTGATCTCACCACCTGGGTCGATGAGAATTTTTGCTGGTCCATTGGAAATGACTCCTTTAACAATAAGAAGTCCTCTATGATTTCGTTGGAAAGTTGGGGTTGGTGTTCCCCTAAATGCTTCCTGGGATTTATTGTTGAAACAATAAGATTTCTGTCATCCAGAACTGATTGAGGACCTTCAGTCAGTTCCTTCGGGCTTTTGGGCAGTTTTTTGCAATGTGCCCTCTCTGTCTGCATCTCAAGCAGAGGCCTTCACGTATGCATCTCTCACGTTCTGCTTGATCCAATTTCGGTAAGTTAACATTTGAGGACTGTATACCCGGTTTCATTTCCACGTTCCCAATTTCCATGGGCACAGGAGCACTATTCCAGTACTTGAACTTCCGTTCAGCGATTTTGTACTCGATTTGTTGTTACCTAACGGCCCTGAACGCCTGTAAGCAGCTTCGATTCTTTCCGCATCTGCCATTAAATCAGAAAGCTTAGAGTATTCTTTCGTGCATAAGGCTTTCCAAATGTACGGTTTCAGGCCGCGTGAATAGAGATCAATCTGATCTTTGACTCCTATGTCTGGTATATCCAACAATATTTTGTTAAAATCTTCATTGAACGCAGTAACGTCTTTAACTTGTTTCCAGCGAGCCAGCTTGTCTCGGGCGATTTTTTCCTTGTTTAACGTCTCGAAGCGATTGAGAAGTGCAGTCTTCAGTTCCTTCCATGTTTGAATCTCCTGCCCCGCGGCGCTCTTAGAATGGACCATCCACCACTCATGGGCATTTCCAGAGAGATAGCTTAGTGCAATGTTCATGGTAGCTTGGCCATCTGCTTCACCAAGATAATTCTGCATCTGCACGCACCAGCTCCCGACGGACCCTTTTCCGCTGAATGATCCCGGCTTATTCTTCTTAGGGGCGTCCTTGGTTTCGTTTTGACCATTTGAACTACCGGCATTGATCCTGACGAGAAACAGCTCATTCTCGAGAGCTCCCACCTTACGAGCAGCGTTATTGAGCTGGTTCTGTTGTGCGGAGATCTGGTTATGAGCCTCTGACAGCTGGCTTTGAAGTTCGCTTACAGCTTGTGCCAGAGACTCTACAGTAATGCCCGAAGTTTCCATTGTCTGTTCCTATTGGTCGAAAGAGTCAAAGAAGAAGTTTAATGCGTTCAGTATCTACTGGGGACTGCGCACGTCCTAACTATACGGTTAAGATCTAACCGGGTGTACTTCGTCGTCCATGCGCATCGGGGCTCGCGACAGGATACCTTCAGCGATGGATGACCAGAGGGTGCAACTCAGTCGCTGGTAGATACGGCGGCGGATAACGCCAACTGTCGAGTGACACTTGGACGCGATCCGTGGAACTAACTCCTCGATAAATGCAATAGTTCCTGGGGAAGGGGCACCTAGGGAATCAAACGCCAGAGGTCGAAATGTGAAGTTCGGCGTGTAAGGCGCAGAAGATGGGCCAGTTGAGGGAGCGGGGAGGCGTCGGGCGATGTTGCGTTCCAGGGTTGTGACCTTATCGCGGGCCGCCAGTTCAGCAGCGCCTCCGGCGACCTGGGTCGCCTTGGTGCGAACTGCGGCCTTAAACGGTGAGACGACAGTGATGTCACAGGCAATGGGGCGCAACGTTGTGCCTTCCGGGGTTGGGGGCGGTTGTACAAGGATATCGGCAGGCCGGAGCTCAGTGCCCGGGACGAGAAACGGAACCTCGTGCCGAGTATCCAGACCCGCGGCGCGGGTAACGTGTGTCGCTATCGCATTACAGAGCGAGTTATGGCGGTGACGACGGCCGAAACCAGGGCAGCAGAGGTCGGCGGCGTGATCCCCGAGGGTGTCCAAGGGGTGGTCACAGTGGTGGCAGTTGAGGGGCATGGAGTCATCATACACTGGCAGTCCGAGGTGACGGCGGAGCATGGTCTGCCAGTGTGTGGTGTGGACCTTCGTAGCTGCCGTGGGGTGAGCGAAGAGAAACGCCGCAGCGGGGCTGCGGCGGAACGCTAAGCCACGGATGCGATGTCGAATGTCGGCGTCGCTGTGTGCGGTCGGGTTTGGGGCATTCGCCCAGGAGTCGTCGTGCCAATGTACTCTTGCCCGCGCCTCTTGCTGCACCCGTTTGAGAAGGGTTAGAGTGTTGGTGGGTGAAGCAGTTAGAGTTGGAGGGTCAAGGGTGGAAAGGTCGACTATCCCGGGGATGGAGAGGGCGAAACGGCGGAGAGAAGGCCCAGCCTGACGGAGGAGGAAGGACCGGTCGCCGCGGTAGCGGCCAAACGTGTAGTTTTGGTTTTTTTTTCTTTAAATGGAATTTTTTCAAATTGGCCAGTAAGAATCGGTATGCACTGTGGCCGAGTTGGCTAGACCAGCGAAAGACCAGTGAGAGGTCTCGAGTTCAAATCCCAGTCGATAACTTGGGAAAGTTGATTTTCTCTGACGTAAGGGTTTGACGTCAGTCACGTCGGGTGTGCTATAGTAGCCCTCCATCCGATGTTTAACAGAACGGTTGTTTTCCAGCGAGTTCGTAAGGTACCCACAGCGGGAGGGTGAACACAGCACAAACGAAGTCGGTTTAGAAAGCAACTTTTGAAGTTTTGCTCTCTTTACCTTACTTAAATTTATTCAAATTTCAACTACTGAGCGTTTCGAGCGGCCTCTCGATGACGACGGCCCAGACGGTGGCGCTCAAGGTCTGCCTTGCTCGGAACTTCTATCTTGCAAGTATCGCAGATGTGCCTTGTCTTGTCCGCGCGGTGTTGGTGCTTACGGGAGCGGAGGTGCTCGTGATATTGCACTCGACCTGTGCAGGTGACTTGACAGTGACGGCAGTGGAAGGGCAACGATCGCGGGTTCTTGGTCAGGCGAGGCCTTCTGGTCTTCTTACGAATGCGGTGGTTGGCGGTTCTCTGGATGACGATGGAAGCCGCGTCAGGAAAAATCGGTACGGTCTTCTTAGGCTTCTGAGGCTTGGAGCGAGGGACTGTGGGCCTTCTCGGTATCGGCGGTAGAGCGGGTAGCGATACAGCCTCGGGAAGGCAGAAAGTGGAGGGTCTTGGTGTCCTTGGTTCTTCCAGCACGATTCTGGTGGGTGTTCTTGGCTTTACTCCAAACTCGAACGTTTCCAGCTCCTGACAATCTTCGGCGAAGAATGATTGGAAGTCTTTTGCGTTTTACTCATCCGGCGACGAGGGGCGGTCCCTGGAAGTCTTGCTTTTAGGCACTGAGCGTTATTCAAAAAAGAATCAGAGTAAAAAACCAAAATTTTAGTCTCTGCTTGCAATCAGGCAGAACGTCAAGTCTAATAGAGAATTTAACTTACTGTCGGATTGGAAGAACTCGCAGTACTGACAAACAAATATGCGATGCTACCAAATGTGGGGTGTTGAGCGCTCAAAAGGTAATCGATGGTTGAACTGTTGGTTGATGCTTCCGGCAAACAGGCCGGAACATCAGACCAGGGTTTATTTAGAAAAAGTACTCAACACCAGCAGAGATAAATTGTAAGCAAACGGTACTGAATTCAAAGGTATTCTAGAAAAAGCGACCCAGAGGTATCAAACTACAAGGTTCTGAAGGCTCATGTAGCATCCATCGGTATAACAGACAGCAAAAAACATCATGGCAAAGTCCCTTTGGTCCAATTGGCAAGGAAGCATAAAGTGGTTGCTGATTGGTGGGTGCGAAATGTTTCGAGAACCACGCGAGATAGCCATGATGGATCCATGTCATTGGCTAGGTACAAAGAGGTATGATATTATGCTTTTAAACTGATGCGTGGGTACAGTGCACAAGTTGCAATGATGTCTTCTTTCAGTGTAAATCCTTGGTACAGGTTACTGGAGGGATACTGTCAGGGTATTTGGTGATTTATGGGCATAATCGCAACACTTCAATTCGTGGAATGCTACCTCCGCCTCTCTGCTCCATTTGAAGGGTTCCTGAGGGCTGGTCAGTTTATGCAGGGGGTTTACAATTCCTTAAAAGTTTCTTATGAAAAGCCGGTAATGTGAGTCCATGCCCAGAAAAGATCTTAGTTCCTTCCCAGAGGTTGGCATCGGAGCCTTAACAATGACATCCATCTTCGTCGGGTCTGTCCGCGCCCCCGTTCCAATGACGATGTGGCCCATTATCTCAATCTCACGCAATCCAAAGGCACATTTCGACAATTTCAACTTCAGCCCGAAGCTCCTCAAGCGCGTCAGTACAATTGAAAGATGATTCATGTGCTGGTCCCAACTCTCGGACTTGATGACTATATCGTCGATGTATTCAATCACAAATGAAAAGTCTTCGAAGACGATTGACGCCATTCTTGTGAATCCCGGAGGACCATTCTTCACGCCGAATGACATGAACTCGAAGAAGAATGCGCCGTACTTCCAACGAAACTTCGTGAAATCTTGCACATCTTCATGGAGCCTAATGTTCCAATACCCTGTGAACGAATCTAATTTGGTGGAGACCCTTCCACACCTCGTTTCATAAATCAGCTCCTCAATGTTTGGGAGAGGTCACTTATTAGCTTTCATTTGCCGGTTCAATGGGTGATAGTCGACGCAAAATATGGGTTCCCCATCCCTCTTCTGTGCGATTACTACTGCGAAACACCAAGGCGATTGCGATGGCTTGATGATCTCTGCTTCCCACATCCTCTCCACTTCCTTCCTCACAGCCTCATTATGCGCTGAAGGCATCCTCCTAACCCTCTCACAAATCGGTGTATAATCTTCGAGCCCAACCGTATGGACAAATGGAAATTGGCTTGGCGTGATCTCTTCAAGGCTCCATGCCACGACCGGTTCCTCTGTGCTTCCGAGAAGCATCTCTGTCAGTTCCTCCTGAAGAATGAAAAGCATACACTTGATGGCGTCACACAAAATGTGGGCCCGTTCTTTCGGAAGAAGTCGTACTTCGGGCACTTCGATGACGGCGTTAGTCTCTATTCCACGGTGAGCGGTCCCCGTTGTTCTGACCTTTTCCGCCAGCTCCTCTTGTACCATGATCACATACTCCTCTTCCTCTGACGTAACATCGCCAACCTACGCTTCAATACCATTAGTAAGTTTTCCTTCTGACCGCCCTTCATCGGATTCACTGTCATCACTCGTGAACTGCGCGCTTTCCTCTCCCAATTCTTCAAGTCCTTCGTTTAACAATGGTAAGGTAGTTCTGATTGAGCCGTTTACGATACTGAAAGTAACCATATGTCGGCGCAAGTCTATCTCGGCACCAAGGGCCTCCATTGCTGGTGCTCCGACTAGTAAGTAGAATGGAGTCTCTGCTAGTACGAGGAAGGTAAGTGGCACTGTTATGGGTCCGAACAATACCGGAACTCTGACAACCTCCCCAATGGATTTCCGGTACCTCCATCAGCAACGTTAATTCTTCGAGCCGTCTCGGACGGGTTCAGTCGCAATTGAATACACAAATTCTGCGATATAATGTTCGGCAATGCTCCAGTATCAAGGAGGGCACGAACGCGGCCTGCAAACGCACCACATCGCACCACCTTCAGTCGACTTTTATTCCCTCTTGGTGGCACGCAGCCTTGGGGATTCCTTTTCTCTGACAGCACCACCTGCCGGTCCCATTCAGGTTCCGACTCAGCATCCCCTTCGTCATTACCAGGATCGTATCCCACGGCTTCATTTGCGAAAGCCACTCTGCCCGGTGCGTTGCGCAACAACCTGCGGAGTACCTTCTCAGCATTCTTCGCGTCTCCTCTCAAAAGCTGGTCAAAGCTGATTACGGCATTTGCTGCGAAAGCCTCGCGATCACTTCGTATTGACCCACGAATTCTTCAAGTTTTCGTGTTGCTCCCTTCCTTGTAGCCTTCTGTTTAGCCTTAGATGTGCGAAGAACTTTTTGTCCCATTTCAATAGGTAATCCACTCCTTAGTTCAGGGTTGAGGAGGTTTGGAATTGTCCTCTGCAGATCATCACTAGCGACCCTCTTCTGCAACGGTTCCTCATCTCTTCCTCTCCTAATAGCATTCAACTGTTCCCCCTCAATGGCCTTATCGTCCTCTTCCTCTATAATAACAGTGACCTGGTCCCCGTTTCATCTTGCTGGGTCACGCGAAGGAAGATATTTCCGACCGCCTTCCTCTTTCCAAAGCTCGTTTTTGTTCCAGCAGTCTGACGATGAATGTCCTCTCTTGCCGCAAAAATCACAAGAAGGATTCATCTTTTCCTCCCTTCCCTTTCTCCAACACCCTGCCTCCACATGACCTGCATTCCCACAGTATAAACAGGGTGGCATCTCCGACGGAACTATATCCAATTGCCCCAAGCGGTCTATGTTTCCCGACTGCCTTCCGTCTGAGGTCGACTTTTTCATTGGAAGTCACAGTTCGGCTAACTTTACCGACAGAACGTCAACCTTTTTCTACATCGAAGGTTCCGGTAGAGGCCTCATCTCACCCCATAACGTCCTGTCTCTTTCAGCTCGATCGAATGACACTTTTGACTGCCCATATTCATGGTTGATAGCGAATCGGCTTCTTGAAAGAGTATAGTTCAAGAGACAGTTCTTTAGTTACTCGTAAGTCTTTGGCGCTTGCAACAGCAGAAATCTTTGGATATCCTGCATAAAAACAGTAGCCTCAGTCAGAAAGAACATTTTCTGCTCATCGTTAAACCCAGCTTGCTCATACGCTGCATCAGCGTCCTTAACAAATTTACCAAGTTCCGGTGAGGCCATCACCGGAACTTGGTAGATTTGTTAAGGGACAAAGCGTTTTCCACGGCTCTCCTCGGCTCTTGCTTTCTCTCGAAGTATTCCTTTAGTACCTTGCTCACGGTCTCAAAATCCTTTCCTTTATAGGAAAGTTTACCATTCACGGCGAACCTTTTGTAGTAAAACTCGAATGCCTCCTCACGAAGAAATTTGATTAGCGCCTTTGCCTTGTCGTCACTGCGGTTCTCTGGCTTAGCCACATTCTCGATGTAGAAGAGGAAGTACTCAATATCTTGCCCATTTGTCCCGTCAAACCTAACCATACTTGCACTCGGTAAGGACATCGTTGATGCCCTCGACAGAAGTACCAGATGAGAGTTGCATCATGGCTTCCCTCTTTCTTTTCGTAACAAAATCGTACACCAAATACAGTCTAAAATGCCACTACCAGATTCGAACCTCCCCAACTACTCAACAGAGGTTAGCAAACTAGATTCCAGCTCAAACCCATTCTTCCACAGGGAGTAGTCCGATTTGGTTCAACCCAAATAACATCGCCACGTGTATGTGGTGGCGCTAACGCATAGGAGGTAATCTCAAGGCTTCCAGGTCATTATCGTATTGGCGAATATTTCGGCAGAGATTGAGAAACTGTCTTTGAGACCTAGTACAGTATGGAAAAAATATTACCAAAATGCAGCCCAATGCGTTTTCCAACCATACTCTCCATTTATTTACAAAATTTACTAAAATAAGACCCTCAAATTCGCAATTTGTATTATTGAACTGAACTAAAGCCAAACAGCAATTCTAGCAAGTACCTAGAATATTTTACAAAAAGTAAATACGACCACAAAAATAGGACCAAAACAGTTCAACAAATCCAGCAGAGAAACGAACAGACAAATCTGTACACAAATACAGTTTTTAATATGTTCTCAGAAACATGAACCTTGCTCCAACAATATTCAGCAGGAAAACCGGAAAAATGGGAAGACGGACAAGCAGAAAGGAGCCATACTGCCCTATAAAGGGGAAATGATCCTGGAGCGGGAGATAAAACTGGTCTTCAAGTGCTATAAAACAGCCGTATAAAACCTAATTTCAAAACAATGCATCTCTAAAAACCACTAAAAGTTTGGCAGGAAGCCCAAATTTGCAAACAGATCTGAAGGTTATTTTATGGCACAATTCAGCAGAGAAATATACCACGCGAGATCTGAAATCAAGCTAGCCGTTGAACATATAAGTCCGTAGATTACCGCGGTTGCTGAGTTCAAGCGGGCGTTTGATGTAAAAGAGGAATCAGAGAGCTTCGTCAACGACTGAGAAATACAAAAAGAAATGGTTGGAAATGGCTTGCATTTACGCTAGCTGGGGAAGCCTAGGTGGATAAAATCGTCTTTTCAGATGATGTTTCGACTATTATTAGCATGAATTACGTCGCGAGAAGCATCTATTTGCAATCCGGTACCAGGGAAGTTCATCTGTTACGGTTTGGACTGCCATGTCCTGCTACAATTTATTGGATTTGGTTTACAATGGCGTTCACAAGAATGTAAGAACTATTGTTATATTCTCGAGAATATATTGCTAAAAATGGGCTGCAGATACTCTGGAAGAGAAATGAATTTCAGTATGATGGAGCATCCGTGCATAGAAGCAATTCTACTCGTAACTGGAATGCGACAAAAGAAGTACAGGTTCTAAATGGCCAGCGAACGCCCCGGATTTAGAAACCATATAAAATCTGTGGGGCGTGCTGGCCATGACAGCATAGAAGGGAAGCAGGCAGTTTGGGTCCATGGGAGACCTCCGTCAGATCATTGCTGAACGAGAGAACAAATTTTCATCTTCTTTAATCATGAAGGTACGTAAATCTCTACCAGATCGTTTTATGGACTGAATGAAACATCATAGGAGAAAAAAAGTATTGGAGGTCCCCTTTGTGCATCAATAAAGTTTTTATTAGTGTTTTGGCCTTATTTTTATGTTTGCTCGAAAATATTGGTCCTGTTCCTTTCTATTCTGATTTATGTCACATGAGTAAGGTGGATACAGAAAAAAGTGTTCGGATGATTTGAAGTTGACATTGGAACACTTTAAATGCCGTATACGCATGAGCAAGAGATGTATTTATCCAAAGAATTCACACTCTGCCTTTGATCTAATTTTTTGGGGGGGAAATCTCTGTGCTGTACCCTGCCGTGGACCTCTAAATTTCAACGAAACTCGCAACGGAAAGGTATTCCTTCGTATAATTGTCCGAGTTCTTGTCCCTAGCACGCTGTTTGAGACCGTCGGGATGAACAAGGTACATTCTTCTCATCACCGCTTTATTCTTGCGGCCGACTGCCCGTTTTTCGGCATAATTCATATTGATTTCTACTCAGAATAGCAAGGTACTCTGAGGCTTACTTGCTTTAGACTAGCACACCTTACGTTCCAACTACCAAACTCATTTCTTCCTGATCGAATAATCCGGAGGAGACTTGTGAGGTCTTGGAACCGACCACGCGGTGGTGGTTTATATATGAGTATGATTTGATCAGGGTGCCGTGTAAATTGAAACCGAGATTACAGATGGAGGAAGATGAACACCAGAAATTAGGGCGATAGTTAATGAGTTTGTGTTCCAGGATATGTACTGGAAGTTCGTGGCGGTATCCTTCCGTTACGGGCAATTTAGTTGAAATAATCGAAGATAAGCGATTTCAAGGCGAAAATTTGGATGATTTTCCGGATCAATGTAGGGTCAGCAAAGGGAGTGGATGGGTGCGTCCGGTCTCATTGATTGCCAAGTTTCATAAGTTCTTTGAGAACATCCGCTTGTGTCTAAATGTTGAGGAGGGTCCCCTTTTTGAACAAAATTTAATTGAATGAAAGCTTGAGAGGAATAAGATGGGAAAAGGACTTCCACTAGCTAAGCAGTCATTCAACCGATGGTAGTTGGTTCAATTCGTCCAAATCTAGTTCCAAGATGATCTCTTAGTTGTGTCGTTTAGAAACTTTGTCCATGTTTGTTGTATTAAATGAGGACTTGGGGGAAGTTAACGAAGGCATGAATACTTTGTGCCCCGAATCTCCTCTGCCTGGGAGGGATATATAGACATTAAGAATTGGGTTATCCATCGGCAGAGTGATTGATACGGTGTGAAAGGGAATAATACTTGTGGTGGATTTCAGAAGGGTAGAACACGTAGTTCGCCGCGTGGCAGGGTAACGCGTTTTACAGCTCATCAATGAGCGCATTCTATTCCCTCCACACATTGGAGGAACTTAAAAGAGACACCACTGTTTTCATTGTAGCCCCCACTGAGAGTTTCGATAAGTGTCGCACCTATTTAAACGCTTGAAAGGATTCAAGGTTCTTTTCACGTCCAATGAATTATTTTGCCTAGGATGTGCTTCATTAACAATGCAGAGAGTATATTTATATGTATGCTTTATCGAGTAGTGCATATAACAGGTAGGTCTTGATCAGGAATGCTGTATCCCTTCGCAACTGAAACCCTGATTCTACTTCCAAGTTCTGGATACCCAAACTGCTCTGAATGACTGTTTCAATATTCTCACTGCATCCAGCGTCCAATATTCAAGATGGTTTCAAAAAAATGATGCTGAAGGCAGAGTGGCAAAAATATTTCAACTTTTCTTTTTCTTCAATGGGAAAGAATATTTTTTCCCTCGTATAGTTCGTAGTGATGTGCTGTACAAACTCCTAAATGAGGCTGTCAAGCACCCCCAAAAGTTCAAGTTGTCTGTGTTCGTTTTACTCAATAAAAGAGTAATGTTTTCCTTCAACTCTGACGACCTGTTTACAAAAACCTAGAAGGTCACGCATGAAACTTTACTTAATTTGATACTTAAATACTAAAATGATTGTTCCTTAACGTGTAGGTGAGTGATTATATGAGGCAAGGAGCATGGTATCAAGCAAACCTAATTGTATCAGCTCAAACAGTTATCGACCATTACACCATGGACAACAATGAAAAAAATGCAGCGATTGTGATTTTATTTGAACAACCTTTGTTTGTTGTTATCTTCAATCTTGTTACAGCATTCAGTAATACGTTCCAACAACTCTTAGATATTTTCAAATAGCTTTAAAATGGGGTATGCAGCTGTATGTCTTCATTCCCGGATGTTACCCAGCAGCCTAGATCTGAGGTCCTTGCAGACTACTCTAACACAGGAATGAATTGCTCTTTAAACAATTTTCTGGACACTTTAGGGGAACATAAAGGGGTATTATCTTGCATAAAAGTTCAATTAGCAGGAATTTCCTTATTATCTAAACAAATAAATCATTCTTCAGCAACTTAACGTATGTTGTGGTGAAAAATTGTGGACAGCATTGCAAGGCACGTGTGCACAAATTTGGGTCACTGAATTAATGTTTGAATAAATTGTGGGCCATGGATCAGAGGGAAACCAGAGATTTCACTTCTGAGGTGTTCACTTTTAATCAAAATATTTTATTGTAGTAATGTTTGAGGGTTTTTCAAAAATTGGTGAAGTCTATATAAAACTTGGCCGTGGAGTGCTAGGGTATCGAACAACCCGAACAGACGGACAAAAAAAGTTCAACCAGCGATTACCTGGTGGGCGCCTAAAACCCCACACCAGGTATATCGAAAAAATGTTTGTCTGTGCTGCCAGTTCCTCCAATCCGACAGGTGGTCAAAATCTCTAATACATTTGCCTTTCTGTCCGATTGCAAGTGGGGTATAATATTCTGTTTTACTCTGATCCCTCGGGATAACGCCCAGTGCCGGTAAACAAAAGGCTTCCAGGGATCAAATCCCGTGCATTAATCCCAGTCAACGACGCCATCTACCGGGAAAAGGAAGGGGTGGCAAATATCTGTCCGGAATCTACAGGGAAGGGAGTGTCGTAACCCGATAAGGGCGTCACCGCAAATACCGTGGCCCTAGCATCAAGCCTCGCGGAGAAGATCGTATCCTAGGCCGACCGAAAGGAAGAAGAAAAGTGAACTTCGGAGACAGAGGACAGACATCGAGGATTGGATTCTAATGGCTACGTCTGCATAAGAAAACCTGAGCTATACCAACAGCGCGTTTACTTTCACTCTTGGGTAAAAGTTTAATTTCTCAAGGGCAGCCTTTGTATTAAAAGAATCAAAGTTTCACAAAAAAGTGAACCCTTCCGAGCCGATAAATTTATCGACTCTACAACGTACTCCTCTTCATTCTAATTGACATGATATAACACAAATACACCCCTTAATTGAGAAAAATGCTACCAAAGCCATCGCAATTGAGGCTATCGTGTCGTTGAAAACAACCGGAAACCAGTGTTTATTCCTTATTGGAGTGAGCTTCTTTTAATTTCTTGTAGCGCAAGAACGCCGAAAAATCCGGAAATATTTGCACTTGATTGGGGTATATGGGAATAATGCGCTCGTTTTGCAGCGTGCGGGTAATGTTCGTTAAGTTGGATGACACGCGGAGTAACCTTGTTTTGTTCTAATCATTATTTTTTTCGCTCTTACTGCAAATTTCGCTTTCCAAACGTGATTAGATCCTTCAGAAATGCAACTATTACTGTTCGCGGGCGCTTGGGCTGCAAAGCAATTGCTTAAACTTAAATACAAACTTGCTTTAGGCTGATCACCTGGACTTACTCCGCAGACGTTAGATCTCTACCTTTTGGCATGAATTATTACTTTTTGTTTTGTATTATGACCATGAAATTCAAGAAATAGAAGTAACGTTGAGGAAAACGTTTTAAAGGATATTATTGAATTGTTTTACTGATTTATCCTATTTAAAATTCCACCTCATTTCAATGGCTCAAGTGTTAATTCTTTCCATGTTAGACTACCGGTTTTCACACCATTGAATTTATGCAACAGTTTTTACTGGAATTGCAATAAAACTATATATGTGAAATAGTAAAGTAATATTAAGATTTTTTCTTTACACTTTTAGGATTCAACTAACATGGGAATATAAATATGGAACCTCTTACTAGATCCCTCAGGCAATTTTACTCAAACCGAACATAACTACTGTGCATCAGAACGATTTCTCGGTTCAAAATTTCACAGCTCACTGCAGAGAGACAAGATCTGAAACTAATGTTGTTAAACGACAGGAAATTAACTCTCTTTTTGAGATCTAGGTCAATATTTTTAATGGGCTACGCAAATAGTTTCATTCCCAAACGCAATGAAGTCTGTTGCCATCTTCAGCACTCTAATAGCATCTTTAGGACTCCTTTCAGCTTTAATTTCAATATTAATACTCAAAATCGTTTTTCCTTATTTAGGATCAAAAAAGCAGGTCAGAGTAGGATGGTTGCTGTAGTTTCATGGAAAAGCCTCATACATATAGAACGCCGATTTGCAGCCAGTCCATTCTTGAAATATGTATAGTTCTGAGGCGTGTCAATACAAAGGCCGTGGAGAAATACAGAGATACTATTCAGTCACCATTAATCGCACTTTTCCCAGATTTTTCGGGAGGTATTAGAACGTTTCATAGGCAAAGAGGATGTATAGTTTCTGGGAACATCTCATCTACATTTTTAAATAAGCGTGTTGAGGCGTACGCGGTTGCGATCAAAAAGAAATGTTAATCTCTAGACAACTGTTTTATATTCATCGACGGAAGTATTATTTATATCACTCACCCAGCTCATAACGCTGTACAAATTCTAGCTAAAAATGGGCATAAGAGGGACCATTCACTGAAATGAAGAGCCTTTAACTATCCAAAGGGTTGCTTATTTACGAATCAGGGCATCTAGTAGGACGTTAGTGTGATTGAACTTTGAACTAACACAATGTTTCAAAATAATGCTAGGCATCTTATCAATAACCAATGGCTGCCAATTGTCAATGGTATTAAGAATGTTCTTTTTAGCGACAGCAGGTACAAAAATAGTGCTTTTCTTGATGGCAACTTCCCAAGGATCATTTCTGAGCGATAAAGAGAAAGTTTTGAACAAGGCTATGCGTAAAGGAAGGGTGACTGCGGAATTTATTTGAAAGAGATCAAACTTTACTTTTTTAAAATGGAATACAAAGGTTAGTGAAGTTACATAATATACTTTCACTTGGAGAGAAACTTAAGTATTTTTCCTGATCAGCATGGTATTGATGAATATATTTCCCGCAAGTTTATTTTAAAATTGGAACTCATGTGGGAAAAAGGATTGCTTTAACTGTTTCATTAACAGGTAAAAAGATTAACTAAATAACTTTTAGAACACTTTAAAAATATAATTTTCCTTCGCATATCCGAAAAACTAAAGCTGTTTATCAAAAATGCCATATGTAAACTTCTCAACGTAAATTATATATACAAACTTGGTTTGGAAAAGTTTACATAAAATTGATAAAAGAGCTACCTGGGAGGGTGAAGTGTCTTTGGCATAAACCAAGATTGCCCAACAATGATAAGCCAAGTGGTGCTTTAATTGTGCAGAGTACCTGCAGAGAGCTCAACTGTCTCTAGAAGAGCTTTTTTTGATGTGATCGATGAGGAGATGAATGAATTCGGGATTTCTCTCTAAACTTTCACCAAATCAATCCAAAGTTGCTCAAAGCACATGCAATACAGAAAATGGGCACAAATATTGCGTGACATTTACCCCGAAAGGTTTCCAATAGGATTGAGACATGGGCAGAGAGTCGGCAAATTCGATAATCTAACAGTTAGATCGCGGGGGGCTTATAATACTTATATATCCACATGGAAAGCAATTTTTAATCTGTAGAAGGTTGCATACATTACTCTATGACCTTTAAGCAGTCTTAAATCCCATGGCCTTCATTCTAATCTCCGCAATTTTCATTCATTCCACGAATAGAAAACGCACCCCGCACCATCACTCCGCCATCACTACGTTTACGTGAAGATAAAATATTATCTTCACCAGGCAGATCCCTCCAGTGGTAATAAAAGCCACTAGGGTCTATCCGTCATAGCACTGTCCTCACATGAGGCACACTTTGTCCTCATATGAGGAAAGTTTCCGTTACATTTTGCAAAGCTAAATGTTTTGGAGGCTCGAAATTTTTACTGCAAAAAAGTTTTTTTGTGTTAAGCTACAGTACAGTAATTTTTACTCTACATGAGCCATCGTTTCTGAAACCCCTTATGATAATACGAACTACATTTCCTTCCAAAATGAAGTCGTTTTCACAACTCCTTGCAAAGAGCCGATGTTGGTGAGGGAAAATTGCTCTATCGGCCATCCACACTCATGAACTAATGCATAGGGGCAAGAAAGCGCTGAGGTAAAAAAATTTGTGTTGAAAAAGAAGTGCTAAAAGTAGCCCTCATATGAGGACAACGGTCCAGTAGACACTAGGGCTTTCTAAACCAAACTGATTCCCATTTGAAATCAGTACTGAGTTTTTTCTGCTTTTTTGCACTGCATATGATTTCTAGCAAGATAAATATCATGTTTTGATGCATATCAGACAGTGGAGTATACTTCTCGACATTCTGCCAGACTAAACCTTTGTTACTGACCTATTTCTTTTGGACAAGACACTTGTCGATATCTATATGAAGACTTTTCACCAGTTGAGAGGCCTTTTCTCTCCTTTCTTGTTCTCTCCTTCCAAATGAGGACGAACTATCTCAGAAAGATTTGGCGGTAGTCCACTTTTGTTCTTTGTTTTACATTTCAGAGTCATTTAAAAAGTGATGCATCCCCTTCATGCGTCGTTTCACCCTCCTCGCAAATTCAGCAGTAATAAGTTCTGAATGTTTCAGTGCTGCAGTTTGGCCTTGCTCACATTTTGATAAAAGGTTTCTTGTTCCCATTTTTTACAGTGATTCACAAAGGTCGGACATATTAGGGTAACCATGCTAGATAAAATTAATATGTTGAGAAAAACAGCTGAAAGGAAAGGTGCTAATTTTTTTTCACCCCTCTAGTAGAATTTATTTATATATGTATTTCAAAAGTTGCTGTCATGTACTATTTGAGACAATTTCCACGTGTAAAAAATATGATCACACGTTTCTCATATCTGCATTATTCTACAAATCTTTTGCGTAGACTCTCTATTGAAGTGCCCATCGTGGTTTAGGGGCGTTATAGTCGATTAGAGCCATTATTTTTTTGATAAAATTAAAGCATCATTGAGAAGTTGATTATTGATGGGGTGTATGGTGTCATATTCATTGAATCCGGGTCGCTAATTTTTCGGCCAATGTCTCTAATGATTTTTTAACATTATACTGAAGAAAACCTAAAAATAGCATAGTGCCGTTACATGGTTTATGTTCAGCATACTGATCTAAAAAGCTGCTCTGGAGGCCGCTTTGACGGGAGATTTCAAACATTTCTGCACCGCCTTTGAACTGTGAGTCATTGGCATGGTACGCAGCTTGCTGTCATGCACCAACTTGACTTTCAAAATCCCAAATCGAGAAATCTCCCGCCGAGATGTGGGCGTTTAAATATCATCGTCCGAAGCCCATCATTAACCCTCACATTTCACATCCCCTTTCACCTCTAGCCCGTTTAAATTTTGCGTCATGCCACCTTCTCCACCTCTGCCGTCCAAAGCACCCCCTGCGGGGGTTTCAGACACGGAAAAAGTCACGCTTTTGCCCATCTCACGGTCTGAAAATACGCATGCCCATGTCAATTTGGAGTCAATTTAGGAGAATGTGTAGCGCGGGTCGCGTGGTGGTCGTGGAAGGGGCCGCGGAAGAGGAAGAGGTGTCTCCAGGTCGAGGAGCCGGAGGGGATGCGGTGTTGGTTGGACTGGGTGCCGCGGGATCGTGATTCAGCTGGATCCCTCCGCAGGGTGGAATATGTCGCGAGAGGAGTGTGGATCATTTATGATGGAAAATAAATTTACGAACATCGTTGTGACGAACAGGGAAAGATTCTTCTACAAAAATGTTTTTTTACAAACTTATAACCGAATGCCCTGTGAAGAGCATTGTGCTTAACCGTTGTGGGTCTGTGATACTGTTCTGCCAAAGTTTGTTGAGACAATTGAGGGACTGGACCAACGAGAGCATCCGTATAGATCGGAGTGAGGAAGAGCCCGTTACGACGACCGACATGTGTCTGTTTCTTTCGGTCATGCTCTTCAGTCACACGTCAGGCTTTAGCTTTGAGATAGCTGTTTTTGTGATGCGTGCCTTGGGTAACAGTACCTCTCCTCTCGCATTAGATTAATTTGCGCAAAAACTACTGGCATAATCGCCGCCTGGACGGGAGAATGAGGCGGGAGTTTCTTGGAATGCCCAGCGCGATCAGACTTTAAATCTGTCGGAGTTTGAGAACCTTGCCTCTCGAGAAACCAGGAAGGTCTTCTTCTGCTCACAACATTTAATTGCCACGCTCGATGGCAACTTGTTCTACTTGTTCTGCACAAGAGACGGAGGCAACTAGGTTAAAATGCTGAGCCCAAGAAAGGAAGATAAATGGGGTCACGCTGCAGAATCAATCGCAGACGCCCTCTTTCGGGTTGTGCTTGGGCTCAGGTTTCGACGAAGAGAGGAGGCTCAGACTGACTCAGTTTCCATACTCCTCACTACCATTATCGATGACAAAGGAGAAGAAGCGTGAAATGGTTGTGTCATAACGGACAATAGGGGGCATGGAAAGGAGGCGTTTTTGAACATACTCAACGCAATAAGGTCCAGTTCCATTCTGGTCATGCCCGAGCACCTCATTCTGTGCTACCCCTTTGTTGGTTAGTCATTTTTGAAGGCTTCCCGCAATGACTTAGAGAAAACCACGGACGTCACAAGGGTCCCAGGGGAGCAGGGCTCAGAAAAAGGTAGCGGCGGGAGGAAAAGGATTACGAGGGGACGGAGTGGGAGTAGCGGTGCACTTGTAGTCGGAGAGGAAAGCGGGGACGGAGGAGCCACGGATCTAGATGCACCGGGGGAAGAAATGGGGGAGGCAGAAGGAAATGTTGCTCTGCTTGATAGGATGACTGCCTTTGTCATTTCAGACGAAGGAGAGCTGGGACCTGATGTATTTATGGCCACAAAACCCGTTACCGCGAACGGTAATAGAGTGGGGTGAAGAAAGTAACAACAATTGCAGTCCGGAAGCGCGAAACCGAGAAGTTTTGCAAGGTACCTCGGTTTATTTACACTGCCCTTTCGAGCATAGGAGAATTCATAAACACTTGGATTGCCGTATCAAGAGGAAGCACAGCGTTGGGCCGAAAAATTAATTTGCTAGAGCAAATGGCGAGAGAGTTTATTTAAGGCGGATGAAGGAGGCGTTGGAAACTCTATTGCGCCAAAAGTGTATGTGCATTACATCAGCACAGCGATGTTCAGATTGGTTTGTCCTTTGCCAGTTTCGCTTTACAGGTACAAATGCGGGTACAGTTCTAATGCTTAATGAGGAACTTCGCATTGCATTGGGACTGGAAAGTTCTGTGGATAGGCAAGAGCACACCCTTAACCAGTGTTTCCAGATACTTCGTAATTCGTGGTTCAACTAAAGAGTATCCACGGGGTCCATCAAGCGTGTTAGCGCGAATGAGACAGTAGTGGGACAAGCTGTGCACAAAATAAGGACTTTTGGGGAATTTTTTGTTGTGGGAATGTTGTCGATTGTTGACGCACCCTATCTGGTGTGCTCGCCGGACAGCATGGCTCCACTGCGGATGGATAATTTCGAAAAAGAGTCATTCGATGACGACGACATCTTCTATGTGGAGGGAACATCATGTAGTGCAATGGGAGATCGATATGTGCTGGAGCCGTTCGACAAAAATGCCTTGGGCAACGACACACGAAGAGACACACAAAGACTCACAGGGCGTTCGGATACCTTCTTTCTCTTGAAGCGACCTGCGTCACAGTAGCCCAGGAAGTAGCCCGTGAGGGAGACTTCTCGGAGTAGTAGAGCGGGGGGTTCCGTAAGGCGGCTGAGCCGAGTAGCGGCTCTCCGAGTTGTAAGGCCGAACTGTGTTCCTTAGGAACGGTGGATGTCTTTAGGACGGTAATATGCTGTCCTTAGGGCAAAAGAGTGTCTCGAGTCCGGTAAGGTCTTGTCCTTGGGACGGAAGTGGTCGTGACGGGCTGTGCTGAGCACCGAAGCGTCACGGGGAAGGTCTGACGGAGCTGACCTGGTTCTCCCTAGGAGTGAATAGTGACCTGATGTCACTGTAGCAACTTAAACAACTTGTATATATTCGCCAGTTACCGGGGCGCCATAGGCGAATACTCCTACCTCGTGGGACGGGTAGACGTAGACGTAGCTAAGCCAAGAAAACAAAAAGGAAAAAAGGGATCCCCCGGGTAGTTAGGTCAAGCAATGGCCAAAGCCGCTGAGTACGAGAGCTAGTCGACGAAGCGAAAGTTGGGAACAAGTCCAAGCCAAGACCGGGGTTGGCTTTCTTTAGTGGTAGCCAATGACTCAAGTACTTAGCTTAAATGCTAGTTAGACTAACACTATGATACAGTAAACTACAAGTTAAATTAGTCAAAGTCCGTGTCAGGCCCCTGGTGGGTGAGCGTCAGGCTCACGTTAGTGAATAAATACCTTGAAACTTGGACCAATAGGAAGGCAGGGCCCTCCTAAAATATCGGACCCTGAGGAGTCTACTGCGTGGCCCGTGTGGGGCAACCCCAAGTGACATTACATTTTCATGTATTTGACACTGTCAGGACACTCAGTGTCAGTCACCTTAGGTGTCAGTAAATGTCATCAAAATTTAACGTCCAAAACGGACAAAATTGCCAGCAAGACAGCCCGGGTAGTAACTGCACTACACATAGTATGTGGCAGCAACAATCGAGATCAAAATGCGAGTGCAGCCATCAAATCTTGGTGATTCGCTCGCAAAAGTCTCACTCAACTTGATCTTCTGCATCATAGGAGATGAAAAGTTTCACAAGTACATTGCCACAGAGCACACGGGACAAATTCTGCATCAATAGATCGTCATGTATCTTCGAATTGCCATCTACATTGCGGCCTCTGAGACTCATATCCTCTGCACAGTTTTAATTCGCTGTACAAACCAAACTATCAGCGAAGCACAAAATGTCCTTGACTTAATTGCCACCCCTTTGCTGCGATGTGCATATGGGGATCACCTAGGAATAATTAGCTTCGTCGACAGCTCTGTCCGAAGTTTGGGGAATCCCAGTTTTCGTTTTGTCAAGTTATTAACTGGTATGATATAGAAAAAGGATCCTTTACACCTTTAAAGCTGTTTAAGAATGCTGCACAGATACTATACAGCAAGAATAAAGCCGGAGCGGATGTTTCAACGAAAAAAAGGGCAGCGCTTATTACCAGCAAAGCAGCCTGGGTATTAATTGCACTACACATCCCCTTTCTGAGCGCCCGTGCGCGCGGCCCGTAACGTGGGTATAATTTTCCAGAATTTTCCGGGGGAGGCGGAACACCATACTTTACTTCGAAAATAAATAACTCATACGCGGCTCTCGTATGTCGCTAGGGGCTGGTTGCCGAGACGACAGATTAGCGACTCAGGGGGTAGGTTTCTCGGGATTGGCCGGGCGCGCAAGCAAGATTTATGCGGAACGCAGGGTGCTCGGTGATCGGGGGAAGGGGCTTTGCCCGGTTTGGCACCACTTCCGGCACGGGCGCCTTATAAGAATGGTTAACATCCCTCTAATTTGTCTTACAACCAAGGTAATACATCTTTATCTGCCCTTGGAGCTTGCGGTGCACCTCCTTTTTTCCTACCATCGCTCAGCGGGCTTCGACTGCCACAGCTGTTTCCCCTACGATCCTCCCGTTTTCCTAACCTTCCTCCTCCTTGGCACTGAGTGCCTCCTCTGCTGTAACAGCGCGCGCCTTCCCTCCCTTCTTGCTTTCTCGGCTCAGGCGTTTGGTCATGTTTCGTGAAACACCGCCCCGTACCTTCTTCGCTTTTTCCAGAGGGGTCCGGTCACCTTTCTTCCTGCTCTTTGAGCCCCTTCCTCCTCATCGGCAGTGATCCTGTTTTCCCGTTACCTGTGTGGACTATCATGGCATATCCTCCTCGAGCTGCGCTCTGGCGCTCATCCCTCTAAGGGGAACCGCGCGTGCATGGTCGCGCACCGTGGTTCAATTCGGCAACCTTCGAGAACATGACGGTAGTTCGACGTTACGTCCGAACCGAAGGTAGTCAAGACAATTTGCCAGGTGGCATCCCGTTACAGGACTTGCGCTCGTTCGAATGGCGCACGCGTATCTCAATCCCCTACTTAGCCATGGACTCCTTCCGTCCTGAGTTTCTGGAGTGGGAGTATCGGCCGATACGGCGGTTCACTAGAGGTCATCAGGTCCAATGCTTCGGTCGGAAGGTGTACCTGATAACCGGGGCGTTGGTGACCAACAGTCCGGACGGATCGACCTTCGTTGCGCTCGTAGCGAGAGTGAAGATTGGTAAATAGACAAGTTTCTTGACCTCCGGTTTACTGTTGAACAGTGGACTCCGTCCGGCGTCACTGCTGATATTCATCGCGATGCGGTCCTTTGGGACCGTGGCCGGTTGCCGGGAAATTACCGCAAGTTGAAGAAGGCGGAATTGGGCTTTCGGAGAGACACAGTTCGTTATGAACGTCGCTGCCGAGCAGAAACCGGGTATTTCGTGCTTTGTCACAACCGAGAGTTTGATTTTTTCACGCCTGAGGCACAAAACGGTCGTTATGTCCCAATGGTGGGTCCAAAGGAAGTCCCTTGGGGGTGTTGGGTCGAGTTGCTGGGCATTCTCGCATATATGGGGTCGCGGGTACTCCGAGATCCGTAGTCTGGCTGATGGGTGGTGTATTGCACGGGTTGAGCTCTTTCCGTTGCCGAATTTCTTGTCTGGGACGCGTTTGATACTTACAGGGTGTGTTTTGTCCCGGCACGGGTACGCCAAGCGTGGAGTAAGTTGGTAGAAGGCGCTCTGCTCAGAGTCCTTGGGGACGATGGCTATGCCGACTTCCGCGAAATTGCGAAGACTATTTACTGTGTCAGCTGGTCTGCAGTGTCCCCGAGAAACCAACAACAACCCGTGTGGGGAGACTTCGGTTAGATTACGCGCGACGCTTCGCCTCAGGAGATTTCGTGTGGTACGATCCCCACACCCATCAGGTGATTGAGGAGGCGGGGGCGAAGGATCTTCGCCCTACGCGTTACTCTGCTTTGCAAGGCGAGGCCGGACGGCAGGTAGTGGCGCGGCGGCCCCATTGGGGACATCTTCCGATTACTGTGCCCCGCAGACTTTGGATACGTTGAACGTGAGCAGGCGGTGGGGGTGCCGTCTGCAGTACCCGTTACGGGATCGTCAGCTGACGCGATTGTTCCAGGGAGCGTGAGAACTTCTTCCTCTACGGGCGCTGCGCCTTCTTCGGTCACTTGGAAGCCCATGGGGCTGCGTTCGTCTCCTCCGGAGCGTGCAACTGGGCCTCAGGCTCCGGATCCGATGGATGAGATTGAACCCGTGGTCGGGTAAGCACCTTTGGCGGAAGGACGCCGAGCGTCGAGGTCAGGGGTTCGGCGAGAGCGGGTACACAAATCCTCGGCTTCCCCGTCTCCAAGCCGGGAATCGGGCGGACGTGGCGTCATAGAGTTTTCGTCGGATGAAGAGGCCACGACGTCTAAGAGAGTCCGCAGAGCGGCAAGGAAGACCGCCCCGGTAGCTGGGAGTCCTTTGACGCTTACGCGTCACGGTGTGGGAGGAGGGGCGGAGGCCATAAGGAGTACGAGTCCCTCTGGGAAAAGTCCGCGAAGCGGTAGGGAAAGGAAAAGTTGTCGTGGGCGAGATTAAGGAGTTAATGAAGGTGGTTGAGGCCCCCGAAGAGAAAGCATCGCATAGAGTAGGGGATGATGAGATTCAGGCTCTGGGTGCCGAAACGGCAGAGTTAGCAGGGGACCTCCCGGAGTTCATTGTGGAGTTCCGGAGTTAGTACAGTACGAGGGAAGTTCGTCCGAGTCGGGAGTTTCTGATGGAAAAGGATCGGTCGGATCTTCTGAGGAGCAAGTCGGCGGCGATGCGCCGAGGGTAAATCAGTGACGTTGGGAGCGATAGTGTTCCCCCTGAACCTTCGTCGGTGGATAGTTCCAAGGATATTGTGGTCATCGACTTGGTTTCGCCAGAAGGGTCGCCCATGGCGCTGGATACGGGTTCAATTCCTGCGGGGGCGCCTAGCGATACCGTTCCAGAGGCCCATGCTCCAGAGGAAACTCCCGCGACGGGTTCCAATGGAAACAGGGAAGGGGTAGATGTGGATTACAAGTTCTCTCCGGAGGCTGCGGACTCCATTATAACTTCCCTGGGTTTCTTCCTGGAAACTCCCCATGGGGGCTGGGAGTGTTCCTTCTCCGAGTTGTTCTTCCAGGCCCGCGGGTGATCACCAGTCTCTGGCACGACTTAGTCAATTTCGAGAGGGGGTAAACGATACACGTCGCTCAGCAGTTACGGTTCAGTCTCTCTGAGGGAAGCTACTTCCGGCTGTCCTACGGAAATTGGCGGACCTTTAAAGAATTCTTGACAAAGGTCCTCGGGACTTCTGTGCGGTTCTCAGAACGATCGGTTCATCACGCCCGCTGGGCCGCAAATTTTTATCTCTACGATTTCATAACGGCATCTTTTTGAGCGCGAGCCAATCCGTTACGGACGTATGATCCTTTCTGTCAAGCTGCCTGCTTGGGTCGTGCTTGATTGACGCCGGAAACCGGAAGGTAACTGATTTTAGTTGTTAATTGAGTAAAGCTGAGTGTTGAATGGTTTTCAGTGACCTCAGCGAGAAAGGCGTCACGCCAAATCTTCGATCTTGATTGGGCGAGGCCCTCCTCTTAAAGGTTACAGTTAGCGCTTACCGCTTGGGTTGAGGAGGTGCCAAAGAACGTTAACGCTCTTTAAGTTGGCTGGGCTACTGAGGACCCGCGTCCAGTTCAATGTAACCCTTAGGGTTGGCCGAAGGGTGGTTGGTGGGGTTAGTTCTCCCTCAAAGAGTCCTGTTACGGGGGAATTCGGATAATTTGGTGAAGAAAGTCAATGGGACTAATTTTGAAACCCGTTACAGGAGGGTTTTACATTCGAAGGGGGTTAGGGACACAAGCTATCAGGCTTACTGAATACATATAACCCTTCTGAAGCTTCAGAAATGCAAGCAGGTCCTTCCCTCAGGGTCTTACTTATCCCGTAGCGGGGCCCAGGTGTCCCGGTTTCTTCAGAGGGTGAGAGGAGATCTGATATCACCTTCTGAAGCCTAAGATGCTTTCTTAAAGGGTGGGTGCGGGTCTGATCTGTCCGAGGTAGGCTAAAAGCTCTGCCTTTATCGTTTCTGGGTCTGCGGTTACCGCACCAAAAGTCTCCTCGCTAAGTTCGTGGGCAGAAGCCCATGGGGGCTACGGTTAGGTAGTAGCCAACCCGATACGACAGACGATGTTTCTTCCGTAGGGCGCCGAGCGCAAAGGGAACCAATCCCGTCGCGGGACAGTATTTCTGAGACTCTTATCCCACTTGGGCTTGGTTAATATCTGTGGCGAAGGGTAGTCTTCTTCTCTAGTAGTACCTGACTACTTTGCTACGGGGAGGCGCACCGATCAGCTCCCAGGTAGCATTAGCACGTGGGTAACCCGTCAAGTGTACCTTAAATAAAAGTTCACCATCCTACGCAAGGCCGTGGTCGAGGACGTCCTCGATCACGTACTCGCGGTCTTCTGCTTCGCCCGAGGCGCGGTGCTTGTCCAAACTCCTGGAGGTACCTTGCTTCATCGCGTCGGTCCTTGTAGTTAATCTCTGCAAAGCGATGTCTTCTCTAGAACTGCTTCCGTGCTCCCTAGCGGTACTATCAAGTTCGCCGAGGTCGTCATATTCGTCCGAATCCTCCTTCTCCATAGGCCTAGCGGCATTATTTGCCTGTTTCGCACCCTTAGGGCCAAGTTGAGGGTCTGAGACCGGCATCGTTCGACTCGCAACGATTTCGCCGGCCGACTCCTCTTGTTTCGGTTGCGATGGACCACTGGAGGATCCAGGCAATTTTTTCGTACCGTTTTCCCGTTTTCCTTGCGGCATTGCTGCATTAAAAGCGGTGAGGGACTCCAGTGTTTTTGAAATTCCGATGGACGGCAGTGGGAGGGGAGTGGGAGTCAGAATATTCGTTCTCCTTTCGAAAGACAAGTGTCAAACGTTCGATTGGGGCTCTTTCTGGATAATTAGAGTCCTTGACACAAAGGATGGCTCAGGTGGCTCCTGGGGTTCACTTGGTGTAACCGCATTGTTATTATTTTGGGAAGGCAGATCGGGTGTACGCTGTACATTTTTCTTCGCGCCTCCCTCTTGCATGGCCGGGACTTCTCCAGGGTCCGGTGTGCGTGCTTCAGTGGATTTCTCGCAGGGAGCTGTGTTGTCGGCCACCGGGAGATCTCGCAAACCTATCAAAAGCTAACTTCCCTCTGGGATTCCTGACGGGGTTATCTGACCAACAATGGTAGGGGGTTCCACTTCATCTTCCAACATCCGTCCTCCTATCGCCTTAGGCGCGTCAATTTCCTCCTCTAGAGTCTTCGTACGCGACGGTTTAGCCGAGTCCGTCACCGGTTCCAAGGAATTTGGGGCTAGTTCCATACGTTCTCGCGACACGCGCTCTCGGGCATCACCATCTTCGATGACGACTGTATCGTCTTGACCTCGGTGACACGATAAGGGCCTGAGGCCACTGAGGACAACTTATACTGCTTACCCTGCGTCGAACCTTTCTCTTTCCTTAGGAACACGAACGACCCTACGGGTATATCATACGCGGGCTTGCGTAGTCGCGCGTCGAATTTACGCTTGTAGCGAGCTTGCTCCTTCTCAATGGAATTCTTTGCTGTCTACACCAGGGCTTTCAGCCATTCTCTCCACCGTAGGTGATACTGCTTAGCAGACGACAACCCTTCAAGGGTGGGCTGGGCCTGGATCGCCAACGCCTTTGGCGCGCGTTACAGTACCAGTTCGAACGGGGCAATTTTAGTTGGCCTGTGTACCTGTATGTTGTATGCAAATTTCAACGCCTCAGTGAACCAATCCCAATCCTTACGATGCTCTCCCACAATGTGGAGTAACGCGGCGAGGATGGTTCTATTGAATCGCTCGACTTGTCCGTTCGTCTGTGGACGTTATGTAGTCGTGAAAAGGTTCTTAGTCCCGAGGTTATAGCATAAGCTTATGAAGAATTTTGACAAAAATTGGCTGCCGTTGTCTAATAACAAGTTCACGGGTGGCCCGTATACAAAAACCCAATGCGTTACGAAGGCAGAAGCCACTGCGGCGGCGGATATTCGCTTGAGGAGTCCTGTCCGTACTAGATTCGAGTACCGATCTGTGGTGAGAAGAAAGCGGTTACCGTGTTTCGTCCGAATAAATTCGCCTGAAATGTCGATGTAAATGAACTCTAATGGTGCCTTAGGCGTGAAATTTTTCAACTACTTGACGTTTTTGAGCTGCTTGGCGCGATTGTTTGCGCACGATTCACAATGCTTCGCTACTACGGAGCAATCCATAGCCATGGATGGCCAATATATTATTATACAATTCCCTTAGGGAAGTGTACAATCGTCTACCCCCAGGGTGTGCTCCAAATTTAGAGTGATGACTCAAGTGTAATGCTCGTTGTTGCAGGGATGCGGGAATGACAATCTGGATTCTTTCCGCTTCCTTCCTGAAGAGGAAGCATTCGTACTCCGTCCCGTCCATCGTGAAGGGGATTTGGTGCCGTGCACTAAGCCTCGCAAGGATATTCTGGCAAAAGTCGTCCTTAAATTGTTCCCTCGCAAGCTCCTCAGGAGAGATACTTTCGAATTCGGGCTCAGACCACTCACTTTGTGTTGCCAATAGGTAGTCCGCTTTGTCGGAAGCGAAAAAGAAATCGACTGCCATATCCAGCGCCTCCCCCTTCTCAAGCGCGGAGAAATCCCCCGCGAGGAAACAAGGTACTTCTTCGTCGAAGTCGAAAACAGTTTCACCTAATGTGCGTAATCAAGACAGGACGTCGGCCTGCGTATTAACTCTGCCCTTCTTTACACGACTTCGAAGTCAAATTCTGAGATGCGAAGCTTCCATCTCATTAATCCCCCTGAGGGATCCGTCACGTTCATTAGACACCTCAAAGAGGAGTGATCCGTATAGATCGTAAATTTTTTACCTTAGAGGTAGGTGCGTAGTGTCGCCAAAGCCCATACGACAGCTACAAACTCTTGCTCAGTTACCGGATACCGAGTTTCAGCATCCTTCAAGGACCGTGAGAAGGACCCTACCGGTTTACGTTCGCCATTGGAGTATTTTTGGAATAACGCAACTCACTCTTGATCCTTACTCGCGTCCGTATCGATTGAATAGGGCAGCCCGGCCTTCAGTAGGGCGAGCAGTGGAGGCGAAAGAATGGTATCGATTAAAGTCTGGAAGGACTTTTCCTCATAATTCCCAAACGGGCTCAACTTTGTGGGCATTCCCTTTCGCAATAGCTTGTTGAGTGGCACCACTATGCCGGAAATTCTTTGATGAATCTCCGGTAGAAATTACAAAGGCCGAGGAAAATTCGAAGCTCTATGAGCCTAGTAGGATTTTTTGCTTCCCGCAGAGCGGCAACTCAGCAAGCGTCGATCTCCAGGCGTCCTAGCTTGATGATGTAGCCAAGGTATTTCACCGTTTCGGTAGCGAAGTCACACTTCTTGAGATTTAGGGAGGTGCCGGCCTTGTGGAGCACGTTGAGAACTTCATCCACATGGATGATGTGCCCTTACATGTTTTGGGAGAAGATGATGATGTCGTCGAGACATACCAAGCACGAGCGCCATCGGAAGGGAGAAAGGAGAATGTCCAGCGTGCGTTGGAAGGTTGCGGGTGCATTGCACAAGCCAAAAGGCATTCTTAAGTATCGATACAAACCGGCGTGGCAAACGAAAGCTGTTTTCTCCCTACCTTCATCCGCGACGCGCACTTTCCAATAACCAGAATTGCAATCAAGAATGTTGAATACAGATGGGTCTCCTAGTGAGTCTATGCATTCATCCTTCCTTGGCAACCGTTACGTATCTTTAACCGTAACGACGTTCAATTTGCGATAGTCTGCGCAATAGCGAACAGTTCCATCCGGCTTCAGTATGAGGACAACCAGGGCAGTCCACGCGGACTGGGCAGGTTCAATGACTCCAGCATCTAACATCTTTTTCACCTGTGATGACTCAATCTCCCGAGCCTTGGGCCTTGCCCTGTAAGGCGGTTGCGCAATGGGGCGCGTACCGGGCACAAACTCGTTGTAGGGTTCGAATGTCTCGATCTTTCCTAAGGAACCATCCCACATAGTGGAGTACTTGCTCAGCATAGTTTTGAATTTCTGGGCCATTGCCATGCGCATACGACTCCAGTAAAGATCATCAACATTGGGTGTCTCCGAGCCCTTCTGGTCCTTTTCACCTCTAGAAGGAGAGCTTTTTAAGGCCTCAGGCCGAAGTTCCGTAACGGAACTACTGATGTCAGTCGGCTTAGCCCAGGATTCCACCGAGGTAGACTCTTCTGTGATGCCAAGAACTTCGCCGATCGTTAGGCGACTGGGTACTGCGATGGTGGGATGCGGAAATGCCTGGGCCACTACCTGGAGTCTTGAGGGTTCACAAGGTACCAATTAAAGTTGGATATGAGCAACTTGAACGGAACTCCAGCTTTGACTTGCACTCTACTATTGGCTGCGGTCAGGCCGAGATTCTCATAAAATATCGAATCCGGTTCAACGACAATGAGACCGCGACGGTCGGTAGTAACTGGCACAAAAGTTTGGCTCTGGGCGGGAATGGTCATTCGCTTAGCGACTATCACTTTTGGTGAAGCTCTTCCGTCTTTGAGGGTAGGTTCCAGTTCCGGCGGGAGAGGCTTGGCACTCAGTGCTCTTTTAGGTGGTCGACGCGCGATAGGGACGGTAAGACAGTTGGCGAGCTCTACCGCCTTAGTGCGGGGCCGGATAGCCTCCACGAAGCGATCGCTGTAGTCGGTGCCCAGAATGACTGGGGTGGCCGGCTTATGACAGACTATGAAGTCTACTGGGATAAGAAACCTTCCTAACCTTATGGGTAGCTTCACGGTACCCATATATTGCAAAGAATTGTGATTTGCATCGCAGATGCCCGACAAGGGTCCGACCATCATCCGTTCTTTGTATCCCCTCGGGAGCTCCGACACCCTGATGAAGTTGGGCCCTGCTCAGATATCTAGGACGGCCAGCACTCTGTGCATGAGACAGGGCCCCGGGCTAACATCTGCATTTACCTTATAATTCCTTCGGACCATAACTAGAACTCGATCCGAGTGCTTTCTATTCTTCACCTTGGTCCAGGGGCATTTCAGACAGAGCTGAGCTCTTTTGCCTTGGGCGCTCAAGATCTTGGGGATATTCGGCACGAGCTTTTGGAATTTCGTTGCTATTTTTAGAGTAGGGGAGCGGGGTTGCGGAACCCCGGGCTAAGGTTCAGCATGATCTGGACAAACAATCTCCCTGTAGGAGGACTCATTTTACTCGTTATTCGAGCTAACGTTAGCTTTGCCGTTACCGCCGGGGAAGAATTCATCAGCTGAACAGGAGACTCCGCGGGTGCATGGCTAGGAATAAATCGGGCCCTTTCCGGAGCTATCGGAGGCTCGTGGCGCATCATGGCACTCACTCGTAGGTAACTGTTGTTGGGTACCGTGGCCTTCTCCTGAAGTGTCAAATTCTCATAGTTCTGTATGAAAGTAGCCGTCGCACGAAGTGGGAGGTTGCAATCAGGAGATATGTGTCCGTGTTCATAGCACACGTCACATGTGAAGTTCCGGCGACGAGCGTCATCAATCCTTCCTGGGGAACGAGCCGGGAGGGTGAGGCACGTCGCCCGCCTCCCCAACCGGGGAGGTTAAATTTGGTATGCCTATCGGCATAAGGAATCCGCGGAGCGGGGACATGACTTCGTTCGCTGAAAGCGGGCGATAGATCATACGACGTCTGGTCGTAGGAAGTCGTCTGGGCTGCGCCCTTAGTCTCCTCTGAGTCTTCTTCCGATTCTCTATTCAAGAGGTTGACGTGATGCTCGTTGCCACGGGCATCATACTCGATGGTCGACAAACGGGACTCTGAAGGGGAGTCCACAAGAGCCACAATACGCAATTTAGAAGGTCGGGCCTGTACCGTCTTAGACAAGCTCGGCTTAGCCTGTCGAGCATCGATAGAGACCTTTCGAAGGGCTTGAGTGCCGGCACGGACAGCTATACCCTGTATCCCGGCATATTCCATAATTTGGAGGAAGGTAGCGTCCTTGTGGGTGCGGCGGTAGTGGGTTACTACCTCCTTTATTCGGCGGTCGAGACCGTCGATGTACAACGTGACCAACTCTTGTGCGTTGTGTACGTTACCGCAACGGTTGCTTGCGTCAGAGAGGCGGAGATAGTAGTCTCTCTCTCCTTCGTTGTGCAGTTGCTGCACATATCGCATAGCGAGGGTCACATTGTGACTGGCGTCATCGGTCGCGAACGACCCAACAGCCACTGCACGTCCTCAGGCCAGCTTGTGATTCCACCCTGTTCCTGAGACGTAGTTTCCGCTACGGAGCGAAATTGTCGTTCGGCTACGCCGGTTAGAAAGTCGGGTAGAACGCGGAAGCCTTGAGCCTCAGTCATACCTTGAAGGTTGAACTCCCTGACTTTGAGGGCGAGGAAGGCGAGCAACTGCATAGGGTCTTCTCCCGTGAAGTAATCTCTCCATCACATCTTCTGCGCGATACGCTTCGCTTTGACGCGAGCCTTCCCAGATTGAGACGAAGTCAGAGACTGGGTCGGACGCCTGAGGCGATATGTACGATACGACAGAAGTCGCCGGTATAGCTGATTGTTCGGCTGCAACTCTTCGAGTCCTATCCACGACGGCCGGGATCGTCTCGGAGACCAATGCGGGACATCAGGCTGCGGCCAGAGATTGCGGACGAACTCTGTTCCTTGGTTCGGCCTGGCCGTCCATTGGAACGTCGGGAATTAGTCCTTCGGCCCTAAGGGCGTCATGTCTCGTCAATCGAAAGTCTGACTCACCGCCCGAGGAATCTCCGTTCGACTCGTTCTCGGCTTGGCCGGAATCCGAGTCGGATTTGGAATCAGATTCATCCGAAACCTTCTTTCTTTTCGGCTTCTTGCCGTGTTCCTTCTTCGGGGCCCGACCACTTTTACGGCGATTCGAGTCCGACTTCCGCGACGATTGTCATCACTATCGTCGTTTCCTTCATCTTCATTACCCGGGGTCCCCCACCAGCGTTTCCGCAGGTAGAGTTGTTCGGACTAGGTCCGCGGCTTCGGCGAACGGGAGCCTCCCCAATTGGGTTTCCAAGCGAGACAGACACTTGGCGAAGCCATCTATTCGTTCGACGATCGTGGCGTTCTTGACTGCGACATCCTCTAGGAGGCGATTCAGGTCCTTTCGCAGGATTCCAACCTCATCCCTGAGGGTGAGAGTAACCTCATGCATGTCACTTAACATGTTCATTTCTCTTCTTGTTGACCGAAGTCAACATTGCATCGATTGTCGATGTTTGTCTCCTGTTCCCGTAATGTGGTGATCACTTCACGGAATGAGTCCACCTGGTTACGAAACAGATTACGAATCTCCTCTCGCAGGGTAGCATCGTGTTCCAAACACCGAGTATCGACGTCGGCCGGAGTTACACTTCTTGCGGGCGGGGTGTCACCACACACTGAACGTGCACTTCCGGTGGACGAGGCGGTTCGGACGCATCACCAGCCTTTTGGGACGCACTGGATCGGTTTTTATGCTTGTGAGATCCAATGGAAGACATGTTGCACAGTAGTCCCGTGACGGGGTTTGGTCTTCGTCAGCGCCTTAGGCGAGTAATGAAAACGACTAGAGTTGAGCTAGCTAAACAGCAGTGGCTCCGAGAGCAAGAAAGAAAAACCAGGTGTCCGTAGACCCTCTAGGTCGGGAGACTAAAAAGTTTAGTGCAATGGGCGATCGATGTGTGGTGGAGCCGTTCGACAAAAATGCCTTAGGCAACGACACACGAAGAGACACACAAAGACTCACAGGGCGTTCGGATACCTTCTTTCTCTTGAAGCGACCTGCGTCACAGTAGCCCAGGAAGTAGCCCGTGAGGGAGACTTCTCGGAGTAGTAGAGCGGGGGGGTTCCGTAAGGCGGCTGAGCCGAGTAGCGGCTCTCCGAGTTGTAAGGCCGAACCGTGTTCCTTAGGAACGGTGGATGTCCTTAGGACGGTAATATGCTGTCCTTAGGGCAAAAGAGTGTCTCGGGTCCGATAAAGTCTTGTCCTCGGGACGGAAGTGGTCGTGACGGGCTGTGCTGAGCACCGAAGCGTCACGGGGAAGGTCTGACGGAGCTGACCTGGTTCTCCTTAGGAGTGAATAGTGACCCGATGTCACTGTAGCAACGTAACCAGCTTGTATATAGACGCCGGTTACCGGGGCGCCAAAGGCGGAAAACGAAGGGCGATCACTTCGGTCTTGAATCCTTAGAAAGGGAAACCAACTTGTATATATTCGCCAGTTACCGGGGCGCCATAGGCGAATACTCCTACCTCGTGGGACGGGTAGACGTAGACGTAGCTAAGCCAAGAAAACAAAAAGGAAAAAGGGACCCCCGGGTAGTTAGGTCAAGCAATGGCCAAAGCCGCTGAGTACGAGAGCTAGTCGACGAAGCAAAAGTTGGGAACAAGTTCAAGCCAAGACCAGGTTTGGCCTTCTTCAGTGGGAGCCAATGATTCAAGCACTTAGCTTAAATACTAGTTAGACTAACACTATAATACAGTAAACTACAAGTTAAATTAGTCAAAGTCCGTGTCAGGCCCCTGGGGGGTGAGCGTCAGGCTCACGTTAGTGAATAAATACCTTAAAACTTGGACCAATAGGAAGGCAGGGCCCTCCTAAAATATCGGACCCTAAGGAGTCTACTGCGTGGCCCGTGTGGGCAACCCCAAGTGACATTACATTTTCATGTATTTGACACTGTCAGGACACTCAGTGTCAGTCACCTTAGGTGTCAGTAAATGTCATCAAATTTAACGTCCAAAACGGACAAAATTGCCAGCAAGACAGCCCGGGTAGTAAATGCACTACACATAGTATGTGGCAGCAACAATCGAGATCAAAATGCGCGTGCAGCCATCAAATCTTGGTGATTCGCTCGCAAAAGTCTCACTCAACTTGATCTTCTGCATCATAGGAGATGAAAAGTTTCACAAGTACATTGCCACAGAGCACACGGGACAAATTCTGCATCAATAGATCGTCATGTATCTTCGAATTGCCATCTACATTGCGGCCTATGAGACTCATATCCTCTGCACAGTTTTAATTCGCTGTACAAACCAAACTATCAGCGAAGCACAAAATGTCCTTGACTTAATTGCCACCCCTTTGCTGCGATGTGCATATGGGGATCACCTAGGAATAATTAGCTTCGTCGACAGCTCTGTCCGAAGTTTGGGGAATCCCAGTTTTCGTTTTGTCAAGTTATTAACTGGTATGATATAGAAAAAGGATCCTTTACACCTTTAAAGCTGTTTAAGAATGCTGCACAGATACTATACAGCAAGAATAAAGCCGGAGCGGATGTTTCAACGAAAAAAAGGGCAGCGCTACGATCTTCCACGTGCCATTTAAAATGGGAGTAAAACTGGACGTTCAAACCCTTAGAAGTGTGGTACTGAACGTATTTTTGCGTTTCAAATCTATGAACTGAGGGCCTTACTCGATTTTAACGAGTGTTCAAGACACTTGAGAAGTACAGGAATCTATTAAACAAAGTGCAGTCAACAGCAAACTTCATGTTCGACCTCTCTCAGGAGTTGTTACAGTACGCTGCATCTTTTGAGATAATGGATCGGAAACAAGCTGAGGACGACGCTGAAGGAATTGATGGCGTAATCCCTGACAGCGACGCTAAACGACTTATTGCTTTAGCAAAGGGAAGAAAGCCAAAGAGACTGTTCTTCTTTAATTCGGAGGATTAGAAAAGGCTGAGAATCTCTGTACGCAGGCATCAACCTAAACAGGGTACGGTGCATTATTTCACTCTATATGGTCAGAATGCTGACTCGTGGGGAGGACATGGGACGACTTACCCATGCCAAGTTTGCAACACATTCATTTGTATTAAAGCCCATCCCGGCTTGCGCAAAAGATTTTTCGAGTTACTGCTTTCGACCAAGAGTCTATCACTGAGAAGTCTACCCCAAGCTCAGCCTACGCCTCCTCAAAGGCGACAGATTGAGAGACAGGGAGTGCTGGAGAGAAGAAATAGCGCAAATAGGGGAACCAAGTCCACTTCAGAGCAAAACGAGTCTTCCCGAGACCGTGAGAGACCGGCCTCTGAACAGCCTGTGGCACCAGTTCGCACTCGTAGCCGATCTCGAGCCGTTTCATTCACTAGCTGGCTAGCCGTATCATGTTGTAGCACTCATATTTGTAAAGGACCAGATGTGCTTTGTATTGAGCAATAGACTGATCAAAGCGCCTTTTTGGGGGTGCCGTTGAGGTCTCCCGAGACCAAATTTCATGTTTAAATAACTCTGCCCTTAGTTAATCTTGCGCCGCGGTACTTTTCCGACGTGTAGGGACAACTCTACTGTGGTCTGGTCGGGTTTGTTCTAGGATTGGCCTCTGCATCGCCAACTACGCAGAGTGGGTAGGTTATGTGCGGTACATAATGTATACTGTACTGATCAGAAAAAAATGGCATTAGGGATTTGGGGTTAACTTTATGGCATCAGTAGAACGGGACGTGTATGCGCTATCCGGTCGTGGCTTACTGTACAGTTGGATCAGCCAGGTGTGTACTGTACAGTTGTGATTCATGCCCGTCCCGGGGACGAATGTCTGGCTGTGATTGGTAGCTGAGGTGCTGATGTCTATCAGGAGTTGTTGGCTGTGCACAAAGGTGAGGTGGGTGAGGGGTTGATATGGTAGGCGATACTGTTCGGCACAAGCTGCCGGCTACCCCATCTTTCTCTGGAGGCCCGCTATTCTTTCATCCTTGTAGTCTTCAGTCATGCCTAAGACATATCTCTATGTCTTCCTCAAGTGGTCTCTGCACTTTGCATTCCCTATTCTAATCACTCAACAAGCAAGAATGCAAAACTGGGTACTTGGGTCTGCATTCGATCTCTACAGTATCATATGCATTCTACCCATTGTCTATGAGTCGCGTATCACTGGCTCTGCTTATGTCACCACTCTCAGTTCTTTAACCTTGTCCAGCGCTAACAAGTGTCAGTCCATGTATCCGACAACAGTACTGTTCTGTATTTGCCATTGTACAGTACTGTATGTGCAGTGTCCCGTTTTGTAATTTTCAATATATATATTTTTACTCATAATGTTTCTGGACAACGTCAGCAATTACAGTAATTAGTTTAGGTGTATTTATACTAAAGGGCCACTTTAGCCTACCTGCTCATACAGTACTGTACAGTACAGTATTCCCATTTCGAAGCCCATGGGCCAGATGCCCTCTCCAATAATCTGATTACAGCCCAGTAAAGTCCGGCCAAGTGTCGAATAATCGATTGGAGGGAAACGAAAAATTTGACTTTTCAAATATTTGAAAATATTCCTCTCGCGCGTAAGTTTAGAAACCCGCGCCAGCAAACGTGACTTGCCAGTAACGCATTCTCACAGTCATGTTTGTGTTTCGGTTTCGGTCAGAGAACGGCGGCTTCGTTTCGCCAGGTGGCGCGTTTTTCCGTTTCCGTTGAAAGAGGAGTTGGCATTGGCCGTGTGACGTTGGGAACACACTTTACAACTCGCCAAACAAACCAACGCCGTGCACTGCAGTCGCATCTTTGCAAATGGCTACCGACTCCCCGCCTCCGTCTCCTCCGGATGGTGTTCGCGTCTGTATCCGCGTTCGACCGCTCAATACACGGGAAAAGGTCGCCGCCGTGGAGTGTAAATCCTCCTGGTCAATCTCCAACACCACCATCACCAATGCATTCAAGACAAGCCTATAGCCGCCAATTCTTTCGCCTTTGACCATGTTTTCGAGCCCGTCATCAACAATGAACAGGTTTACAATGCATTGGCAAAGCCTGTCGTTACGTCCGCCACCGATGGTATTAACGGCGTCATTTTCGCCTATGGACAAACAGCGGCGGGTAAGACGTATACTATGCTGGGCACTGAGGGAGACCCGGGGGTCACTCGGCGCTCCATTGCAGAGGTCTTTCACCTCATTGCGTCTTGCACCAACCGCCAATTCCTCCTACGCGCGAGTTACATCGAAATTTACAATGAAATCATACGTGACCTTTTACAACCGGACAACGACAACCTCAAAATTCATGAAGACGTATTCAACAAGCGAGTCTTTGTTGATTCTCGAGAGGAGGTGGTCACCTCGGTTTCTCAGGTCATGGACATCATTGCACGCGGGGAAACCGCTAGAGCCGTTGGCGAAACCAACATGAATGAACGTTCGTCTCGCTCTCATACCATTTTTTCACTCAAAATCGAATCCAGAGAGCTTACACCCCAAGAAGAACAAGGTGAGGAGCCGCCAACCGATGATGGCGTCGCAGTTCGTGCAAGCACCTTATCCCTGGTCGATTTAGCCGGCTCGGAACGGGCCTCTTTCACCAAAGCACAAGGCATGCGACTGGTAGAAGGTGGACACATCAATAAGAGCTTGCTCACCCTTGGAAACGTCATCAACAAACTCAGCTCCGGCGAGGCAGGTTCCTCCGCTCATATCCCCTACCGGGATTCCAAGTGACTCGTCTTCTTCAACCCGCTTTGGGTGGCAATGCACGTACTGCTATTGTTTGCGCTGTCACTCCTGCCGTGCTCCACATGGAGGAAACCTTGAGCACCCTCAAATTTGCGAGTCGAGCGAAGAAGGTCACCAATCATGCAAAGACCAATGAGTTTCTTGATGACCGTGCGAAGCTGCGAAGAGCAGAGAAGGAGTTGGCCACCTTGAGAGCCGAGAATCAGAAGCTTAAATCAGGTGTCGTCCCTGTTTCCGATGCGCTATCGCCACGGGGTCGAAACAAGGTGCTAGCGGGCGTCTAATCGCGTTTGGGAAGAAGTTTGACATGCTCGTCAAGCAGATGAAGGAGCAAAAGCAGATCAAGCTGTTGCGCAATTATCGTCCGCGTCCTTGTGTTGGTCCAAATCACAAAGTTGCAACCTGGTGAGCGCGCTTACCACTTTGGAAGGTCTCAAATCAAAGCGCCAGTCGGCCCGTTCACTGGACAGTTCGGCAGAAGCATCCGGTCTTCGAACCAAAGTTCTCGTTGCAGAGAAGCGTGCTTTGGAAGCGGAGCGACGTGAGCGTCAAGCGATTGCCGAAATTAGGTATGAACGACAGGCAATGATGGCAGAGGTAGAGGCACTTGTAAGCACATGTGAGGAGGTGGAAGCTGCTCGATGCGAGGCTGAAAGAGAATGCGCGAGGGCGAATTCTGCGTTGGCGGGGTCCATAGTCGAGTCCCTCGTGAATGATTTGGTGACAGAGGCCGGGGTAAGGGCGGAGGTGCGTGGGGAGGTTCGAGAGATGTGCAACAGGTTACAGGATTTGGAGGGTGTCAAAGAGAAGAACTGTGGGTTGAAAAAACGTTTGGGGAGCTGGAGAAGGAGCATGCAGAGGCGGTGAAACGGGAGAAGAGAGGGGTAGGCCCGGTGATGAAGGAGATGAAATTCTTGCAAGGGAAGCTAGGGGAGGCAGAGAAGAAATGCAAGACGTTAAGGCAAACGAGTACCAAACTGGGGTCGGAGAAAGTTGCCGTGGAGAAGGAGTTAAAGGAAACAATGAGAAAGAACAAGGTGTTGACGGGGGAGATCGAAAAGCATCGCGGCCATCAGAACAAGGGCCACGACCGTATCAATAAGCAATTGAATGAGGAACGAAAGCGATTTGAGGCTAGTGAGAAGGAGATGAGGGAGGAAATTGCGGCATTGCAGGCCAAGGCAAAGGTGGCCGAGAGTGGATTGGAAGACATGAGTAGGACTATAAGTCAGTTGGAGGACGAAGTGAAGGAGATTGGAGCCGAAAGGGATACGTTGAGGGGTGCCAAGGAGGAGTTGGGCGCTGAAAATATAGAGCTGAAGAACAAGCTACAGGAAGTTGAAGAGAAGATGGGTGCATCGAAAGAGGAGATGAGGGAGCTAGGAAACTCATGGAGAAACACAGAAACGAAGTAGCCGAGCTCGAAGAGGAATTGGGCAAATGCCAACTGGATTTGGAGGAGTGTCGTTCAGAACTGAAGACGGTGACTGAAAAGCTGCGAGAGGCTGAAAACGAGAGTCAACAGACGGGCGCACAGTTGCAAGAGAGCAGAAAACGAATCCAGGAACTTGGGATGATTGAGGAGGGGCTCGAGAATTCTGTAAAGGAGGAGAAAGGTGGGCGGGAAGCGGCGGAAGCAAAGGTGAAGGAGGTTGAGAGGAAATTGGCAGGACAAATTGAAAGTATGGCAAAATTGCAGGCAGAGATTGAGGTATACGAGCCGGCTTTACAAAGAGGAAAGAGCGAATTGCAAGAGGCACGGGACAGGGTTGGAGTTTTAGAAGGTCGAGTTGAGGAGCTGGAAATACTGAAGAGACAGGCGGAGGAACGGGGAAGAGAGGAGTGCGTCAAGCTGCAAGATGAGTTGAAGAAGAATGTGGAGATGCACGAGAGGGAGATGAGGAGGTGGGAAGAGCTGGAAAAGGAGAAGAGACAGGCGGAGGAACATGAAAGCAAGGAGCGCGGTAAGCTGCAAAATGAGTTGCACAAGATGGTGGTAATGCATGAGAGGGAGGTGAAAGAACGGGAGGAGGTGGAAAAACTGAAGAGGGAGGCAGAGGAACATGGACGAGAGGAGCGGGTCAGGCTGCAAGATGAGTTGAAAAAGAAGATGGAGATGTACGAGACGGGTATGAAAGGGCGGGAGAAGAATCATTGCGGGAGATGGAAAAGCTGCGGACGGAGTTGCAGGGGGTGAAGAAGGATAAGGGAAGGCTGGAATATGAGGTGGAAAAGCTAATGACCGAGACTGCGACACGGACGAGGGAGGTGTTGAAACTATCGGAGACGATTCAAGCGAGGGATCGAAAAATCTATAGATTACAGGATCGGTTTGAGGAGATGGGTCGAGGCGGGGGTGTGATAGGGACGCTGGAAGAGAGGTGTCGGAGACGGGAATTGATGATTGGGGAGCTGAATCGGCGTTTGGAATTGATTCAAGAAGTTGCAGACAAGGGAACTATAGGGGATGAGTTGAAGGACTTGGAGAGGATGATTTACCTCGAGTCGAAGAATGCGGCGCTGTTGGTTGAGCATGGGCAGTTTGAGGTGAGGTTGGCGCGACTGGAAAAGGAGAAGGAGGCGGTGGTGGAGGAGGGAAGACGGTTGAGGGAACGTTTGAAGGAGAATGACTTGAGGAGGGTGCTGGAAGCGGTAGAGAAAAAGGAGGCGGATCTGGAGGCTGTCAAGAAAGGAATCGCGGGGGTTGAAACAAGTCGATGTCAACGTTGGCAGTGGCCCTGGCCCTGGCCCTCGCGTCATGCGCAATGGTGGATCAAAGTGACATTATATTATTATTTTTTATTATTTTTAAATCACACTGGCGATGCATCATTCGGCTGTTGCTCAAACTCCACATTTTGTTCAACCTTTTGACCATCCCATTCTCTTTGCCCCGGCCACCGCCTCCGCCTCCGCCTGTGTCTTTCAACGTCCCTTCTCTCATAATCAACTCCACCCGCTGCCGCCGCCGTTCCTTTCCTCCGGCTGTTGACTTTATGCATCCTCCCAGCCCTCCCCCCCTTCCCCCACCCCTTCCCCCCAACCTAACCCCAACCTCACCATCCCGCTGCACGCCATCCCAAACCTCACCATCCTCCCTTCCCCTCTTTCTCTCCCTCCATTACCCAGTCCCCCGCAACCTCATCCATGGACAGAACTCAATGAAAAGCAACTCCGTTCCGCTCTTAGCGGCGCTTGCAAACGAATGCCTCGCAATGCCGAAGCTCATTTCCACCTCGGTCTCATGCACATGCGAAAGAATGATGGCCAGAGTGCCTTGAATGCTTTTGAGCGTTGCGATCATATTTACAGTGAAATGCTCAAGAGTTGCCGCTCTCAAAACAAAACCCTCCCCGTCAATTGTGTGCGTCTGTCGCACGCTTGCGTTCTCATTTGGCGCAGGCCGCTCATTTGGATGCTGTTACCAAATATGATCGTGATGCCCGTGCACCGTATTTGCAGGAATTGCAACAGGGTTTGGTCCATGCTACGAATATTGACTGTTCGCAGATGGACGTTTGGAATGCCTTGGGCTTGTTCCTGTTGAAGGAGGGCGGTATGGATGGGTCGCATGCTGTATTTCAGAGGATTCGTACTATTTGTCCGGATTATTTGGATGCCATCAATAATCTTGGATTGGTAGAGCTCTCAAGGAATAAGGACGAGGCAGCCGTAGTCTGCTTTCAAAAGGTCCTCATGTGTGACCAGCTGCATGTCGAGGCCTTGTCGAATTATGGGGTATCTTGTTGAGACTTGGATTGTACGAAGCGGCCATTCGTGTGTATAAGAGGGCTGTGGAGGGTACTATGGGCATTGGTCGGGGCCTGTGTTTCGCCTGGGCAGGATTAGCCATTGCTAGAGGGGCTCTGGGACAGTTGAAGGAAGCCGTAATAGCTGCAAAGGAGGCGGAGAGGATGGCCAATCCGCGTGATCGAGCGCGGTTCTCACTATTATTGACGTCGATGAAAGCGAGGATGCTGGCGGATCGGATACGAAGAGCAGAAGTTTGGCGCGCTGGAGGGACTGCGGATGTCGTATCTGTCAACGGAGGGGAACACCGTCGGATGGGGAGGAAACAGGACCAGCTAGCCCGGAAGATGAGAGCGACGATGAGGAAGGAGATCCGCGGGCAGCAATGGATACGGCAGTTTTGAAATTGCGTGCTTTAGCAAAGGACATAAAGTCAAGTGCAGCTAGTGTGGCTTTGGGATCGGTGTTGAGGTTGAGGCATGATCATTCTTGGGACGATTCGGGAAATAGGAATTTTGGAGCTGAGGCAGCGGAAAGATTGGTCGAGGCGTTGGAGAAGGATGACCGCGATACGACAGCCTGGGTGCAGCTGTCGTTACTGCAAATGGCAACGGGGGACTATCAGTCTGCGAAGAGCTCTGCAAGGCAGGCTGTAATGAGAGACGCGAGCATTGAATCGGCATGGAATGCATGGGGTGTGGCGCATCAATTGACAGATGACGTTGAAGAATCGCAAAAGGCTTACGACAAGGCGATTGAAAAGGTGCGGTTCAATTACAAGCTCAGAAGACGAAGAGACATGCCAGACGATTGCAAGCTTGAAACAGAGGATGTGGAAGAAAAGGACGGGGATGGTATTGCGCCCATGACGATGGCGGAGTCTTTACGGCTCGGGGACGAAACGCTAAAGGATGGTAAGGGATATCTGGAGGATTGGATGGATGATGTGAATGCTTCTGGGCGGCGGGCGTTGGCCGTGCTGTATAACAATATTGGGAATTTGAAGCGACAAGAAGGAAAGAGTTTTGCTGAAGCTTTGAGAGCATACAACATAAGTCTCAAGCTGGGTGGGGAGCACGCTGTGGTGTACAACAACCTGGCACTATTGTACATATCTGCCAACAGGTTAGAGGATGCGATGAAGATGTTGGAGCATGCGATAAGACTGGACGAGACTTTGGATTGCGCAAAATCGAACTTTCTTAAACTCAAGGCTTTGATGACGCAGCAGCCAGAAGGGCTGGATGAAGAGGATGATGGCAGCAGCGCTTTGGATCTTGTAATCGAGGAAGAGCTGTAAATAGCAGCATGTGAAAAGTTGCCAGTCCAGCGTGGTATGAGGTTGGAATGGGAAATGGCGTGCCGCCACTCCCAGTGTATAGCAGTGCTTTCCGGAGGGAACAGGGGTGTGGAAAAGTAATGACGCACAGCATAGCCGTGAAAAGATTCCCACCGTCGCGCCGTTCATAAATTGACCCTGGAAAACACTGCAGCCGGAATGAACGGCCTGAAACAATCTCCACACCACACCCCTCACAACGCTCGGACCCATGACACAAATAACACACCAACTTGAGAATAGAGCAACGCGCCGCGAAACACGCTTTTCTCCGCCTACCACAACCCCCCCCCCCGTAACTCGGCCTTTCACTCACTCGTTGTATCGCACACGAATCCACCGCCCTACACCCGCCCAAATGTCTACACTACACAATGCCCTCAAGTAAACACCCTGCATCTCCCTCCCCAACACTCTCCTTCACGCAAGACAACTGAAAGTCATGTAATGCATCGCTATTAAGGCACGACATATTCTTGCTGTCGCTTGTCTACTTGCGTAAACGTTGCGACAATGGAGAGCGCGGCAGGGATTGTAGATAGAGGTATGGGAGTTGCAGGTATGAGGCGTGCGGGGGCGGATTTATGGATGGGGTCGTTTGGCTTGCCGAAGGAGGGAGTGTAGGCGACGTGGAAAGTTTCACATGAGCGGCTTTGTGGAGGGGGTGCTTGGAGGTAGCATATGTTGTGGTTTGGGCCGTGGATTGAGTGCGGTGGGGGGTCGGCGACGTTATGGGCCGCGTGGAATTTGTTGCGGAGGTTTTTGTCTCAGATGGGATGCGAGTTGTGTTGAGCTGTCGAAAGTTTCAATCTTGTAAAATAAAGGGCAGATTGCAAAACTTTACGATTTTAGAGGCATGTGATGTAACTAACCTCATCACTTGTCCTCGACTACCGCGTCTGACTCCCCGCCGCTGCCGAATCCTACCCTCCGCGTGACGTCCTTAAAAAGGGCTGCCAATCGCCCCACCCATCGACCCGACTCACCACGCCACCCGCATCTCCACCTGCAACCTCCACATCAGCCATGAACCACCAAGCCGTCCCCACCTCAAAGCTGGCATTCGCCACGCACACCCCACTTCTCCTTGAACCCCCCCACTTTATCACCGCCACTCCACTTTCGCACCGTCCCCAAACCCCTCAAACAACCATCCCAAACCCCCGAATAAACCACATCCCTGTATCATATCCACCGCCTCAAATCTCCCATCCAAAAGACCCACCCGCCAACGCCGTCGCCCGGTTCGCAAACCCCACTCCGCACCCACCGCGCCTAAATCCGATGCAGACTATGCCTCCAAGGTCAACACAATGTTTGACAAACTCGGCGCCGCCGTCTCACGAACCCCCAACGACGAACGCACCGTCCGCAACCATCTCAGCAAGCTAGTCACCGCCTGGGATCGCACCACACCCCAGTTCGAACACCTCGTCCACGCCATCAGCGGCAAGGAGACAAAACTCTCCGACGAGCAACTCTTCAACATCATGTACCCGCATGAGCAACTACCCAACTCTGGCCTCGAACTCCACACCGACAACGAAACCCAAACCCCGGACCCCAACCCCGACACATCCGGTTCCCATCACCTCCGTTTCGACCCCGCCTCTCCCGCCACGTCTCCATCGCCCATGCATCCCACCCCACGCGTGGATATTACCGCGCTGCATCGTTTGCATGGTTATCAACCGGCGGATCCACGCCGGCTTACCGTCGGCGAAACAAAGCGGCGTATGGAGAATTTGCGTCGACGTAAGAACCGTCTAGCTGTGGAGACGGGCGTTGATGAGCGGGTTGCGCTGCGTGCCGCGCTCCCCGTGCGCGGGGATGTGATGGATGCGTTTGCATATGCGTTGCCGGGGCTGGAGTCGAAGCGTATGGAGAATGTGTTTGCGTACTCGTTGTCTAGAGCGAGGGTGGTGGATTTTGAACAGGCGGTGGGATCAAAGAGACGGTGTGCGTTGACGGCGTGTGCGAGTGGGTTGATGGCGGAGGTGGGGCGGGTGCCGTTTGTGCGTAAGCCGTTTTTTGGAATGCAGGCGGCGTTTGAGGTGGTGAATTGTCCGCCCTGTCCGAGGTGTAAGGCGGTTTGTTATGCGGATCGGCCGACGGATGAGGAGTCTTTGTGTGATAATTGTTACAGCGAGATTTATCTTGAGGATGCTACGTTGCCGCATGAAAGGGCGGCGGTGGGGCTGCTTGACCCGGAGTCGGTGGCTGAGAGAAAGGCGGCACAGGAACGAGCTGTTGTGGAGGCGGAGGCGGTGACAATGGGGATTATGAGGGCGCAGGCGGCGGGGATGTAGGGAAGGAAGGGGAGGCGGGTGGGGTGCGGTTGGTGCTGTTGTGAATAGAGAAAAGGGGGTGTATTCGTCGAATGGGTCGGGTGATGATGACGCGAAGGAGCCGCCCGTGCAAGGGGCGTCGAGAATCGGGGATGGTTGGAACGTGCGTGCGTCGGACCGGTCTATGCGGACGATAAACCCGATTCGGAATCTTGTGCAGAATATTGATGTGAAACCGAATGCAGACAAGAAGTTGATTAGTCTGTCGGTGGGGGATCCGACTGTGTATGGGAATTTGAATGTGAGCAAAAAGGCGGTGGAACGATTCACAGAGGTGATTCGGAGTGGAAAGGCGAATGGATACACCATGTCGATGGGGAGCGTAGAGGCGAGAGCAGCTGTTGCGGAGCGGTATTCGAGCGAAGCGTCGGCACTGACTGCAGACGATGTGACACTGACGGCGGGTACCTCTGGGGCGTTGGAGATTGCGATCGGGGCGATTGCAAATGAAGGGGACAATGTGTTGCTACCGCAACCGGGTTTTCCATTGTTTCGAACCATAAGTGAGGGGTTTGGAATTGAATGCCGGTTCTATCGGGTGAACCCGGAGAAGAATTGGGAAATCGAATTGCAAGATGTCATGGCACTTGCTGACAAACGAACCGCGGCTATTGTGGTGAACAACCCGTCCAATCCGTGCGGGTCTGTGTACTCCAAGTCGCACATTGAAGATTTACTGGCGATGGCGTCGCTTTTGAAGTTGCCTATTATTGCGGATGAAGTGTACGCGGATATGGTGTTTTCATCGGAAACGTTTACGGCGATGGGAAGTGTGGCGAGTGATGTGCCGGTGTTGAGTGTCGGAGGGATTAGCAAGCAGTTTGTGGTGCCGGGGTGGCGGCTCGGATGGTTGGTGCTGCATGATCGAAACAAGGTGTTGGAGAACGGCGGGGTGCGTAAAGGGATCCGACAACTAACGACAAGAATGTTGGTACCGAATACGCCGGCACAAATGGTAGTGCCCACGTTGTTGAAAACGGCGTGGAGGACGAAGGATTTGTGGAGGTGATGAAGGAACTTGAAGACAATGCAAAGTTGATGGAGAGCAAGCTTGGGGGAATCCGCGGGTTGAGATGCATCCGACCGCAAGGGGCAATGTATGTGATGGTGGGAGTGGATGTGGAACGGTTGGGGTTGGCGGATGACATGGAGTTTACAAAGAAGCTGTTGGTGGAGGAGGCGGTGTTTGTGCTACCTGGACAGTGCTTCCAGGCGCCCAACTTTATCCGGCTGGTGTTTTCGGCACCACGCAGTGTTTTAGAAGAGGCGATGGAACGCATGAATGCCTTTTGTGAAAGACATTGGCAAGGAGAGTAAAAGTCATGCCGCGTGGCAAGTAGCGCTACCGGAGCAGTCTAGTTTGCCTCGAAGCGCTTGACCACGCATCCAAATCCCGTGCTTGAACAACAACCCATTTGAGCACCACTTTTAAAACGGCCAGTACCATCTCCGAACCCCCTGCCTCTTCCCAACCAGTGCCACATCTCCCCCACCCCTCCCCGCAACCGTCCTCTCCCGCCCTCCACCACCCATCACAGGAGGACCCTCATAATCACCATGGTCATAATAATGATGCCCACAAGCGCACATGCGATATCCCCACCGATGACAAGTAAACCGCGGCATCGGCTACACAAACTCCACACACACACACACACACAAAAAAACAAGACAAAACCGCACAAAACTCAGTACCCCATCCCAAACACACACCCCCCCACAACCGCCCCCAAAATAAACACCACACCACCTCACAAACCTCACCTCACATCACATACCTCCGGCCTACGTCTCACAAACGCCACCACGCGCCCCGGCGACTCGACAAGCAGAAACAGCGACAGGCACGCCGTCTTGAGCACCACGCTCGACAAATCCCAGTAGAATGCCGTGCACCGCGGTTGTCGTGATACGGGGCCCCGCCGCTGCTCGCGTGCGCCCGTCGCAGGAGCGACAGAACTGCGGGCGGGGTTTGACGGTGCCGGGGGTGGGGGGGGAGCTTGCAGGCGCCGAAGCCCATGGTGGGGGAAGAGGTGGATTGAAAAGGGGAGGGGATCAAAGGAGGGTGCCGGGGGAGTGTGGGTGGGGGCGTATGTGATGTGTAATGGGCTCTGGCGCGGGGCTGGGTTGCATACTTGGACACGTGTGTTTGAGCGTTTTTCGACGCTGCCCTGGGAAATAGGGCAATTGGAATGCCGGGTTGGCTGGCAATACACACCACACGCACAAGGCTCATTATTTAATTGAATCGGGGGACGAGGACCTTCAACCGCCCCGTACCAGCTGGAACGTCGCCTACAGCGGAAAAGCTCCGGGAAATACCCAGGACTTCGTCGCGGGATTGCCGGGCAGCAATCGGCTGCTTCCCGTCGCAATCTCCACCCTCGGCGGCTGGCACCCAGACGTATTTTCCCTCCGTGACCGAGGTGGCACGCTCAGTCGCTAATCGTGCCAAGGAGCAGTTCCCCAAGATCTTGGCCCGGATGGGGCAAGCCGGGTCCTTATCAAGGGACCGCCGAAGATAGTCATTACTGTACCGTTGGATTACTGTATGGTCGGACGGAGTATGACCGCTGAGGGTCAACAAATACTAGCCCGTTGATGGCCGACAGAAGCCTGCAGAGAGGCATCGTTGCGATCATTTCTAACATGGTAGCATCGCGCCGAGTTCTCTGAAAAACTACCCTCCAACCTTTCACAATTTCAACGCCTTTATTGCCCTTCTCTAACCACTGCTCCCAGAGATCTCTCTTTGCTTTTACGTTGCATCACTCCTGCACGTCTGACCGTCGCTGTATACATCGCAGCCGAACATGGCTGGCAAAGGTGATTCTCTTGGAAAACCTTCAAGGCTTCCTGGGACCAGTGACTTCAGTCAGAGGCGTCGACGACTCAAAACCTACATCCAGAGAGAAGATTTAGAACCACTTGGAATCAAGTCACGACCTGAGAATGCATCGCAAGCTCAGCTCCCTCGTTGGGATAGCGCTCACATTCGTGCCAAACCGGCAACTATCCTGACACTTGCAAACGGTCCGATGCTCCAAACAAGTTCCACTATTGATGATGATGAACCAGGAGCTAGGTATCTTTGGGGCGCACTTGCTCGACTTTATACTACGTCGAACGAACACACTGTAATCAACTTTCTTCAAGATTTGGAGATTCTATTGTACGAAGGAGGATCAAGCTAGAAAGGATACTTGAACAATTTTCACGTCGTCGCTCGACAAGGCTAGTCCGAAAGAGGAGAAGGTGTCTAAACAGATTTGTACATTGATGGAGCACTTTGCTCCGATCACAATGATTTCAAGCAAGCTATTCTACGAGGAGCTTATCAACACAATCTCCACTGAAATATAACGGCAAAATGCCAAAGAATTTAATGGTGGTCTCAACGTTCCAAAGGCTTCCACTGTAGAAGCAAGTAACAGGGACCGAGGCAACGGAGTTCAAGCTGTACGAGTGAACAAGGACAATGGTCGAACTTATTCTGATCTATGTTGGGTTTGTGGGCAATCTGGACATCGCTTTAAGGATTGCTACTTTCGCGCTGACAAATCAAACGACAGAAGTCGTGGCCGTTTTCGTGGGTGAGGCCGAGGATTCGGGAGAGGTCAATACCGCGGTCGTCGAGGCCGTGGTGGACATCCTTATTCGCACAAAAATGGGAATCACAACAGCAACCTTTGGCGTAACAACCATCAACCTCAAGGAAACCTTCGTCACGGAAGCCCATCTGCTCCTGGTCAATCTGCACTGCCTGTCCGCATATACCATCGGCCAGCACCAAATTATCTAGGTCCTTGTCAAGTTCAAGAGGGTTTTCAAGGAAACAGAGGAACAGACACAAGTTACACCTATGGCTTCATGGCCTAGATCAAGTTCAAGTCGGCAATCGCAAAATTTTGGATGGCCAAGTCTTGTGATGCTCTGATTGGCTCAGGGGATGTAGTGCAATGCGCGTTGCGCAGTTCTTCTTTTCTAGGAATGGAACACTGTCAGAAAATGAGAAAACCAACACACGCACAGCAAGACCCACAGGGTGTTCACTGTCCCTCTTTCTCTTTAAGTACCCTGCGATGCAGTAGCACAGCTCACCGACTGCGAGGAGAAATTGGGTTGGAAGAGAGCAGGTAATTCCTTGTACGGCTGGACGGTATACTTGTCCTCCGGGTTGTAAGGCCGGACTGTGGTCCGTGGAATGCTAGAAACTTGATAAGGATCGATTCCAAAGAACCGTAGACACCAAGGGTGTAATACTGGACAAAGAAGATGTAGTAGTGGGTCAGCAGTGCTAAATATCTCCTTTGGAGATACAGATGTTGTAACCAACAACAACCTTGAAGTTCCTATTTATATATAGACGACGGAGTCCGGGGCGCCAAGTATGAATAAATATCACAAACAAACAACAAAAGGTGCATTATAATACTGGATAGGGAAGGGGAAATAAAAAGGGGGGACACGGACGGATAAACGTGGCTATAGCCAAAGTTTCCGTTGGCAAGGTTTCTGCAAAGGCGAAAGTTGGGAGTCAAGTTCAGAGCCAACACCGGGGTGGCTGTTTAATCTGGGTCCCTAGTGGCAAAGTAAGTATAAATACTAGTTACCTAGGCTAGTGTCTATCCGACCACGCACTGTCCTCATATGAGGACAATTTCCGTTACATTTTGGAAAGGAAAATGTTTTGGAAGCCCGAAATTTTTACTAGAAAAAAGGTTTTTTATGTTTAGTTACAGTACAGTAATTTTTACTGTACATGCGCCCTCGTTTCTGAAACCCCCACGATAATACGAACTATTTTACCTTCCAAAATGAAGTCGTTTTCACAACTTCTTGCGAAGAGCGGAAGCTGGTGAGGGAAAATTGGTCTAGCCTTCACCGAGGTCAACAATCTTGAAAAGTTTGTTTTGATCGGCCATCTACACTCATGAACTAATGCGGAGGGACAAGAAATGCGCTGAGGTAAAAAAGTTTTGTATTGAAAAAGAAGTGCTGAAAGTAGTCCTCATATGAGGACAACGGTCCAATAGACACTAGGGTTATATACGACGGCGGGATGAGTGAAGTTAAGGTCAGCCAAGTAAGGGAGATCCAAGTTAGAGATAAGTAAATTCGACACTTGGCCCAATAGGTGCATTTCACCCGCGAAAATATCAAGTCCAATTTGGGGGCCGAGTGATCCAGATTGCAAGCACTCAAGTCCCCTCGGGTGCATATACAGTACTTGGAATAATAGTGGGCGACAAGCGAAAATTGTCCTTACTGTACAGCACAGTGCCTGCTGGTTAGCAGTGAATCAGATCAAAAAAAGATCACCAAAATCAGCTCTGCCGATGGCAGTACGGTGTGAGTACCAATTGTACTACAGGGGATTTGCACCATTTTTTCACTCTAAGAGCTCATTCCTTAGCTATGAAACGATTCAAACTGACGATGTTCAAGCGACATCCAAACTATCTGTTTTGGTAGGAAAGGGACAATTCTACATTCCTTTGGCAGGGGTATTCTTTGTGGAGGAATACCCTGCTCCTCGTTTTCAGACCAGCATACTTTCTGTTTGTTTGTTAACCCGGCGCCTTAACATCTTTTTCACAGTGGACCCTCCGGAATAGAACGCGTAAGCACTTTTGTTGTATCAATTCGTGGCTCTGGAGATGTTGTGGAGGCGATCAGGATTAATAATGATGGCCTCTATCGATTTACACTGCCATCCAAAGGTGTCAATCAAGATTATAAAGCTCTTTGCAAAGCTCAGGGCCTTTGGAAATCCACACAGCAACCCCAAATGAACTAGGTTTCAATCTTTGCTCTGCATCCATTGGTAAGAAGACGGAGAGAAAGCTTGCATTGGTATCGCATAGTCGAGCAGGAAACCCTCTTTCTGGAAAATACATGCAGTTGTCGAACACTTTTCAAGATCTTACTTACTTCCCGAGAAATATTTTGGAGGAAATGCTCTTCATTCTCTCTTTAATTTCCAAAGCACAACGACGACCCATACAACCTAGCCACCGAATCACTTACTACCCGCTTGAGATTGTGCATGTCGACATTAGTGGAAAAATAATTCAGCGCCCCCTCGGAAACAGCAATTACTGCGATGGATTCGTCGATGATCGCAACGCAAAGAGCGATGTTTTCTTTATCAAAAAGAAGTCATATTTTTCCAGCACTGGCTTATTATAAGGAACGATCGGAGAATTCCACCAGATGCACGGTAATCGACATAGGTCTCGACGGAGCTGGCTAAAACATGTCCAGTATGGTAAAGAATTTCGCGCTATCGAATGGAATCCGGTTAGAGACGAGTCCGACGCATGCTCCAAAAATCAACGGCGTTGCCGAAAGTTTCATGAAAGAATTGGGAGTTCATACTCATGTTCTTCTATTCGAGGCAAAGCTTGGAAACGAGTTGTGGACTGAAGCAATGAGCCAAAGCAACTGGCTTCGCAACCGTCTTCCGTCAGATATAGTGAACGGACGCATTCCAATCCTCTGGTACAACAGGCCTCATCGTTGAAGGAGGGGATGTAAGTAGTGCATACCTCTATGGTGGGATATACACCACTTTTTACATGGAACAACCCACAGATTTAACTGGAAACCAAGAGCGCTCATAGTTCGTGTGCAAGTTGCGAAATTCAATTTGCGGACTGCATCAGGCATGCATAATTTGGGGCTCCCTGCTCGATGTGAAAATATTGAGCTGGGATTTCAAGCAGTCTCGTGTTGACGCAAGAGTATTTTACAAGTTGTTTGGTAAGTGGTTTATCATCCTTGTCATCATCGTTGATGATATGGCAGTGGCAAGCAAATCCAAAGCACTACTGGAGCACTTCAAGAAAAGGTTCAGCAAGGGGTTCGATGTCAAACTATCTGGACAACTCAAGTCGTTTCTCGGATGGGAAGTCTATCAAAATAAAGACGGAATCAAGGTTATTCAACAGCGTTATGTTGAACAGCTTTTAAGAAAACATGGGTTGCAGCTTTTAAGAAAACATGGGTTGCATGGGGCAAACGGGCCTGGACTCCACTTCTCAAGTATGAAGATGTCACCGCAGCGACAATGTACGACAAGAAGCTTACTAAGAAAGAAAATTAGAGTTACTGTGCAACTACAGGCGAGCTACTACACCTTGCAGTGTTCACACGACCTGACATTGCCTTTTCAATGAACGCTTTAGAAAGTCAAGTGCACATACCGACAGTTCGCCACGCCTTCCTGATGAATCGCTTACTTCGTTATGTCTCTGGTACTCGCCGCTCTGGCATCAAATTCTCGAAGAATGGTAGGGACCAAAGGGAATCTGCTGATTCTGCTATCATCCAAGCATTTGTGGATTCAAATTGAGTTGGTGATAATAACTCTAGAAAATCAATAACTGGCTTTATTGTTTTGGTCAACGATGCGCCCGTTGTGTGGAAAATCCAACGCCAGACAATCATCTCCCTTTCTTCAACGGAAGTTTAGTATGTAGCTTTGTTTTCCGGCGTCAAGGAGATACTGTGGATGCGAAGGCTCTTCTTTGAAAAGATGGTCATCGCGTCGTACCTAGCAGAGATGAAAATACCCAAGACTCTTCTTTTCACAGACAATACTGCAGCAATTTGTAGCGCGGAACGGGATCAAGTATCTGCAAAGAGCAAGTACATTGAGTTCAAGTGCCATCATGTGCACCACCACATTGAGAAGGGTTCAGTGTAGTTAGTTCATTTTTGGACTGAAGATCAAGTGGCTCTCATTCTAACCAAGGCTGTAAACCGATCAACTCTAGAAAATCACCGTTATCGCCTTTTGTCCTAGCACTTTACTGCAGAATGCTTCGTGTTGTGAGGACATTTTTGTTCGGGATTATCCTCATTTATTTCTATGTCGCTTTGGGCGAAGAGGACTGGAGTTTCTTTCAACTCCTCTCTTCCTAACCTCAGCAGTAACTTCCCATCTTCGTTACCCGCTTTGAGTTTAGCCTGCAACTGATGCAGGCGCGACAGGTTTCCACCCACCCCTGCCTGCCTAGTTGATATATGAATACCAAAGCGTTGCGGAGCGCGTTGTGGAAGCTTGTGCGGACGAACCCGGAATTGTAGAGGTAGGCTTAGTGATCACCATGAGGTTCCATAATTCTCTTACAGTGTTGACAATTTTTCGTCATGCAGTCGGTTTAGACCGGTAATCCGAGGTTATGGGATAGTATCACGGTCCAGTGGGCCCGTGACACCTTGGTAGCATTGGTAGCGAGGGCGAGGAGGAATTCTGCGTCGGGACTGTGGCTGAAGGCGATGCTACAGATCTGGGGCCTTATTTTGCCGACACTAGGTAGCTCCGGGCTGGACAAGCTGCGAATGGGTCATCGTTCCAGAAAGACTTGGCCCAGGCCTCCTGCTGTACCATACTGAGTGGTGTTAAGATTTCGGTGGGTGTGCCAGCAATGGCAGTTGGTTCAAAAGAGCTTAGGTCAAAAGATAACCAGAGAATTATTACAAAATTATTTAAATAACCATGTCATCTGTTAATTACAAAAAGGTAATCAATTAATGACATTAGCCTCGTCAAATAAACAATAGCGTTTATACCTACCTGGCCACTAGGAACACCGAATAAACAGTCATGTCTGTGCTGGCCCTTAACAAAACTCCCAATATTCGCCTATTCAGCTCCTTTCCAACCAAAAAATTGGCTATAGCCACGTTTATCCGCCTAATTTCTCCTTTTCACCCCTTCCTGTCCCATACTGTATTACAGACTTCTCTCCATAAGTGGAACCCTAGGGGAGAGCGACAAGTTTTCCACTTATCGTGGGGTTCCACTTATCAACGTTAATCATAACGGCCAATAATAGCCAATCATTTATGCAGTATCAAAAAATTATTTAAAAAAGCTATCGTCCTCGTCTGTTGGGAGGCGTTAATCATCTCAGCTCTTATGGAACTCTGCATTCTGCGAATTGAGCGCAGAAACGCAGAGTTGTTGACATCACCATCCATTGACTGTGCAATTTGCTTTGCCATAGCCAATATTTTGAGTTGCTCACTTGCACTTGGCAGCTGGACGTCAGGAATATCAAGTTCCCCATCGCTATCGTTTTCAATAAAACGTTCATCAGCCAAGATAACTGACATGAGTGTTCCATCATCGACTTGTTGAATAACGTCATCTTCTCCGCCTGGGCTTAGCAACTCGCTAATCGCGATCCTGTGTGATGTTCCTGCACACAATTGTGCGACCTTACCTTCTAAGTCTTCTCGGACATCTGCCTCAGTACTAAGAACACCGACAGATTCAGTATTTCCAACCAGTCCTGTTTGTCTCCAACAATTCTCAATAAAAACCGCGGGCAGCTCCATCCACACCTTCTTAAACCACCTCATCGCCTACACATCCACCTTGCTTCAATTGCACATCTACGTTATGCAAAGCCCTCTCCATATGTAGTCGCCTATACCTTAGCTTAAGTGCAGCTATAATGCCGGCGTCCATGGGCTGGATTTTTGAGGTACAGTTGGGAGGTAGAAATAAAACTTTGACGTTAGCGGTCACAGGTAACGAGGCTTCGGACCCATGTGCACTGCAGATGTATATCAGTAAAACAACTTCTCGCTCAGGTTGCTCAGCAATGTAGGTTTGAAATCTTTCCAGCCAACGAAAGAACAAATTGGATGTCATCCAGGCCTTATTATTCGCGTGATAGTCAAACCCAAGTTCTGTTCCGGTTTTCTTCTTAAAAACAGGAGGTATAATTGATTTTCCAATTACAATGAGCTCGATCTTTTCCGAGCCATCAGCGTTGGTACACGGCATAAAAGTTAACCGTTCTTTAGCTTTCTTTCGTCCGGTCAATCTCTCCCTCCCAATCGTTGTTTCTGGTGCCAAACTGTACAGTAAACCACATTCATCCGCATTGAAAATATCTCGCGGGGAGTAGCCTCGTAAAACTTCCTTAATTCGAGGCATCTCCTGCTCTAAAAGTTCTTCGTTGGCGTCCTATGCTTCTCCGTGTGACTTGAAAACACGGAGTCCCCAACGACGTTTGAATTTTGTGAGCCAGCCCTCGGAAAACTTTAAATTTACTTGCTCCAAAGGCGAGATATTTCTGTTCGCTAAAACTTGCAGCTCTGCACCTTTCCGATGGATAAAATAACCATTGATGTTAATCCGAGACGCATATTTATCACAAACCCATTGAAACAAAGCCTTTTCAAGCTGTTGATTTTTACCGGGCCTGTCTCTCAATTTTTTCGAAATTTCCTTGTCAGTCCCGCACGTGAAAGAAGCTATCTGATTCAAAATTCGCGACATGGTTGCTTTGTCAGGTGCTTGTTCCAGTTTAAATTTATTCTTAGCCCACTCCATCATCGCTGTGAGGGAGGAGTGTTCCCTTTTTTGGCGGCGGCGGGCATTCTCTAAGCAAATTTCTTTCTTTTGCTTAATTTTCAAGTTGTTCTTCTTCATGAGGGCAATCGAAAGGACTAGAAGTACTTTCAGTGCTTGAAAATGATGGGCATCCGGAAGTAGCTCTTGGTTGTGACAGATTTCGTTATTGGCGTAAATCTTTTGTCTTGACAAGACCTCGCATTTCAAGCCGCTTCACCAGATATTTACATTTCGTAAATGATAAGAGCAGTGTGGTGCTTAAAATTAACCTAAAATTAGGATTTTTGTCAAGAGAACAGAATGAGATTTCGTCTGAGGGGTTCCATTTATAAAATTTGGAACGATATTGCTTTTTAGTTAAAATATTAGTGGTGTTTCTGCGGGAGACGTGGTCTTGTTCCAATTATCGTGCTGTTCCACTTATTGGCTGTTCCACTTATGGAGAAACCCCTGTACCACTTTTATTGTTCGCCTGTGATATTTAATCAACCTTGTTGCCCGGATTCCGGCGCCTACATACAAATAGGAACTTCGGGGTTGTCTTTGGTGGCAAAACATTATCTATAAAGGAGATACTCAGCGCTTATGACTCACCTTCACATTGCTCGTTACCCTGTCCTGTACCCCCGGTGTCCTCTGTAATTTTGATTTGATTCTTCGCAAGTTTCTAGCATTCCGCGGATCAATGTATGGGTCAATTAAAACCCTTAGGGTCAAAAGGCCGTCCAAGCGTCCAAAAAATCACCCGCGCTCTATCAACCCATCCCCAGCTCGACATCGGCGAGCTTAAAGAAAAATTGACAGCGAAATCCCTATGATTCTTTTTGTGTTTTCAGTTTTCTCATTATCCTACGGAATGTCGTGACTCAAAGAGAACACCTCCGCATTGCACTACAAATGCCTACAAATTTCAAGCTCAAATAATGAACACAGTATATATTACTAATAAAGTAAGTCATACAGAGTTTTGAAAATGCAGTTTTTTAAAGACCTCTTATTGATTGCAAAAGTCATGAATCGAGAGTAAACTACTAAGGACAGCCTCCTTTTTCAGAAGTTGTGGATCTTTTTCCAAATCATTAGATATTCTATTAAGTTAAGAGATCATCCTCACACAGCAGTACAATACATCATTTATTCTAATATCAACAGAGGACTGTCAACTATTGATCGGAATGATATCAACAGAGAAATGTGAACTTTTGCTGTGAATCAAACGATTTGATGGTACTGTACGTAATATTACATATAACGGTTTCCAGAGCAAATTCTAATTTTTTAATTTAATTTTTTCAAAATTAAATAGAACTAAATATCTCATGACACATGCGAATGTTTTGAAATAAAGAACTTGGTATGGTCAAAGAACGCCAGTTTTGCGAAAAGACTAACTATTAATCAATATACGAAGTCTCACAGCCGAACCAGATACTTCGCGGTTCCGACTGTACGCAGAGTCATGATTTTCTTCATAATACTCCTTTCCTCCAACAACCATCACTGTGCAAGGCAAAAGTCCTCCTTTTAAGCCGGATATCAATCTTCGGTGTTAATAATCATCCATTTTGCGTTCAATGGGCTTCGAATTTTTTTTCAGACGGACGTTGAATGAAAGTTGGACATCAAATCCTATTCAAATAATATAAATCTGGATTACAAAGAAGACAAAACACAAAAAAGACAAGTAATTACCTTTCTTCCACCGCTTTAAAGAAGCAGGTGGGAGCGAAAAAATTCTCAAAATGAATATATTCCAACTTTATTCCAACTTCAGGGGTTTGGAAATATCTGGGGACTATTCCGTGATTATTTGTAACCAACTAAAATATTTAGCGGAGCAGGAAAATTGATATAAGATGTACGCAAATAAAGGTGACAGTAGAAAGCTTGTCCTGGAGGACTTTTGCATATTAGGCTTAAGTTGCATGGGACGTCATTTTCAGACGAGTCGGGTCACTCTCGTATTCTCAAATATTTAGGGAGAATTCCACTAGCTGGATTTGACACCAAGGACAGTGCATTGCACCTAAGACATGAGGCAAACAAATAGAAAATGTACTTGTCCAAAAGCATTTCCATTCATTTTTTCTCTCGCAGCCATGCTCCTTCGACACTTCCCTTCTGCCCAGCGTGCTAACCGTGACAAAAAAACTACTTACGAGAGTGATAAAAGTCCACTTTTAGCATCGCAGGAAAGCAGAGCACTCCTGGTCCTAGCAGACGCTTTTGCTGAGCGGGATGCAGAACTTGAAAATTTCGGTAAATTCAGAGCACAGTGAGATCGATAAATAACAATATTTACCCTTTTTCCTTATTTTTTTTGCAAAAAGTGGGTATTAATCCAATTTGAAGACTTACTCCGCATTCAAAGCGATCGACAGTGTCTTTTTCTTGGGGATATTCGTCTTCTATAAAACAAGTTGGAGGACTTGAAAAACTAAATAAATGAAAAAATCTTTTCCGACACCAGATATTCAAGAGATTTATTCAACCTAAATGCGTCCGTTACAGCCAATATTTCGCTGGTGGAATAATAATGCTCCTGATGGGTCATATGAAGGGAAGCGAACTGAATTTGATGGACTTGTACATCATCTTTCTTCTACGCCAGAATAAACTGTAAGGCCACGGATGAAACATTAGTCCCAGAAAAAAAAGAAACTCGAAGTCCGTGAATGCTATAGCTAAGGTCACCTTAAGCCTCTCCCTAAGTTTTCTTCAAGCCTCTTCCAACCTTTTTTCCTTCTTCAAACTCTTCTTTTCTGATGCAGCAGCATGAATTTCTGCAAGGCTCTCGAAAAAATTACTAACAAATCGTCTGTAGTAGTCCTTCAGTCTGAGGAAGCTACTTACCTAAGTCGCACTTATCTTTGGAGGGATGCCTACGGTAATTTCAATCTTTCCTTCATCAACCTTAAATTCTGCTCTTTTTATGACGTGACTACGTAGCTTGATCTTCGATTGACCAAAACTGCATTTCGTCACCTTGATCTTAAGGTTCGCCTTCTGACATCACTCAAAACCACCTCATAATTGGAAGACATTGTCCTCTGTATCCTTGGATAATTATAACCATATCATCCATGTATATCGTCACGAATGGCCTTCACCTTAGAAAATATTCAATCATCTTATGGAACTTTTATAGTGCGTAAATTAATAAAAACGAAATCCCTTTGATTTTATATATTCCCCATCAGCACATTAATGTCTGCATCTTATTGCACTTCTTGGGTGTCTGAATCTGCCACTATACTGTGTATGGGTAGAGTACCGTGAAAGCATTGACTTCAGGAAGGTCTTTTACACAGGTCCTCTATCCTATGCAATGAATATCGATGAGTATTTAGGATCCTGTTGATCTGAAATTAGTATACGCAAAAAGGAATCGCTCGCCATTTTTGTTATTAACCATGGCGATGAAGCCAACTAAACCGGAATTGATAATTAAATGGAACTAGAACGGGCCATTTAATTCCCTCTAGGCGACGTAATTGTATCTCTGCGCCATCCAGTGGGCCCAAAAATGTATAGATCCCCATCTCTTTACTCAAATTCATTACTGACAGTAACGTAGGCCTGCTGAAGGCCGTCGATGTCATATATCATGAAATGGTATTCTCCATTGTGTTCAAAAAGAACTCCTGTTACTTCTTGTTGAAACTTTTCAGCTCCGATTCGATTAACACGGCGCGATTCGCTTCCTTTCCCTCCAATTATATTTACTCTTCCTCTTCTGAGGACAAAAATTGCGGTCTGTGCAAGTCTTTGTTTAACATTTCCAACACCACCTTCTGTTCGTTATCGGAACGATCAACGCTGACATCTGAGTTATACAGTTACTGTTGTGAATTTATAATCTGTATTGTCTGTTTGAGTGTAAGCATTTGCCCTTTAGTTTGTCGATTTTGTGCCGAGGATTTTAGCCAGCTTTCAAAGACGGTTCGCCAAACCAGAATGAAAACATGCTTATTAATTTGATTTTTGTGGTCACTCTAAGATCTTAAAAGTGAAAACAGCTGGACTGCACTTTAGGTGGTAGTACTGAGTATTTAATGGTCCACGATGAGGTAGCTAACCACGTTACACACAGGTGAGCTACACTTGAGTTGTTAGTGCTGAGTGTATGGTCGCAATGGTGTACCTAACCATGGAAAATGCAGTTAGACTATATTAGAGGTGGTAGTGTGGAGCGAGTAGTCGTCAATGATGAACGCGGAACCAAGCTATATATTCAATATCGTTTTACTAGCCTTGCTAGAATCGCAAGCGGTTGATGCTGGCATTAGCACAAGCCCAGACCCAGATAGTGTACTGAAGCTCCAGCCGAAGAGGGTTGGGAGTTGCGGTATTAATAAAGCGGTGGAAATTTGATTGCGAAGGGGTAGATCCCACCCAGAATTTTACGTTGACTTGAGTATCGCGCCTTGTAGCTGAGCACAGCTCCTCGAACTACTTTTACTATAGTCTTCTTATAAGCAGTTTAGGACTGCAAAATAACTGTACAATGCAGTACAGCATATTCATTCAATTCGACTTTCTGTTACGATTAGGCAATATGCACATAGCCTGTGGGTGATAAAAGACACTCTAATTTCTATATTCGGCACTCCCGGGAACTCTTTCCTTATGCAAAGACACGCTTTGGTGACGGCTTTATACAAAGCATCACGCTTTACGGCTGTCCTCACATCATCCTTATTATATCGTCCCACCTCACTCTGCCTCCTTTTTAGACTCCCTAATACACAGAACTTCCCCTTAGTCTCGAAAAATAGCCGTTCTACATCTACAATCAGTAAAGCTCCTCAAATTAATCCCCCTCTGTGGTACTGCTGTAATAGAAATGAAAGGCGCTGGAGTAGATATTTAACGCAGTGTACTGGGCGGGGCTCGAGCCCGCGATCGTCGGTTTGAGTTAATCTGAGCCCATAACATATTCAAACAACATTATTTACTCTCTTTTTATGACTTGTACACTGAATGACAACTATTAGATGCCAAACGGCTAGGGCAAAAGTTTTCTGGGAGCGGGGGAGCTGGTACCTTTATTTAAAATTTTAATTAGGCCTGCTAAACAGAAACAAACTGGAAAGGGCTTGACCAATGCCTAATCCAGCAAAAGGGACGGAAGCAAATTCCCCCATTGAAATTTCGGAAAGCCGGGAAATCAATGGGTTGAAAAACTCCCCGCGTAAGCGATGGGCTTACAGAAGGCGATGACGACAGCGACGAATTCTCGAAGGGGAAAATTGGGGTGTTTTAATTATTGAAAAATAGGTTAGCCTAATTCTCCCACCGACACAAGCTCTATGAAATCAAGGGAAAGCTCTCCCTAAGTTTGGTACCGACTTCTGACTGCACTTGATTGAATTTAACCATCCAGTTAGATCTTAACCAAGTAGTCAGTCAGTCATTGTACACTTCAGAGACATAATTAGTAAAGAATTTTTTCATTATTAATATTATGAAACCGGTACTTTCCGAAATTTACTTTTCCTCTCACTCCGAGATCAATCTTTGACGGCTCTCTCTTCAAACAACTCGTCCCACCTTTTCTTTCAACAAAAAATAAGTCCTGTAGTCTTTTGCCTTTATGAATCCAAATTAAGTGGACGACTCCATTGTCTATTTTATGTTTGAAGATTTTTTCCTTCTTTGCTTCGTCCTCCAAATTCAGTTCCGACATTTTATCAAACATATGTTTTATCATTGTTCCGAATGCCTGCAACTTCAAAGCCATAACATTGCCTCGCATTTTTTAGTTTGCCCGGGCCGTGAAAGTTTTCGAAGACATTACCTTATTTGAAGTTAGGTAGCAACGTCGTTGAAGCAACACCCCTGCCATCAACCACTCCATCGATTCACCCACTTTGCCCTAAATATGACTAACTTCCGCCTGTCCCCCACAATCGTCAAGTCACCCAGAGCCCCATGTCCTATCGACGGCCTGGCTTGATGGCCATTGGGCCAACTGACTACGATGACTACCATAAACGAATGGGTCAGGAACGCATTTGGGGTTGGACCCGCTGTCATTTTTCGATGATACGAAGAAGGTAGAGGAGGATGAAAAGGCAGAGGAGGCTGAGGCTTATGTGGAGGGATCGTAAAATGAGGATGACTGGGTGGATCCATAAGAGCCATGGTGTACAACCGTGGGGGGGTTGCTGTGGAGGACGAAGGGGAGAGTAAGGGAAAAATCTTAATTTTGTACTCCTCTGCTCGGGATGAAGCGGAGTTTGATGGTTATACGTAGTAATTGGAGGATCTTGACATGTCCGAGGAAGTTATCTATCATTCTGGGCGGTTCGGTGGAACTTTTAGGGAGTGAATTGCTGATATCGGTATTTTGAAGGAACTTTTGGCTCTGATCTCGAGTACTGAGGTGTCTAGATATTTATCCTATAGTTTCTACTGATAGTCTTTCTCGTCCGGACTATTCAATTTAATGGATTTTATGGTAATTGGTATGTTTGCTTTGTACATTAGAATTAGCTAGAGAGTCTGAATGAACTTAATATACTGCTTCCTATAGAAGAGGGAAAGCAAGTTTTGCTAGTTTTTTTTGAGACAACTTCAAGGGCGGACTCAAGTAGTTCAAGAGTTAAAGGTCAACTTCTACCCTAAGAAGCATTTCTTTTACAATTTTCCATGAGCATGGGTGATAGACCCTGCCCATTCCATACCACTTTGTAGCCCCTCCACTCCATGTCCTAATCCACCTTTTCTCTTTCCCATATCTACACTTCGGTAGAACCCTTATCGTTTGCAACAATCCCCATTCTAGGATAGTCGGTTTTGAAAATCTCATCCTCGGCGAGTTTTTTCTATCAATCAGATTAGATAAAATCCACATTGCCTGTTTGCCATACTAGGCACTATCTATATATATGACACCATCAACCGCCGTTGATTCCGTTCCTCCATTTCGTCCTGTACATCTCAGGGCTCGTCGACCTCTCGCCCTTGACCCTCCCACTCTAGCTGCTTCACACGCCAACACTCTAAAACTTCTCATACATGTGCAGCAAAGGCGCAAGCAAGAATTTGTTGGCACGAAGCCGCCTTTGAGGCCGCCCCCAACCCGATCGATCACAGAAACCCCGACATCTGACATCTACTCCGCGACCTAGCGTTCCACCGCAGCCCCGCTGCGGCATTTTTATTCTATTAAAAGGGCCGAAAACATGTTACGAGCATCAACATTTGTAAAATAACAACGATTAATTGTGTCGATTATTTAGGTCAAAATGTTTTTACCCAAGATATGCTTGAAGAAGAATTCTTTACCTGCGTCGCTAAATAAGTGCCTGGGAGTGTGAACGCTCTCTTTTTTATCCATAACTACATCAGCACACACCTCTTGATAGCGGCGAGTGTGATAGGCCAGTAGTCCTCCGAAATTTCGCTCTATGATATTTTAAATTGCGTTAACATCATTTATAATCCTTTTTCCTCCTTTTCCGTCCTTGATTATATTGTTTATATCAGTATCACTCATTCGCGGGTCGACGTACATGGTTGAACAAAAGTTCGGCGCCCAAATTTTGTGCGGGCCTTACAAATGCGTCCTCCACCAAGATGCTTTGGGCTTTCCCATTTGGAATTTTATAGTACTATCCAACCTTTTGTCCCCATGTACGTTTACATCCGGTGCCTCATTGGCCTGTAACATTGTAATGAGTGTTAAGTATTGATGCGCTTCAGTGTGTGAATTGACAAAATGAGCTGCTGCAGGCCTTACTGATGCTTTATTAGCGCTGCCAGTTGGTTATAAGCATGGAGCTACATTATTTTTCCTCAACACCAGATTTGTCTCGAAAGCAGTCGTGAATAGTGTTTCGAACTGCTTCTCTGGCCGTATGGTACTAATAGCCTATAGACGAACGAAATTTCTGATATCATATTTCTGTAACAAATCTGAAAGAGGAAAAATGGCGTCAACGGAAAAAGGAGCCATTAACTACCAAAGATAAAAGTTTTTGCAGATGACTGAAGTGCTACAATAGACTTTACCAGAAAAGAACAGGGAATGTAAACGAAAGAATTTTACTGCTCTACTCACAATTTAGAGTAAGAGGATCTTCAATCTCGCTTAGAGGCTAGAGAGTTAATCCAAGTATTTTATTCTAAGTTGACTCCCAACTTCCATTCTGTCTCCTGGAGGAAGCAGTTTGTTGAGGTTCTATGGCCTTTTTTCGAAATCATAAATCGATAAAACTATTGAAAGTACAGAAAAAACTCAGAAAAATACTTAATGTGGACGCAGATAATTCAATAAAAGGGGTTTGACAGAAACTAAACAAATTTTTTCCTCAAAAGGAGACCCTAGTACTTCCCCAAAGACTTCATAAGTATCCATTTAGTCCTCTCACATATCTGTGGAAGGCTTACAATTTCCCGCCTCTTCCTGCAAAGAATCCACCTCACCTAACGCCCTCCCAACTACATCCATGGCTGATACTACCTTTTCCATCCAATTCATTCCTTCTCCTCACGTATGACCTGCTTTGGTCTCCTACTCTTCATTCCTAGACACTTAGACCTCCTCTTCTTCATCCTCTCACTCTTCCTTGGCCTCTTACCCATCTTCTGTCTCATAGACGAAATTCGGGGAAAATAAAATGTCGTCGTATGAAAAAATTCTTCTTCCATACACATACGTGCCTCTTCCCGTCTCTAGAAGGGGTAATATTTGGTGAAATTGGATGTTTGGTTTAATCAATTTTCCTGATAGCAGATTGTTTGAGTTGGTTTGGACTGGAACGTAGGGTGAATTTCCGATTAAACTGTGCAGTATGGCGGCGGCAGAGAAAACAATACGTTGAAAAAATGACGTGCTATGGAATGTTTTATAAAAAGTTGCTGGGAACCCTGTCAGCAGACATGCGGCGTTCAAAGCAACCATTAACGCTGAACGCCGCTACAAGATTGTGTCCCTAACCTAGAGGAATTGTTCTTTGGCATTATTGGCGACCGAGAACGCCACCTCCCTGACGAGGGAAACGGCATCTGGTTTCCAGCTGCCGGGGGAGTAGACCGAGACGGCAAGCAGCCGATTCCTGTCCGGTAATCTAGCAATGAACTCCCGGTATTTCCAGAGATTTTCCGAGTTGGAGGCGTTCAATCTAATGAAGGGGTTAAAGGTCCTTATCCTCCACTGAGAGGGTGCCAAGGGGTTGAAAAATGTGATATCGAAGTAATCGGTAGCCCCTGTGGCACCATTCGCCCTGATTTCTGATCCGGTTTTGTGTTCTCCTGGTGGTCTTGGCTCTAGGATGGAGTGCCTAATGGCAAGGACGAGGTCGCTGCCCAGTAACCATACTTGGTCGTCGTGGCCGGCGATTCTTTGTCTGATTTACTTGCAATGGATCAGGAGGTCCCCATGGACGTCCATTGTTTCTGGGTATGAACAGGGGTAACTGAAAATATTACTGGAGCCATATTGAGAAGCTCTATGTGCTAATGGCTGTTTTGATGCCTGAGCTTGGAATGCAGTGGACCTAGACTTTGGCACCAGGTAGTTTCATAGATGACCGAAAAGCTCTTGTGCGGGTTTCGCCCTGAGGCAGCTCCTCGTAGGGTTCCCTGTGTACTGCATCAGCTAGCTTCTTTTGTAGGAGTTTTTGGTTGGAACAAAAGATGTTGGATGGCAGTAAGTCTAATGGGCTGTAGCAGGAGGACCACGCACTAAATGCGGATTCGGCCTATTCATATGTGGCCAACTCGGTTATAGGCCAGAATAGTAAACGGCCTTAGAACTTGTTGGTCTGAGCACTGGATGCAAGAAAGGCGGCTGATGCTATGTTTCCGCTGATTTGAGACTGAGTCCTATTGTGGGGTACTTATCTGCGATCGTTTTGAGGGGTAGTTGAAACTCCTTAAATATGCTGCTGTATAGGAATCCACCTGCCAGCGTGCGAATATCTGACTCCATTGGGCTTTCGAAGTACTTCGCGAATTTCGCCTTGCATGGGGGCGGGGTGAGTCGGAGAAGGTAGCCGACCTTGTAGAAACTGATGGGCACTAAACCTGTACCCACTCAAAAAGATCTCATGATAGGGTACCTGTAACGATTGTGACCCCAGTACCGTGACAGTATCCCGGCAGTAACCGTTACCAAGATTTACACTATATCAAGACATCAGTGCAACTTGTGCACTGTACCCAGACACCGGTGTAAAACACAAGACCCATACCACTCCGTTCCAAGCCAATCACATGAAGCCATTGTGGCGATCTCGCGTGGTTCTCGAAACTTCTCCCACCTCACGAATCAGCTTCATTTTATGCCTTCTTGCCAATTGGACCTATAGAACTTTGCCATGATGTTTACTGCTGTAAATATCCCTGATAGTTTCTACGTGAACCTTCAAACCCTTTTAGTTTCATGGCTTTAAGGCCGTTCTTCTAGAACACCTTTGAATTTCACATTACCTGTCTACAATTTACCATTGTTGTCGTAGAGTACTTTTTCTATATAAACCCTGGTCTGAAGCTCCGGCCTCTTCACCGGAAGAATCAACCAACAGTTCAACCATCGATTACCTTCTGTGCGCTCAACACCCCACAGTATCAGCATTGAATACATTACAGTATCTGATTTTCCAAGATATTTTTAAAGTATCTGAGTTTGAGGTATATTCTTAATTTTGATGAGTGTGGCAAATTCATGGTTTAATTTTTTATGGCATGCTGGCATAAATAGATGTCAGTAAGCGCAGAGGATATGGGTGATACCAAGAATGACTTCAAAAATTTTATATAATGATCACATCATTCCACCCCTAGCCGATGGGTGGATAGTATGGATATTACAACCAGATATTTGCCTTGGAGAAATATCTTCTACTAGTCATTCTCGTTCATTCAATTCCATTGAGTGAATTTTTTTGGTACCTAGTATCTTTGTTTGAGACTTTAGGTTTAACCTAGAGGTCTGCATAAGCTAAGTAAATTGGTTCCTCTTGGAGAGGTCAAACAAGTTGGGACACAAATTCAAGCGCAGATCCAAGTAGTCTGGAAGTTGAAAGTCAACTTCTGCCCTAAGAAACATTTCTTCAACGCTAGGCCCTGAGCATAGGTGGTAGACCCTACCCCTTCTACACTACCTTGTAAACTCTCGATCCTCCTTCCTTTTTCATCTCTTTTCGTCACCACAACCGAACTTCGGTAGCGCTCTTGTCGCTTGCAAGGCCTCCGTCTTGGGAAAACTGGCTCTGAAAATACCATCCTCGGAATATTATCCCTATCAGACGCCAACGCAGTTTTTCAGGATCTGAAAGGAGGTTTGGGTGTCTTGAATATATATGGTCGCTTAAAAAATGGAAAATATATAGAGAAACATGAAGGGAAAGAATTTCTGCGCGTAATGAGAATATTTTCAGTTCCTTGCTTGACAAAATCCATCCCTCTAGCCTCAAGCATTGCCCAGATTCTGCGACATATCCCATAATTGACCAGAATCCCTGGCTTTCCAAACATTCGAAGGTCATATCCTGGCTGCTTAATGTAGGTTCATCGTCCTCAGTAACCGTTGATTATGCCAGATTCAGACCACGAAGCGTGCCAACGACGTATACTTGCTCAGGTCTAGACAGAATGAGGTTCTGTCATCTCTTCCGTGCCTCAGGTACATCTGCAACAGATTTTACAGTGGCTTTCTTCGTGGTAATTGTGCTCCACAGGCTTCCTGGTCAATCCTTGATTGTTCTAGTTCTCGCCTGTCGCGTCTACCGTATAGTTTCACATGTCCCTCTCGGCTTCGCGGCTGTTTTCACATTTTATTTCGAGCCTTCGAAATTGCACCTAGATTGATTAAAAAGTCCACAATTTCCTTGCCGAAGTAGATAGTGAGGCGCAAAATAGCTCCCGATATTTTTCTGTACCTTTGCGAACGGATTTCCTTGCTTTAACACCCAGTTCGCGACTCAAGGGGTCTTGTTTCGGCTGATTTTAAGGAACTTACAAGGTATATAAGGAGCTTTTTTTCGCAACCTTTTTTGATACTGATGCAGTTTGTAAATTCCAAAGTGCAGATTCCAGATATGCACTCAGGATTTAAAGAAAAACTGTACCATCCGAGTTACGGGCTGCTAAAAATAGCTATCTGAGGAGATGTGCATCGATAAAAATAATCAAAATATTTCTTTTTGATGATTTCTATAATATCCTGAATGGCACTAAAATTCTAAAAAATATGATTCTCCTTTTACCACTTTCATAAGCCGCAACACATGAACCAGCAATCAATCCACGTCATCTGGGAGGCAGGTTTCTTTCTTATGAGAGGTCTTAAATGATGACACTCTTTTCTTGATCTGTGAGTCTGATGGAAACCCTGCAGGAATGCTTCCGCCATAGAGAAATTGAGCTTGTACTAGTCGCACTGCTTCAGACGGAGATATAGTAAACTCAGAGTCCCGAACAAAAAAATCAATTGCATTCCTAAACACATGCGATATTGAACCAGCTCTCGGCTGTGAAACTGCACCCCCAGTTCTTGATCTCGCAAACAGTGACTGTATAAACTTCTGGATGTCAGCCTCACTTGGAATATCAAACCTATCTCCGTACGTGTGCAAAAGCTCTTCACGCATGGCTGAAGAGCTCATTTTCATAGACTTATCATTCGAACCACGATTAAAGAAAGCTTCAAGTGACGCCTTGTGCTTACTGATGTAGCTTGCCGTCTGGTATTTTATGGCATCTCTTCTTGCCCATCTAGATCGGAATTCTTGTAGTTTAGTACCATTTGTAGAGATAGAGCTCACGATTTGTTCATCGTCTGCTGACAGTATCCGAATACTCTTTGACTGAATCAGACTGTTTGCAAGTATGACTGTTCTACCCAACACAGATTTTGATTCCTCGCTTGGATTTGAGGATGAGCACGTTTTCATGTGCTGCAACAGTCTTCCTTCGGATGTAAAACAACGGTGGCACTTCTAACACATTATACCAATAATCTCATCAGTTTCTGATTCGGAGTCGTTAGACGATTCTGCAGATTGACACTCTACTGCTGCCGCTAGAAAACTTGACCTTCCTCTCCCATTCTTCACTATAATTCGAGACAGAATTGTAGTGCAATAGGCACTCAAACTGTACTGCCATCGGCAGAGCTAATTTTGGTTATCTATTTTTGATCTGATTCACTGCTAACCAGCGGGCACTGTACTGTACAGTACAGTAAGGACAACTTTCTTTTGCCGCCCACTATTATTTTCGGTACTGTATACCCACCCGATGGGGCTTGAATGCTTGCAATCTGGACCACTCGGCCCCCGAATTGGACCTGATATTTTCGCAGGTGAAAGGTAACTATTGGGCCAAGTGTCGAATTTACTTATCTCTAAAATTGGATCTCCCTAACTTCACTCACCCCGCCGTCGTAGATAACCCTAGCCTACCTTACTAGTATTTATAGCTACCTGGCCATTAGGGCCCCAGAGTAAACAGCCACCCCGGTGTTGGCTCTGAACTTGACTCCCAACTTCCGCCTTTGCAGAAACCTTGCCAACGGAAACTTTGGCTATAGCCACGTTTATCCGCCCGGGTCCCCCTTACTATTCCCCCCTCTCTATCCAATATTACGATACCCCTTTTGTTGTTTGTTTGTGATATTTACTCACGCTTGGCGCCCCGGACTACGGCGTCTATATACAAATAGGAACTTCAAGGTTGTCGTTGGTGACAACATCCTTATCTCCAAAGGAGATATTCAGCACAGCTGACCCACTACTACCTCTTCTTTGTCCAGTGTTACACGCCTGGTGTCTAAGGTTCTTTGGAATCGATCCTTATCAAGGTTCTAGCATTCCGCGGACCACGGCCCGGCCTCACAACCCAGAGGACAAGTATATTGTCCAGCCGTCCAAGGAATTACCCCCGCTCTTCCAACTCCATTTCTCCTCGCCGTCGGCGAGCTGTGCTACTGCATCGCAGGGTGCTTAAAGAGAAAGAGGGACGGCGGATACCCTGTGGGTCTTCGTGTGTGTGTTTTGGGTTTCTCATTGTCTGACGGTGTTCCGTTCCTAGACGAAAAGAACTGCGCGCATTGCACTACTAGAATGCGAGTTATGGCAGCCTGTGAGAGTACAACGACACCTGTTTCTGATCCGATACTATTAGTCTGAGCAGCTGAAGCGGTGCCAATGTTTGTTAAGCTATTGTATCGCTTCAGCTCCTCTTTCCATGGGACAACATCTCCAGGTGCCAGAGGCTTACATACACCAGTTCTCGAGAACTGACAGCGCCGTCCAATTCCATGCTCAGAGTAACGATACGTAACGACACTTACCTTTTTACCAGGCGCCGACCATCCTTCGTAAACATAATCATTGTTGCGGCCTATCCACTGCTGTCCGTTGTGTTCCCTCTTCTTGAGTGCGGCCCAATCTAAAAGACTGGGGTTCTTTCTGTCGATTCTCACAAGCTCAGCCGCGGCATTCATAAGCCCTCCGCCGAGATTCAAGGCTGACACCAGTGTTGATGGTGTTGTTACATCCATCGCTTGTGATACAATCTTGCTCACGTGCCTCATGGAAATATCAAAATGGGCATCCACAATAGACTTGCCGTCCTGAGTCTCGATGTGAACAAACCGGAGCAATGAAAGGCCATTGCTTCGGGCTATGAACGGTAAAATGAGAGGTAAGGTCGCATTTTGATAGCATGCAGCATTATCTGATAGCACGACTACCTCAGTGACCTCCGGTAGATCAATTTTTAGCCTCATCATTCCAGCTTCAATGATAGATGCTACAACCATGCCATCCTGCTGATAATCGCTCTGAATGATGTGATCGTAAAACAACATTGATAAGTGATCAGGTTCTGTGTAGTTGTTATGTTCATCATATACTCGTGGTAAGCCGAACACGACAATTCCGTGCCAACTTATACCTCTCTTTCCAAAGAAATCCACAGTCTTTTCTCGGCACCTTAAGGATTCATACTTCATCTTGTAGTCCGCCAATAGAACCACCTTATGATGCTTTCTTTGTGAGAGCATGTCTTGCAATAGCTCTTCCAATGCGTTTTTCTGTGCTCTAACACGGCGTAAATGTGCAAAGTACTGAATAAATTTGATCCTGGTGTCTCCCAGAATTTGCAATGCGTCCTCTTGAGTAGTTTCGACAAATTGCTGTAAATGGTCTAACACAGAAAACGGGGATAAACATCCGGCACATTGTATACTTTTAGGACCCACAACATTTTTGTTCTCCCTTAGGCAAATCCATTGTTTTGTAAACCGTACTCATCACGATCTATGTGCGAATCGATAAAAATGCCCTTCAGAAAGTACTTAGGACACTGAATACGGGCATTTGTTTCAGCCCTTTGACTGACAAGCACAACCTGATTAACTAAACGATATAGATCTGCGGTTGAGTCGTTCACAAGTGATCCAACGACATAATTAACGGCTGCCTTTCTTTTGGAATCCCTTGCGGTCAAAGCCGAACAAACTTTTAGAAATGAAGTTCTTCCTAGAGGCTTCGTCCCTATATCATCACATGCCTGAAGATAATCAAAAAACATAACACATCTCTTCCTCTTTCTCGTCACAGCAGGGAGAACAAACTTCTTGCCGTCAACACAAACTTTCGTAGTTCCCCACTAAAGCAACTGTATATTCTGGGATGATTATATAAACCGAACCGCATAATCAACGACATTGTTGTCTGACCTCATCACTTTTCTCTGCTCAATGTTTAGCCTACCATTGACTAATATGCTATCCCAGTCTAATCTAGACTGCGCATACGTCCTCCTTGATAATCCCGCTCGTTTTCCACTGGGTAAATCTTTTTCTGGCTCTGAATCCGTATCGGAGCTATCTAAACCTTCATCGCTCTGTAAAATCTTATTAACATTGTCTCGCTTCATATACACACAAAGCACAGACTTCAGCACCCTCTTCTCAATGGAGCCACGCTTTGCTTATTTGATTGCCGAACATAATTCAGCAGGAACCATAACGGCAACGCCATGAAATTGCCGGTCAAAGTACATTTGCGGATCTGCTGGGTAGAGAATCTCACATACTTTCATCATTATTTCTTGAAACGCTTTTTCGCAACGTGATAAATCAGAAGCGCTAGCGTCTTTTAGTAAAACTGTTTTTCTTGTTCCGGGGATGTTGTGCGCCAGTGGTCGCAACTCCAGTAGATCGATTACATCTGTTAGTGTTGCAGTGGCTGTTTGCGGGACTTCTTGCTCGGATTCGTTGTATCTCACACGTTTCCGAGCGCTTTGTGGCCTCATGATGGCAAATATTTTGAGGAATCGAAGACAATTCCGGTTGAAGAGAATCCACACGGTTGTTCCGTTCAGGTCAATGAGTAGACGAGATCACCATTCGGTTGTAGGAGAGGGTTGGGGAGTACGAGGGGTAAAGATTCCGGTAAGAACCAACTTATTTGATTGAATATTGCATTGCTGTTGGAAAATGATAAATACAAATATTTTTATCGGTATGCAAAACGCTCTCCTGACAAGCCGTGATAGGCTGTTACAAGTCATAATCGTTCAGGTATCTCAGGCCTATCCAATCAACTAAGGTTTTGGAGACTGGAGATCAGTTCTATGCATCGAGAGCTATTAATTGATACCAAAACTTACATGTGTAGTGCGACAAACAAAATTTCAGTTCTACCAGTTCCTCGCAGAAAATACACCTTGAGTGGCGAACCGGGTGTTAATATGCCACTAGGGGAAAGGTTTGGGTGTTTTACTCTTGGAAGATATATCCGATCTATCTCATGGTTTTCCAGACAACCGCAATCGACTCAAAAAGGGTATACCGACACGGTAATGGGGAAGGAACTACGCTCCCTAAGATGCTACCTTCAGGCCAGCCATCAAGCAGGCCGCATTGGACATGACTGCTGCTGCGGCGTGCCTTTGCATCAAAACCCCCCGAACCTTTCCGTACGTCTCCAGGGCCCTCACGGCCACGTTCCTTGCCACGTCATTTAGCACTGCACATGCATCCGGGCGCTACCCTCCAAGAGTGGAGACTGGCACAGGCACGAGCCTACCTCTTGTGGAGGTCGCGATAAAGGATTGATATCTTCTCTGCTTTGCATTTCGCGCCGCATTCAGAGAGGACATCGGGTTGAAGGCCCTCACTCTCCTGTTGGAGGGAGCGAGGGGATTCACTAAGGTAACATCAAAAAAGTCGGTCCCTCCGCTGGTTCCCATTGCCTGGATGTCTGGTCTCGTGCAGTGGAGACCATGGCGTGGCTCTACGACAGGATGACGAGCAGCTCTTGCCAGGTCTTTCGCAAGAAGATTTACCTGGCGATCATGTCGGTTGATCCTGTGGGCTCCATGAAAGCAGTGCATGAGATGATCGCCATGTACATCGAGTGTGTCCGGGCAATTCCTTCTCGGGGATGGCGTGCCAGGGTGAAAAAGTGGGACTTAACAGTAGTATTGAAGCCACACCGAGAATTCTCGAGGATCAATGCTTGTCTGTAGTCCGGGGCACGGGGGACAATACACCCATTCCTTAGCTCCCGGGAGTGCTATAGACGCGCGAAACGCCTGCCTCCTCGAATACCCAAGAGGAATTCGTTCTTGCACTGCTTCATGGATTGCGTCCGTCAGCGTCTTTTGCGATGGTGTGTTTTGCGAGCAAATGACACTGAACGGGATAGTCCTAGACGGCAGGAAAGAGGTCGACCACCTCCGATGGGCCTCTGCAGCTGCTTCGTATGTTCCCAGCTCCTTAATAGGATTTGGGGGCAAGGTCTTGCAAGGCTTGTTAGATGATGAGCTTGAAGCCAAGAACGCCGCAGCCGCGATGTTCTTCGCGGAGGTGAGTCCGATCCCAAGAGATGGTTTTTTCTTGTCCTTAGGTGTGACCGGCAGCTGGAGTTCTCGGAATACTTCCGAATCCAGTACTCCCCCTGCTAATTTTCGAACACAGTCCTCCATCATCCTGTCGAACTCTTCCGCTCCTTCTCCGGTGCAAGACGGGGGCACTACCCGCAACAAATAGCCTACTTTGCAAGCGCCAAAACAGTTACGCAGTAGCTGGAATGCCACTTGCCTATTCTCAAGGTCAGCAATGGTCTCGAGAAATGGTCTGAGAGATAAGACATGGTTCGAAAAGGACCGTGTGGTGTATTCCTTAGTACCGACGGGGCGTTCAGGACGTAAGTACCCTCGCTGTACTCTTGCTTAATCCCGTCTGGGTAGAGACTCTGACTGACCTTGGAGGGCTGTTATGCCACCAGACGGTGCACTTCGGCAGCGACAAGTGCAGTCTGATGTGCGCAAATTCGCACACGAAAAAATCTAGATGAGGACCATAATTGTATACAGTATTGGAACTGGGAAGATATTTTTACAGTTTTTGAATTTGCAAGATATTTTTAATTTGGGTGAGTGTGGCAAATTCATCGGTTGATTTTTTATTTTAGGACACGCTGTCATAGTGGATGTCAGTACAGTTCTAGGTTGTGGGTGATACTACGAGTGACTCTGAAAGGTCTATATAATGTCCACATCAATTCCCACCCCTGGCCGATGGGTGGCTGGCATGGGTATGGCACCTAGATATTTACCTTGAGGAAATATCTTCTAATGGTCTCTCTGGTTCACACGATTCCCGTGAATGCGTTTTATGGTATTTAGTATGTTTGATTGAGACTTTAGGATTAGCCGAAAAGTCTATATAAGCTGAGTAAAGTGCTTCCTCCTTGAGAGGTCAAGCAAGTTGGCAGACAACTTCAGGTCAAGCTCCGAGTAGTAGGAAGTTGAGAGGCAACTTCAGACCCAAGAAAACTTTTTCCTAAGCTGGTCGCAGAGCATCAGTGGTAGACGCTGCCCCTTTTATGCTTGCTTGTAGCCCTCTCAACTCTCTCCCATATACACTCCTTTTTATTTGTTCAACTATACCACGGTAGCACTTTTGTCGCTCGCAACACCTCCGTCTTGGGGTAGTTGGTTCTGAGTATCTCTTCTCCCGACGATTTACCCCTATCATTTGGTACCTTGTGGAGGGGTTGCACCCGAGGTATTCGAGTTGAGCAGTCTTAGGGAACCATTCGAGGGGATTTCTTTTCTGTAATCATGGATCTCAACGCTGCTCGTATAACGTTCACAGGGGGCAAGAATGAAGACGTTGAGGAGTTTCTTTATACATATGTCAACGTTGTGATGCGTGAGAAGGGCGATGAAGAGAAGGCCGCAAGTATCTTTGCCTATCTTCATGGTGACGCAAAGCACAAATATAAGTCCAAGTTTATCGACGGGTGGTCCTTAACGGGAATGGGCGTAACTTCGGTGACGTATGTGAGTGGCTTGTGAAAGAGTATGCTAAGAGGTAGAACCAGATGAGATGATTCGTACCGCCATAGAGGCCCGGCTCAACTTCGAGATTTGTTAAGCTCATTGGTGTACTTGTGTGATCTTTATGAAAAGGCTGGGTTCAACGCCCAAGCCAAGTACGGAATGCTGCGTAAGGCGGCTATGGGGATAAGCGGCTCTCCGATTTCCTCCTCATCAAGGGCCCTCACACTTTTGATGAACTGAAGGGTACCATAGTAGAATTTGTCAAAAATTCGGAGACGTTTCAGTCACTGAGTGAGGTACCAAGGGAAACCCGCACATCGATGTCTATCGTACATCCTGAAAAGAATTATCAAAGGCCGGCTACTAGTGCAGCGGCATTAGAATCTGTCAGGAGCGATGTCAAAAACTTGGAAGAAAGGTTGGAAACCCGATTCGATAATCGACTTGACATGATAACCTCGCAGTTGGAAAGCCTTACTCTTACCATTAAGAAGAACCAGTCTGGGGCCCCTAAGGCCGCAGAAGTCTGTTCTTACTGTCACAAGCCTGGACACTTTGCAAATAGGTGTCCTGATAATCCACACAGAAACACTCGTTGTGGAAAGTGCGGACGTTATGGGCATCATGAAAGTAACTGCTGGTCTAAAGACAACAGAAGAGCAAATTTATCGGAAGCAAGGAGTGAGTCAGGACCAGAGGTGAAAATTTACAAAATAGAAGGGATCAAAGGTTGACGGATGCCGGTAACGTATCCATCGCTGAAGAGATTAGTCAAGTCAATGTGACAAAAAGGGATGGGGAAGGGAACATTTTATCGAAGAAACCTAGGCTAGATTATGGAATGCTGGAGCATATCCCAGCACCTGTACCTCCTCGAACCAAGAGGTCTGATCAAGTTGTTCCAGGAGTGGGAGTCACTCCGGCCAAGAAGACGAAAAAGAGTAAGAAAGTTAAGAGTATCTCTAAGGACGTACTAGAGTATGTGAAGAGGTACAATTTGGTGGCTGAGCTTGCATCGGCCCCAACTGGGATAACGTTTGGTCAACTTTTGAGGGGCGACGCAGAGGATGCGCGAAAAGAACTCAAAAAAATTATCAGGTCTAATAAGTCCGCTAAGGGTAAGAAACTGTTTCTTCAATCGGCCTCGACAGCACCAAGACGTCTTAAGCTGGTACCAGTCAAAGTATTGGGTATGAAAACCCAGGCTCTCTTCGATTCGGGTGCTGTTCCAAACCTCATTTCAGAAACTTTGGTGACAGATCTAGGTCTCGACATTACTCCAACGACTCGAAAAATAACTGTAGCGGATGGAACCGTCTCAAAATGCATGGGCACTGTTGACAATGTTTCCGTGTTCTTTGGGGACTCTAAAGTTGATGTAGACTTTCTTGTCATGCCTGATCTCCCTTTCGATGCAATCATTGGCTGCCCTACCATGGAAAGACTAGGACATGCATTGACTTGGGCAATCAAATGGTTTCAGTTAATATTGACGGCAGAACCGTGAAGATGCCCCTGGATTTCGACAAAAGCACGCATCCTGAAGATTTAAAAGAAACGGACAGTGAAGATTTCACTTCTAGCTATGACAGCGAAGATTCGGAACCAACGAACACTTTCGGAAGTGGAAAAGGGTACCCTTGGGGGTAATGAACATGGCATGGGACGATTATGATTCTGGGTTTGAAACAGATGACGACTGGAATTCTAGGATAAGTTTGAAACCCGAATATGTTTCTTTTTGCGATGATATCGAATCAAAGGACAGAATTCGGAGCATGAAAGAAGATTACCTTTGCAAAGAAAATAAGAATACGTCGAATTCCATATATGAAGATGTGAGCACGACGGAAGAGGTCCTTCAAAATATTGAGGTTGAGAATCAAGAGAAAAAGGGCGCCAAATGGCAGAAATCCAAGGAAAAGTGCAGCACCTTCCCGCCGCCGCCTCACTGAAAATATCCGACATGTTAACATCTTCCGAAGTAATTGCATGGAGTGTATCAGATTTAAGACAAGCAAGTGTACCGGTTACTCACTCGTTCGAACTTACCGACACTCAACCGATTTACCACAAGCCCAGACGTCAACCGCCAAAATATGACCAATTTATCTCAGAAAATGTTACAAGTATGCTGAAAAATGATATTATTCGACCAGTTTCATCCCCATGGTCGTTTCCAGTTGTGGTCGCACCAAAGAAGGATGGAAAGCTGCGTTTTTGCGTCGATTACCGACAACTGAACCAGAGAATGATACCCGATCGATTTCCGATTCCGAACATGGAGGAGATCCTCGAGGACCTGAAGGATGGGAGATATTTCACCTCAATTGACCTTTACACTGGCTATTGGCAGATTCCATTGGATGAAAAATGTAAGGAAAAAACAACCTTTACCAGCAAAGTTGGTACGTTCAGGTTCGAAGTGATGCCTTTTGGTCTCATGAATGCACCAGCTACATTCCAAAGAATGATGAACGAGGTTTTGAAAGGACTTCCATTCGCAAGAGTCTATATCGATGATGTCGTCATATTCTCAGAAACATTGGATCAGCACATCTCGCACGTCAAGACAGTTGTGGAGAGGATATCGGATATAGCTTGAAAATTAAGTTGAGCAAATGCTTCTTTGCGAAAACTTCTATCCAATTACTCGGTCATATCGTCGACCAAGAGGGAATTAGAGTGGATCCAGAGAAAACGAAAAAAATAAAGTTGGCACCAAGGCCCGCTTCAAAGACGGAGGTCCGAAGCTTCTTAGGACTGGCCTCATATTACAGAAGATTTATCAAAGATTTCGCCAAGACTGCAGCACCGTTACATGCCAGCACTACGAAGAACGGAAAATTTTACTGGAACAAGGAAATGGAAACTGCATTTCAGGAGCTTAAAGATAAGCTATGTGTCCCCCAGTTCTCATGTACCCAGATTTCAAGAGACCATTCGTTGTGGAGACAGATGCCTCAGAACGGTCTTTGGGTGCCGTTTTGTCCCAAAAAGATGAAAACGGAAGACTACACCCTGTTCAATTCGCAAGCCGAACTCTGAATGATGCGGAAAAGAGATACTCAGTCTGCGAGAAAGAAGCGCTAGCTGTCGTCTTCGCGCTGAAAAAGTTTCGCGTATACCTTTTATCACTCGAGAAATTTGTCTTGATAACTGATCACCAGGCACTTAAGACAGCATTCCAAAAGAAGGATGTACATCACCGCTTGGCCCGATGGCTCGACATTTTCGCAGAATATCGGTTTGAAATTGTGTATAGACCCGGACGCAATAATCAGCCTGCCGATTACCTATCCCGCTTGAGGGACGCACTGATTCCAAATGAAAAAGCTTCGGAGGACATCGTCGGAGTCGCCGAGTTGCAGTTGCCGAACGATAACGAGTACGAAGCTAATATTCACGGACTGATCAAATTCCTCGATGGACTAGAAATGAGAAAGGTTGATCTTGAACACAGAAATTGGGTACGCAGGAATCAAAAGGCTTTTACATTGTGGAATGGGAAACTCTTCCGGCACACTAAAGCCGGTCCCCGACTAGTGGCCCCTTTGAAAGAAAGAATGAAGATCTTGAGGACTTTCCATGATGAGCTAGGGCATTGGGATCTCGAAACAACCAAAAAATTCGTAACTGAGAGATTCTGGTGGCCCGGTATCCATAAGGACGTCTATAATTTCGTGAAAAGCTGCGACAACTGCCAAAAATTCACTCCAATACGGAAGTATAAGACAACTCTAAGTTTTCCAGTTTCCGGTCTCTTTGAAACCTTCTCAATTGACTTTGCGGGCCCGTTCAAGGAAACCTCTTCCGGAAAAAATATCTCCTTATAGGGGTGGAACATCTTACTGGATGGCCAATAGCAGTTGCAGTTGAGGAGGCAAATGCTGAGGTGGTACTGAGATTCATCGAAAAAGAAATAATTGAACCGTTTGGTCTTCCAAAAAGGATAATCTCGGATAACGCCCTTTGTTTTACTGCAACTTCACTGCTTCGTTTTTTGGACGAGAAAGGGATTCAGCTGAAGACCGTTCTCGCATACGCTCCTATGTCCAACGGGAAAGCTGAGAGGATGGTTGGAACCATTAAACGAGCAATATCGAAAACTATGTCGGAGAATGAAATCCAGTGGGAAGATGCCTTACCAAAAGTACTATACGGCTATCGTCGAAGAAGAGGAAGAAATGGACGCTCACCATTCGAGCTAATGTACGGAAGGGCTCCTAGAATGTTACAGAGAGACATGGAAACAAATATTATCGATGAAGAGAGTAGGGAAGTTGAACTACTGGCCACCGAAGGCTGGAGATCACACCGCGCGCTAACACAGACAAGAAATAAGGATGCAGAAACTGCAGTCAGAACCTTTTCAGTTGGCTCTAAAGTACTTGTAGTACATGGAAAAGCAATGCAGCAGGCTGTGAAGTGGCCGGCCTTCCAAACCAAGTACTCGAACCCTTGCATCGTCACGGAGGAAAGACACCCGCACTATCAGCTCTGTTCAAGCTCAGGGAAGAGATCAAGGAGGGCTATCCATGCACGTCGTCTGGTCCCTTATCATCAGAGGCCTGAAGAATTCCTTCTCACACAGGACTATGCGCAACCACGGGGCATACTCATCTTTAACTATAGAATGATTCCTATGGGAGGAAAAAGGGCCTGGGAATGGATCATCTCGATTACGCGGGACTACTACGAACTCCACGTAATCATCCATTTCTACATTAATATATGCCTATGTTTTCGTACGTTGAACGGACCATTGCTACCTGAAGAAGATTTCCGACTATTAATAAGAGTTCTATTTTCATTCCAAACGGAAGGTTCACGGAAGCAGGTCCAGAGTTTGTGGAGGTAATATATCATTACTCTATAGGAAGATATGGAATGGTAGCTGCTGGAGACTTGTCGCAAACGTATCTGAATATTATCCGTCCAATTTACGTATTTCTCAAGAACAACAAGACGTGCGACTGAGAGGTTACGCCTTACCCCCGGATATGGAGTACAGACTGGTCCCGTATCCTCTATGGGAACCTTACGTTTCTCCGCCACAAATTGGGAACGTTGGAGGCGGCGAGGATCCTCCTGAAGCAGTGATGATGACCAGAGGAGGACCTTCGGGAGACAACAACCCGCCCAGAAGAGGTTCCGGTCGTCCCCCTAGAGGACCTCGTGCAGGTCCCAGTACGTCAGGAGCTGGTCGCGGCCATTCATCGGGACCGTCCACCACAACTTCATCTCTAGCTCTCCTTCACAACCATGCACAGCATACAGTCAGAAGAAGAAGATTATCTTTTTGGCTGCGCAATATCTCCGAGGAGCAAACGATGCGCAGGTCATTTCTTATTTCATGATAAGCATCTGTTATGTTTTAGGGCGCTACATGGACCGCACTTATCTTACGAAGATTCGTTCTTGATGATGCGCGTCTTCTTTTCTTATCGGCATCCATTCCTCCGGCATCTTCCAGAAGATTTTGCATATCACATATACTTTTTCACTCTTAGAAGGTTCGGAAGAGTCACGGAAGAAGAATGTATTCAACCCACCTCGATGTTATCAAACCAATATATGAGGCTATGCTACAAAGTGAGGTACCAGTAATGCGAACCTACTTTTTAGAACATCATATTGGTAATCAGTTGCATCCATACCCGTTTGAGAGACCATATATTTTATCAATAAGACAGCGAACACTAACGGAAACAGAAGAAGAGCAGTGACGAGCCGGGACGTTCGTCTTGAGCGGAGGGTGTGATGTGCGCAAATTCGCACACGAAAAAATCTAGATGAGGACCATAATTGTATACAGTATTGGAACTGGGAAGATATTTTTACAGTTTTTGAATTTGCAAGATATTTTTAATTTGAGTGAGTGTGGCAAATTCATCGGTTGATTTTTTATTTTAGGACACGCTGTCATAGTGGATGTCAGTACAGTTCTAGGTTGTGGGTGATACTACGAGTGACTCTGAAAGGTCTATATAATGTCCACATCAATTCCCACCCCTGGCCGATGGGTGGCTGGCATGGGTATGGCACCTAGATATTTACCTTGAGGAAATATCTTCTAATGGTCTCTCTGGTTCACACGATTCCCGTGAATGCGTTTTATGGTATTTAGTATGTTTGATTGAGACTTTAGGATTAGCCGAAAAGTCTATATAAGCTGAGTAAAGTGCTTCCTCCTTGAGAGGTCAAGCAAGTTGGCAGACAACTTCAGGTCAAGCTCCGAGTAGTAGGAAGTTGAGAGGCAACTTCAGACCCAAGAAAACTTTTTCCTAAGCTGGTCGCAGAGCATCAGTGGTAGACGCTGCCCCTTTTATGCTTGCTTGTAGCCCTCTCAACTCTCTCCCATATACACTCCTTTTTATTTGTTCAACTATACCACGGTAGCACTTTTGTCGCTCGAAACACCTCCGTCTTGGGGTAGTTGGTTCTGAGTATCTCTTCTCCCGACGATTTACCCCTATCACAGTCCTCTGCTTTCAGCATTCACGGAGCGAAGTACTTCGATGGCTTTGACGAGTTGGTCGTGGCGCCCGATAACGTACCCGTCATCGTGGTACCACAGTTGAAGTAACAACTTTGCCAAATCTCTGTTCTCCCCTTCCTCTGAACTGAAGAGTTCTTGTATTTTGAGGATAATAGGGTGCAGCACCAGGTCGAAGGGAGGCCTCCAAGGTTGTCTCCCTGTTGGGTCCCGCAAACGCTTCTTATTGTGTGACTACCTATCCACAGGAATGTGGGCTCGTTTGCATAGCAATATGAGACCCAAGGCTGTAACTCTGGGAATAGTTGTCTCACCGCGGTCAGAAAAGCGGGTCTGCTGCATATATTAAAAGCGTTCTTGAGATCGTCAGTCAATAACCCATGTGCTGGGTCACTGCCGTACTCCTGAACGACTCGTCGGATTCTGTGCACGACTGTGTCGGTACCCGACTTTGTGGCGATACCCACTTGGAGAGGTTGGAGGTAGTCTGCCGCCTTCTGGGACACTCGCTTCATTAAGCAGCTACCGACCAACCTGCGCAGCGTTTCCCCAACGGCGATTGGCCTAGGCGACATGTCCTTCGCCAACGGGGTTAGTGGAGCACCAGCTCCATAAACCCGTTGGCGAAGGACATGTCGCCTAGGAGCGAGAACGGCTGGTGCTTTTCCAGTTTCTAAAACATTAACAAGTCTCGTAAGGGCTGCCAAAAAGCCGGAATTCCCCGATGAGGATGGACATCTTAGCAATTCTACCAGGTGGCAAGGCTTTAGACCTGAGCCTCCGGGAGAGGATCCTAGTTTAAAAGCCCTGATAGCACCAAGGACTTCGTCTTCAGTGATCGGTCGGAAACTGTAGTTGGTAGAAGATGTTCCGCTGACTAGAGTTGTTTCATCGGGGGCCTGCTGGGGATGTTTATCGATAAGGGCATCGATTACATCACTGTAAGTTGGTAGAACGACTAGAGAGCGCAAAGCTTGTACAGCCTTTCCGTACACACCTTCTTTGGCCAGTTTTGTCGCCCTTTTTACATTGACCAGTTGCTGGTCCGAAGTGGAACGAGCTCGTGCCGTGCGGTGTTTGGGCTGGTCGAGTGCTTGCGCCCATAGAGTTCTGATGTGCCCCGCGTTCCATAAATCTATTCTTTCCCTCATTTTGTCCGTAATAGAGTGCCACCGGTACTCACTGGAGCAGGAATCTGACGAGTGAATGTTCGTAAGCATAACTGCTGGGAACAGAAATATTTTTGTGAGCGCCTGAGTTGGTCGTGAATTATCAGCAAGACAAGCGTTCACTGCATCGTCCATCGACTTTGCATACGTCTCTGCTAGACAACCGCGGGACTTTGTCGGTACATGCGACATGACTGGGATGTGGGTTGTGAAGATCTCTTTTAGAGATGGCAGAGACTGTTCACAAAGATCGGGGTTTTGAGACGCGATGCTGGGCCTCTGGTTTGGAGCTGCGGGAGCTGGGTCATCTGAAACAGGTACCGGTGTAATGTAGTCGACCTCCTGCAAAGGTATGTGCTCCAGGACAACCTGATCCATGCCAGCGATTAAGAACTGTTCCTCCGCCAACTTTCCGCGATTAATCACTGCGTTTCCTCTCTGATCGGGCTGCGAATGGCTATACCTCCTAACCAGACAGCCAGCCGACCGTCTTCGTTATTACAGTCCGCAATGACCCTCCAGTGCCAACAAACAGCCTCTGAACCGCGGATTCGTTAAACGAGTATTCTTATATGCTACTTGATTCATACTGTAAAATTTTAATTTATGAATACCCTCCGCACGCTTCTGTGGGACATTGTACAACCCATAAAGATTTACCACCACCACCACAAATATTGCAGCCCCCCAAAGCATTTCGCAGATTTAGGAGTTATACTCATGCGATGGCAACACGATTCAACCCCAGAGAGTTCAATCGCGCCCCTCGCGGCATCGAAAGTACCACTGAGTTCGTCATATTTCTCGCTATCAGGTCTCTTATTCTTTAAGTCTTCGGCCTTTTCTGTGTTCTGCTTCGACCTACTCTACTGCAGGAATTACTGTAGTACTGCAGTGTGTTGGCGGCACAAAGCCCGCAAACTCCCATGGAAAACAAGTTTGGGAGCGCTGTTGCAGGGTACTTCATTAGCACTCAAAAAAACTCGATCTGCAATCCCAGTTTTGCATGCGAGCGTTCAGCAGCATGCTTACATCTTTAAATTTACCGTGTGATACCGTCGCACCAACAGTACCGTAAGAATAAGGCTAAAGTGGTTTTTTTTGCCGCTAGCTTTTGACTCTTTAGGATCACCTTCTGCGACAACATCCAAGTTCATAGAGAGACACGCGGCAGCTGCCGAACTTCGCAGCAGATACTCGACACACGATACAAGTTGACTGGGTATTATCCAGCTTATCTGTTACAGTAAATGAACCCCCTGCAGTTCGCCCGGAGATCAAGGCGCTTGGAGAGAACGGGGGCACGGACTATTATGACGTAACCGTCATCCATCCCTTGACCCCGCCCGCCTCCCCTCCCTGGCGCGATGCCCTCTCAAGCCCCTTAACCATGCTCGCCTTGGCAAGGACACTCGCTTTGCCGAGTTAATACATTCCAAGGGTCCTGGGCATCGCGTCATTGCCCTTCCACTCTCCACGTTGGGGGGCTGGCAACCCACCGCTCGCGACTTCGCCAACCGGGCTGCGGCTGGCATTGCCGCACGGGCAGCCGTTTCGATTGCTGATGCGGAGCAAACATTGTCTGCTCGTCACGCGGCGAGACTCGTCCAGAATAACGCCAGTTGTTTGTTGGAAGGAGTTTTGAGCGACACTTACGGCCCCAACTTGAAATTGTGTACATTCCAGAGAACCTCCGTTCTCAGGGTATGTGCAGCAAGTGGTTACCCCACTTACAGTAATCCTCGTCTGCGATTGCCTTATCAGGAAAATTAAGTATACCAACCCATTCAAGTAAACCCCATTTCACCCCCTGTGTTCCCCCGATACTTGACAGGAGTGAAGACTGCCTATATCAGGGATTAGCTACTCAGTCCGGTCAACGTGTGCTGCGTCCGTAATTTGTCGTTCCCCGTAACACGCAGAGTTTAGTCACCCGATTCAAGCCTAATTTGTTGAAGGAATCTGTGGCGTTGCACATTCACGCCCCAGCGGCCAACATCGCGCCAGGTCGGATATCAGAGTTATGGGGAGATGTTGAGGAACAGACTTCTTCGAAGTCACATTCGTTAACCCTCTGGCCCCCCAAACGCACGGGTCCGGTGCATCAACCCGTTGACATCCTTGACCGCCAGGAAAGCATCCGAGTTCAGAAGGTATCAAGAGTTCATCACCAAGAACTTCAGATGCCGCCTCGCCCCAGTGCCAATATCTACTCTTGGAGGGTGGCCCCCGACGCATTTCAGATCCTTACAGAGTTTGCCAGATACGTGGTGTGAGAGCCACGGAGACCTTCGGACGGGTGCAATCTGTCCTCATGCAAAGACATGCTGCGGCGACGGCTTTATCAAACGCAGCATGCCGTAGTGCTGGCCTCCGGCCAGACCTGTAAGGCCGTCTGCCTCACTCCGCCTCCATTGCTTAGACCCGCCCACCACTGCCCCGGGAAATAGCCGCTCCAAATCCCTCTTCAGTTACATACCCAAAATCTTCCCTCATTCACGCATCGGCGAGATTTTCAGCAGATCAGTTGGAATTATCTGCACTCGAATCTACCAGCGCATGAGTTACACGATATGGTCGTCTTTGGCGAACGCTATCGTGTCGCGCAAACCAGTGCCCGAGGCCGACGTGGACCACCCGGTCAGCACTTAGCGAGCAAAATAGTTCGTTCCTTCTCTGGGCCCCTCATACTACCGCCAAAAAGTTATCCCCTACACCAGAGATAAAGGAATAAGAAACGGGTCTATACTTACAATAGGGCAGTGGGCTCTCTAGCGACTAGATCCACGTGGCCGAAGATCTGGACCAAGTAACAAGCAGATACAACTGATAAGAGCAAACGGAATCTCTCAGGTTACTGTAACTACCAACACTGGTGGTTCCAGTCCAACTGAATGTTTTACGGGACACGAAAGGTGTAACGTAAAGTGAATGAACATACTGCAGTCCAGCGTTTCTAATCTCTGATTCTCGCACTACATGTTGCTATCAAGAGCGACATTCAGAGAAACGCGTGGCCCCCTTGGCCAGCCACTCAGGCCCGATATTTCAACCCCTTGACATCTCTGAACGCCGCGAAAGCGTCAAAGTTCAGAAGGTATCAAGAGTTTGTCACCACACATGCCCCAAGTCCCGACTGATCCCAGTGCCATTATCCACTCTTGGAGGGTGGCACGCCGACGTATTCGCGGTGCTGTGGCCAGGCAGGTTGGCTTGCGAGCCATGGAGACTTTCGGGCGGGTGCTATCCATCATCACGCAAAGATACGCTGCAGCGACGGTTTCGTCCAACGCAGCCTGCCTTGCGGTTGGTCTTACACCAACCTTGTGAGGTAGCCCCGCCTGACTCTGCCTCCTTTTCTGAACCTCCGATAGACAGAAGTTCCCCCCTCGTGTCGGGAAAGCCGCCCTATATCTGTAATCAGTAAAGCATCCCGAATTCTCCCCACGTACTGTACTAGCTAGAGGAAGGTAGCATTAATGCTCTCACGCATGTTGCTGCTTGTTGACGTCACCTTCCGTCTACCCCGATCCACGCACACATTCCCTCGCCCTCCACGTCCACCGTCAGCAATCCCAATAACTTTTTTCCACTACTTTCGGGAAAAGTCCTGTTAGTAAGTAATAATGCTGTACTGTACGAGTACCATAGTTGATCCCAAATACTGTACTTCGCGGCAGGCCCCGCAGTGGTTTGTATCTTGGATCAATTAGTGTACCTTATTGCAATACTGTAACGACTTTACTGTACGACGGTACAGTTTTTTTTGTGCAGTACAGTACAGCACAGTAAGAAATGATGTTGAATGGTCTCCTAAACTGTACTATACGTTAGAATTGGACGGTCAACACAGTTCTTCACTGGTCATTGGTCAATTTGCACAGGATGAACAGAGTCCCGTTTTTTTTTCAAAAAATAATTATTACTCAGATACTGTACAGCTTACAAATTGTTAGAGATAGCCGTTGGCGGCACTATTCAACTTTCAAAAATAAAAAAAAGGTGGGAAAATGATCGATATAACAACACCTATAATGAACAGCTCAAAGCACCTCAGAGCGGCCCTGTGATTTGCTCACGATCCAACCGTTACATTTTCCATTTCATCGCACTCACGCTCCTACAGCCAGCCACCTTCCTTTTTCACTCAAACCAAACCACCGTCCCCAACCCCAAAGCCTCCCCCCCCTACATCTGGTACCTTTCCACCCTCCGAAAAAATCTGCCTCTCCATCATCATCAAACATGCTTGACTTTCTCCGTCGCAAGGACAAACGTCGGCCCCCTGACCTACCTACTGCCGCTGCTGCCGCCTCAAACATCGTCACCTCGCATCCCTCTGCCGCCGCTTCAATTTCCTCTCGCAAGCCAGTCGACCCCAGCCCTATCCTCCGTGACCGCAACCTGCCTTCCGCCTCCACTGCACGTCGTCAACAAACTCAGCATCGTTCTGGGGCCACTCGTCCCAAGCTTCCGGAAAAGGAAAATGGTCATACAACAAACACTCAACCAAAGGATGAAACAGAGGGACATCGGAGGAGGGGAAGGAAACCAGCAGTTGCCGTTGCATCAGGTGGTGCGGTTTCAGGGTCGTCGGAGGGAAAGAAGAGGAAAGGCTTGAGGAAGAGGAATCGTCATGAAGCTGCTGTATTGGCAAAGTCCGTCACATCGGATAGGAGAAGGTCTGTCAAGGTTGCAACCCCAGTAGCAGTACCCACTGCAGGGCACAGTGCAGCTGCAAACGCTGCCCCAGTCACACCAGTTAAGAAGAGAGTATCAAAGGGATCTGACAAGGCCGTTCAAGACTCGAGGAAGGTCACTGTTGCCAGGGGGAGGCTGTTGCAGGGCACCAGAGAAAGGGCTCCAATGGTGCCCCTGTGCCAGTCCCAACCTGGCCGCATATCGACTTGGCAGACATTCTGAGATCGAATGATATCAGTCGTGCCGATATCGCCATTCGCAGGATTGGCGCTGCCGCTTTACGAGATGATGCCACGAAGATGAAGATGATAAGGGAGGGGGTTGCCACCTCCATTGTCGCCCTGTTGAGACACGAGGATGCCACAGTAGAGATGAGACGGGATGCCGCCTACGCCTTGGCCGAGTTGGCCGTTTTGGATTTGTGTGAGGAGCCGTTGGTTGCTGCGGGAACGGTCCCGGTACTGTGTACTTTGATCGGCATGGCCAAGGGTTTGGATCGTGGTACCTTGAGTGGTGCGTGTCGTGGCTTGCGAAATTTATTGGTCGGTAAGGAAGCTACCGCTGTGCAAGCTGCAAAGTATGGCTCTGTTGAGCCGCTCTTGGCAATTATTGACGGCAGAGCTGTGCGTGTTGAGGAGACAGGCGTCGTGGTGGAGGCAGCCGCGGCCATTTCTAATTTTTCGCAGCATGGGTCCCGGTTTCAGAGCTATGTCATCAAACATGGGGGGCTGGCCTCTTTGACGACCTTGGGACAAGGACTGAGGATGAGGAGGCCTTGTTCCATGTGGTTAATGTGTTGGCCGAATTTGCGCGGGAGGTCCGTTGGCACAAAGCGATTGTCAGTGCAGATGGCCTCCTTACCGCATTTCGTGCCTTGAGGCAAGCCCGTGATCTCGAGGTGGTTGCGGAGGCATCTCGATTGATTGGCAACGTGGCGGTTACGCAAAAGGCTCGCACGGCAGTGCGCGAAGCGGGAGGTTTAATTGCCTTGATTGACCGCCTGAACTTATGCCGGAGTTTTAAGGATGTTGTCCCCGCGTTTGACATTGTCCGTGCCTTGGCAAACGTCTGTGTGGATGGCCGTGCTGCCGCGGATGCGCTGAGCCAGAAAGATGCGGCAACAGTTCTTCTGCGAGTGTATACCGCACAAGACGCTCAGGAGAAGCTGATTAAAACGGCGTTTCGTGCACTTCAGGTGCTTGCCCATGGAAGCGCGACAAGAAGGGCCAAAGTGCTCTATTCGGTTGGCATTCAAGTCAAGCAAGCAGGTTCCGCTGGTCTCCCTGTGAAGAGATTGTATGATCTTCGACAAGCAATCCTGGAGGATACAGAAGCACTCGATCGTGATGCCTCCGCCGCAATGCCTGAAAGCTTGGAGCGACTGTCAAGGGCCTCCATTCGACTTATCAATTCTGGTGTTGTAAACCACGCAGCAGGAGACTTTCGCCAGATTCGCAGGCCGCAGGCCGAGCACTTTCCAACGTCGGGTGCTCAGACGGGCAAGGTTTACATGGATGCCCATCGAGCTCAAGCAAGAGGACGAATCGCGGACAACATGAAACCAGGCGGACAACGAATTCCGCATGGTGAAAATCTGATACGTGGAGGCCCTCCCGATGCTAACAAGTTCAAGTCCACTGGGCGTGTCGTTTCTGTGACGAGGAATGTCAAACATAAACCTCAAGCGTCTGGGATGCAACAGCTGGCTGAGGGCCGGATGACGGCCGACGATGACGATTATGAGGCGCTCCCACGGGGCAACGAAGAAGCTGTGGCGAGCGAGGCAGAAATGAGAGCCAAAATGCTCGAGCGGGAGGCAGATGGAAACATGGTGCAAGACTACTTTGAGATCGGACAAGTTTTAGGAAAGGGGGGCTACGGATCTGTATTTATGGCCAAGGACATCAGGAGTGGGGAAATTGTTGCCATCAAACGCTTTCACAACCACGGGGCGCTGGTTGACAAGAAGGCAGTGAAGGAGCAAAATATCTGGAAGGGTCTGCATCATCCCAATGTCGTGGAATTCAAAGGGAGCTTTGTTGGGGACAATGGCTCACTCAATCTTGTTGTAGAGTACGTGGATGGGCTCAGTCTTGGAGAACATCTGTCCCAATATTCTGCTTTTCCTGAGACTCTAGTGGCGGAAATCGCGAGGCAAGTGCTCAATGGATTAGAGTATCTGCACATGAACGGAGTCACACATCGGGACCTCAAGCCGGCCAACATTCTTGTAGATAGTAGCGCAGCGGTGAAGATCTGTGATTTTGGTGTGAGCCGCTCTGAAAATGTGCAGACGATCAATCCCGGGCAGCAACACATGGTGGGTACACCGTGGTACATTGCCCCCGAGATGGTTGAGTATCGGCCTTACACGACGAGCGTGGACATTTGGAGTCTAGGATGCACGGCACTGGAACTTGCCACTGGACGTCGACCGTATCACGAGTTGAGTGCCATGCAGGTGTTGTTTCGAATGGTAGAGGACCGACGACCGCCGATCCCGTCCAACTTGAGTGCTGAAGCTCAAGACTTTTTAAAGGCGTGCTGGATTTGGGATCCGCAAGAAAGACCCTCCGCAACTGAATTGCTTCGACATCCGTTCGTGCTAAAGGCGAGAAAGCTCAGCGATTCGTCAAAGCAAGTGTCTGTGGAGAGTAGTGCCGAGCATGGGGTAGGATATTGATAAGGACTTTTTCTAGCAAACTGACTTAGGAGATTCACCTCGAGCGCATCTGCCGAAATCAGCACCATCTTTTTCCAAGCTTCCGCAGGATAAACGTAGTAAAAACTGTTTCGTGTCATATGAATTGCATGGCTATTGGACTGGAGTGGAGTGACACTCAGACCAATGTTGCGAGGTCTCGCGACGATGCTTGAACCAGGCTTACAAAGTGGGAGACAAACTGAGACGTCTATTTAAATATTTCAGAGGGCCTGCTAAACAGACACAAGCCGGCAAGGCCTTAACCGATGCCTACTCCAGCAAAGAGGATGGAGGAAAATTCCCCCAATGAAATCTTGGCAAGCTACAAAGTGATACTTGCGCTACACGTCTTGGGGTACAGTCTAGCTAGAGCGACGTAAGTTCAGTCTTCGGCACAAAACTTACTTCTGACCGTCAGCGCTACGCAACTCCATGATTTTGAAGAAATCGGAAAGGATATAGCAACTGCGACATTCATGAACAACAAACAATATTTTACACTGACTGATCGACAATTAAAATTAAGATCTAATCGGATGATCCACATCGGTCAAGTGCAGTGAAGGGCGCGAAATGATGGCCATCGCTGCCGACGACCATATGATGCAACTCAAGCGTTGATATATACGCGTGCGAAAGATGGTGGGTGAGACGTGACATATCTTCGCAGCTCGGTCGATAAAACGTTCAAGGAAACGGCCGGTATCAGAGCATGCAGCTCCTAGCGAGTCAAAAGCGAGGGGCTGAAACTGGAAACCAAGTTCGGATGTACCACGAAAAGTGTCCAGGGAAGGGAGAACCATTCGCCTGGACAGCCGTGATCCAACTTCTGAATTTTTTCCGGGGAATGACCATAGAACATTGCAGAAAAAGGGGTTCCTTGGGTAAGGTTCGAATATATTAAATTTGAGTTTTTTATGTAGGTATTGATTGACAAATTGCAAATCTTTCTTAGAACTCGAATTCTTCTCTTCTCTCAACTCCCATCAAGACACCTTTCCTCCCGCCCTGCATCCTTCCGCACGACCTTCAACTGTAACTCTCTCACAACATCCCGTCATCAATAGCACATCATCAATAGCACACACCGTACACACAGTTCAGAGCGAAATGATGCGTCCCGCGACGGCAGAGGATCCCTTCATTGCCGTCCAGAATGAGGTGGAATCCAACTGGCAATCCATACTCGTCGACTTTGAACAATGGCGCATCCAAACCACATCGCACTCCACCCACTCCAACACCACCGCCCACCAACAACTCGAAAACAAACTCCACACTATACAGTGGGACATTCAAGACCTTACCGAGGCCATGCGTAACGCCAAGCAAGATCCTGCCAAATTTAACCTACAGCCTGGCCAAATTGACGCGCGCGAACGCTTTCTTTCCAACATGAACAGCAACATACAATCTATCCAAGCCGCACTGAAATCCGCGGCTACGAAGGGTGATGATGGCGATGTGAGGATTACGCGGGCCGGGAATCGCGATGAGCTGTTTGATAGTGTGGGGATGGGAGTGCGATAGATGACAAGAGGAGGGAGGCGAGGGAGGCCAATGATGCTTTTATCAACGATCAGATGCAGCAGCAGGAGTTTATCATGCAGCAGCAAGATGAGGATTTGGACCACCTTGCTTCGGCGGTGGAGCGGATTGGGCTCATGGGGCATGACATGCATCAGGAGTTGGCGGAGCAGGGGCAGTTGTTGGATGACCTAGGCGATGAGATGGATCATGCACAGACTAGGATGGCCAACGTGCGTCAGAAATTGGACAAGTTTATCGAGGAGACGGGTCCGAAGCAGTTCTGTACTATTGTGGGTTTGTCGATAACGTTTCTGGTGTTGACTTTTCTGGTTGCCACGACTTGATCATTCTTTGATCAAGTAGAGAAAGGGATTTCCAGGCAACCCCAATGGCTCTTATTTTGTTGCAGATTACGTGCTGTTAACTCCTGCATGGCGAGGTGAAACAAATGCAAAAGTTGACCACAAGACTCTGGAAAGACAGCACAACCATTGCGAACGTCGAGGGTGCAAGCTCTGAGCGCTGAGGAAACAGGCTTAAAGAGTTGGGCATCCCGTTTGTAGTGACAGATATTGCTCCACACATCCTGAAACCGCTTTCAGGCATGCTGCGGGGCATTTAATTTGGTAGGAAAGCAAATTTTCGGCAGCTCGAGTAGGTGATTCTGCTTCTGGAGCGTGTGACGGAAACGGAATCAGGCCTTTGTTATACTTTATCAGCATCATGTCAAACATGGTTCTGGTCAGTACAGCCTTTTCGAAAGGCGCTGAGGGGAAGCATCATCTTTTACGGAGATCCAGGCCTGCTGGTGGGCAAGGAGAGACAGGCAGAGAATCACTTGGGAAGCTGTCTTATAAGCAACGATGGCGACCCAGTCCTTCCTTTCCAGAGAGGAGCAATTTTTTATCCAGATTGTAAAGTAACTCTCAAGGGATGAAACCCGGAACATCTGCCACACCTCCGATAGCTATCCCGCAAGTGAAGGACACGTATGGTTCACTCATCCATACCCATCGCTGGGTCCTCTTTGAGTAAAGATAACTCCCTCTCTTAATCTCCTTTCGTTCATAACGTTCAAACCCATCGCTGGGTCCTCTTTGAGTAAAGATAACTCCCTCTCTTAATCTCCTTTCGTTCATAACAGCTCGTCCATTATGTCATTACCTAGAAGTTGTTCTGTGCCGGAATCATCATTGACGCCATCTGAAAAGGGATCCTCATCAGGTTCATCATCGCTGCGACTGTCGTCCTCATCGTCCTCATCGTCTTCCCCATCCTCTAGAAATATTTGAAAGTCATCGTCCTCTTCCTCGACATCAATTTCGTCATCCACACTCTCCAGAACATCGCTCTCATCTTCATCATCAATATCAACTCCATTATTTTCTATGTCGTCAATAACGACGCTTTGCACCATTTCGTCGTCGTGTCTTCTTAAACTTCGTCTTCCTATGAAGTCAAACTCAGAATCGTCATCGCTTTCCTCCAGATCTGCAAGATGCATCGCTTTGAGAGCCGCAAGCAGTTCCGCTGATTCATCCTCAACGTCCATATCCTCACCCAAGACCTCAACTTCGCTCTCCATGTCATTTTCCTCTACGTCGAGTTGCTTCGAACTACCATTTTCATCATCGTCTTCCGTTTCTAACCCCCCTCTATACAACTGAAACTCATCAACATCTTCCGCGACCTCTTCGTTATCACTACTGGCATAGTCCTCGCCCACAAATTCATCCTCAGGATAAGATTCATCGGCATCCGGAAAGATATCAAATATATCACGCATATCGGCGAAACTGAATCCCTTCTTGTTTGCCAACCCAGATCCATTGCATCTTGCACAAAACTGTTTCCCTATTCCGTTACATCGTACACACTGCGCCTCCCCGCTTTTGTCGACAACCAAATTTGGTCTCATCCACATCTTTTCCAGAATTTTCCGTCGTTTCCCTCGAACATTGTTATCATTCAAGGGCGGAATCCAGCCACTTCCCTGGCATGCTACACAAGGCTCTAGACCGGTCCCACGGCATGGGGACATTCTGCTACCACTCCTTTCCCCTTGATGTATTCTTGGTAAATGCTCGACTATCCGACCTCACCTGTGCCACATCTATCTCCGAAAGAGGCTGCCACTCTTCTGGGGCCTTATATATACGATGCGACCTTCCCCCAACTCGTCTCACAGTAGTGAATCTTTGTAAGCGTTGCAGTGCTTCCGCCCGTGTACTTTGCTCCCGCATCATCTTCATCTGCATTCGCGCTCCTCTTCTGGAAGGTCTCTTCCTTCTCATCATCCGCCATTTGCTTTGTAATGCCAGAAGCCTAGTAACATCTGGCTTTCGCGGAGCAGCACGGTCGTCCCATCCCAAGCGGCCTGCCCTTGAATCTTGGCTCTTCCCTTGAGTATCGCCCCTTGCGGTACCGCTAGCTCCCCCTGCTCGATTTTGCCCTGCATTCCTTACTGACGAATTAGAATCCTTTCTCCTTACCCTGCTCCCCGGACGAGGCCCTTGCCGTGCAATCTTGATCAAGTTTTGAAACATGGCCTCATTATTAAACGACACATGCCTTTGCCTTCTGCGACCCGAATATTCGGTTCCGCCCGTTCCCCACTGACTCCCTTCCCACTCACCATTCTCCGCCTCCTCGTGCCCCCTGTCGCTTCTCCCTTTCTCGCCAGCCATCTTACCATTGCTTTCCTTACGCACCTCTCCTCGCTCTACGACCCCACCCACTCCTCTGTAGCATCAACGTCAAGAGCGCCACTATCATCATCTCTCTCACCGCCCCTCGTAGCCGCCCTCGCCTTTACATCAGCCAACCATTTCTCCCTATTCATTTGCTTACCCCCCCTCCTATCCCTTGCCCTCCCCCCCCTCCTAGCGGCTTCCCCTTTGGCAGCGATATCCTCAAACAAACGATCCACAGCATCAAAGGCATTCTCCGCCATCTTGCGGTCCACCCTTTTCGCAGGCATCTTTCCCTTGGCTTCCTTCCCCCTTCTGACATGTCGTCCACATCCGGGTCCAGAGTGTCATACCCTGATAAACTAGGGACGCCCCTATCAGCGTCATTCTCCTTGCGATAGCGGGCGTAAAAGCCGTCATCGACATCCGGTTCCAGACCCTTTTCATCGTCAATGTCCGTGTCAACCTCCTCGATGGCGTGATCGGAGTGAAATCGAGGACGATTGTCTGCAACATCCTTTCTGTCCGACCGAGTGCGGGACGAGGGCATACGTCGCTTGGTACGTCCACGACGGGGTGCACCCGCAGAATCAGGGGGTCTGTCCGGGTTTGGTTCGTTGGTCCCAGGGTTTGACGGATTCGGGTCGTGGTCAGCAGAGGAGAAGAGGTCAGGAGAATTAGGGGAATTGGATTGGTTGGAGGGTTGTGCGGGGCGACGATTGGTCTGTCTTGAGGCACGGTTGATATTGGAACGCCGGTTGTTGTTCATGGAGGTGGTGGTGATGGTGGGATGTGGAGAGGGATTGATTGGCCGAAGGGGATGGATTTTGTGCGAGTCATGGAGGTGCGAGGTATGGAAAGTGGCTATTGACAGAGGAGTGGGAAGGGAGAAGGCTGGAAGAGGCGGAGTGGTGAAGTGACAGGGCATTTTGTGACAAAGACAAGAGATGTTACTGCCTCGATCAGCGGAATGGAGACAAGACGGACGAACCTAAGGACAAGGATGGCGCGGGTTAGGACCTGGAGCTAGGAGAGGTGAGATAGATTCTTATCGGTATCGGCAATGGTCGACATGGACGTCAGCGACATGGACGTCAGCTACTAGAATCCCAAATGCTCGCGGCGCTAAGCAGGGAGGCGTTTTCGTTGATCTCACACGGCGGTGACCCATAATGTCTTGCTCATTGAAATTACACTGTAAGCATGCCAAATCACCCTTTCCCCCCTCACCTCATAGCCCTCAATATCACCTTTTTGACAGGCAGCGCCGCATTCATCATGGACATGCCAAGTCTTCTTACCTGCCTCCCCCCCAGGCATCCCCCACCGAAAAGCCGGCATGCAATCCATGCAACAAGCCCATCATCCCCAAATTGGCCACCATTCCTCTCTCTGAAACCTCATCAACGGCGCGCCACCCTCCCGCCAAAGTCCCTGCCGACCGCCCAAGCGCTCACCAAACACTCGCTTAAACTTTCCACATCCCGAAGCCTAAATTCACGCCTTGCCCGGCCAGAGGGTGCACGCTATGCGCCGCATCGCCCACCAAACCACACGCCGTTCATCAAGCACATAGCGCGGCGCGTGTCCAATCCGCAACGGAAATCGCATCCGCTCCCCCAACACACTCACACATTCCGGCACCTCTGGCATCTTCACCCCTTCCGCTAAACGCATCGCCCCAAACAACCGACCCACACCTCCCATCACACCCCCGCTCCCCTCCCCCCCCTCCCTTCCTCCCCACTCAACACGACATTCACCTCATTTAAAAATCCCATCCCATCCAACTCACACAGCCCTCCTCCGCCTCCACCGCCGTAGTGGTCCATACCAAATTCGCTAACCCTCGTCCCGTCTCCTCCGTCGAAAGCGGCAGCAAAGCCACCGGCCCCGTGGAAACAAACCGCTGAAATGCGCACCGAATCTCCTCCTTCAGTCCCAAGTTACTTACCACTGCCCATTCACCATACCCCTTACCAAACCAATCGCCCCCCCAAAGTCCTCACACGCGATCCGCTCCCATCACAACCGGCAATCAACCGACACCTCACCCGCTCCCCATCCTCCAACTCCACAATCGGCCATTCCACAGTCCCTTCCCTCACCCTCCCAAACTCAATCCCCTTAACACCCCCACGAATAACCCTCACCCCCTACCCTCCTGTTCCAGTCCCTCAATCCTCCGATACATAGCCCCTCTCAAACTTTCGTTCTCCACCACAACCCCTAAAAAATCTTCCCCAACACTACTCGACTCAAACAACATCCCCCCAAACTTCCCCCCTCCCCCCTCCACTCCCCGTGGATCATCCCACACGTACATCTTATCAAACCCGGCAATCCTCTCTACTCGCAAATGTTCCCACACTCCAATCTCCTCCAGAAAACGCTGCGAGCTCGGTAATATAGTGCTCGTACGTACCCCAATCCCACGCCAAAACCCGTCTCCGCCGGATTACGATCCACAATTAACACCCGCATCCCACGCGACAACGGGTGCGACCCCAGCGCAGCACCCAACGACGCCCCAACCAGCCCGCCACCCACGATCAAAAGATCCGCCTCTAACATCACGCTCTTGCACAAATCTGAATCCACTGGGCACTCCCTGTTGACGACATATCCGACACCGCAAAAGTCACTTGGAAATAAAACGCACACTACTATACCGCCAACAATCCAAACTCTACTGTAAACACCACCCTCTTTACACTTGCTCCAATCCACACATAAACACAGCCCAAGTAAAAACAATAAACAACTAAAAAAATCGAACCGCCTCTCCCCAACCTCACACCAACAACGGAAACCCTCAACCGCCTCCTACCCTATGCGCCACCGCCGCCGCCACGTCTCACTTCCAACCCCTCGCCACGGCACACCAACCACCGGCATGCCTCAACTCTCAACCCCCTCTCGGCATCAGAGAACGCCAAAAAAAACGAAAAAATCTCTCCCGATCCACGATCCCTCAAACAACAAACCATGCCTCGCAACCTTATTCCCCACCTGGAGAGGGGAACAAAAACCAACCCGTCCACCCCCCTCCCATCACCTCCCCCTCCAGCGCCTTCCTATATCCTTACTTTCCGATAATAATTACAACACGCACCATATTTAGACTGTTTGCGATCACCTCCCCCTCGTTTACACAGTAGCTTTTTGATAATTACAACACGCTCTGTGTTCACGCTCTTTGCAGAACACACCTGGGGACATGGGCGATATCCGCTCTCTCCCGTCGGATGTTTTGTTCGTCAGCAACGCGTTTGCTGTCACGCCCTTCAGCATGCCCGCCACCTCTCTACGATAAGTATATACACAGAGATGGCACATCTGAAAACTGGATACACCGGGTGTGTAATATACGCATTATCCAGTCGAAACTTTCCACTTCTGACATCCGCCTCTCGACTGCCGGTATGAGAACCCCATACTTGCAACCTATTATTTTCAGGTCAGGCATCACAAACAAAATGTAAATTATTCAAGGCAAGAGATAGGCAGTATCTCTCTTTTCGTCCTCATCATTTTCATCTCTTTCTTTCTAATCGATCCAATTCAACGTTTCAGGCAATTCACGCTTCCATGTTTCATCAATGCAACAACAAAAAAAACAACAAACAACATCTGCTGCAGTCGGGTTTTTCCTATCCACGCTTCATCGAAACAACAGTGACATTTCCTACTTGCTCATATTACTCCAAACTGCCATCACATCCAATATAAACTATCAAGTACCTTCTCACACTCTCCATTCATCCAAATACCATACCATCGCATGCGAATAAACCTGCATATCACCTTAATGCAAAGCCCCGCTTCGTGGCAACTCCCAAATCCTTCCAAATGCAATTTCTCAATCGTCAACCACAAAAGACAACACCGGTGATGCGCAAGTACCAGTTACCATTCCATCTATGTAATTGCGCGGAATCCAACACCAAACAATACCTCGGTCTAGCTCCCACAACCCTCCGCGACCTTGGGACCAACAATCAACATCAAGAATCGTGCCCTGCATATGCTCGAAACCTCCATGGAATCCTCATCTCCTCGAAGATGTACGGATTCGGTGGGATACACAGCGCTACAAACTTCTTATCTGTGCCTGGGAGCGTATATTTAGCGATCCCCATTTTCTGCTTTCCACGCAGAGACTGCAAAATCCCATTCAATACTTCTTTAGACTTCGCCATAATCTTCCCGTCCTTACAAACTCGACGCGGAATTGTCCCTCCTTCATCTGCCGCCCTAAGAATAATCACCACTGACTCTGGTCTCAGCAAGTGTGCAAAGTTCTCATCCTCCCATCGTCCACGTCGCTCAATATTTATACTAACCGGTAGCTCGTTAATTGTCCTGCGCACTCGGTCGTCTTTCTGCCTCGAATTCAGTACCAAATATCCGTTGCATTTGGCAGATAGGGTGTTCGAACCCTTTCTGACATCACCCGCCCATACCTGTGGTGGAATTGGATCAATATTGTTGGACATTGTATAGATAAGCTTCTGCGGTTCGCAAAGCTTGTCCAGGGAGCTGCAGAAATCTTCATAGCCCCCGCGATCCTCTTCTTCCTCACGCTCCATGATTGCAGAGCGTAGATTATCCAAACGCTCCACAGTACTTGCTAGCTTTGGATCTATGGGTTCTTTCCTTGCCCTGGGGGCAGAACGCATTCCCCAGGTGACGGAGTCAAAGGTGAGATACGAAATGTTCGAGATGGTGTGGATGACAGCGGAGTTGACATCGCCTTCGATTTCCACTCCTCATCAGGATCACTCTTTGCTTTCCGTGGTGTGTCATTCCGGTCTTCGTTATCCACCGGATTCCCAGTGCACTTCATTCGTTCCGATACATTCGACTCCTCGACAGCAGATTCCGCCATGCTAGCCAAGAAGGATGACTCGGCTTTCTCGTTGCAAATATCCATAACTTTCCTCATGACTGAAGTATCTCTACCCGAGACGAATCCCTCCAAGTCACCAGTTATTTCAACTTCACGTCTTCAATACCTGCTATTTCAAGTCTAGCCAACAGTTCTTTCTTGCTGAATTTGGAGCGGAGCCCAGTCACACGAACCTTCCAGTCTGTTTTCCGTGTTGATATGATCTCGAGTCCCCACTCCGACGAGGATCATCGTGATCGCCCCGTGAGTCCCCTCGATCCATATCTCCGTCTCGGCGACGATCTTTTCCGAACCCATCACGGTCCTCCCTGAGATCGCGATCCTTGTAGCTGCCATCGCCGCCGCGTCCGTTAGGATCGTCATACTCATCAGGCGCCCGCCTGTTACGTCCAGCATTGGAGTCAGAGTACTGACGACTGGGAATGTACGACACAGTTGCGTACCTTGAATTCAGCAACGGGCGTCCATCTATGTCCAGCAATCGTACAAGGAATCTGCTGTCATCCAACCCAAGCAAAAGCTGGTCATGCTGTCTATGCTTGACAAATAAAGACTCCACATCGTACCTTCGCCGCATGTCATTCAATATTTCGTCCGGCATATAACCTGGTTCAAGTTTTTGCACTCTCGCTACGGATGGTACCTCCAAGGGCAAAATGTTCACTTTGCGGAGCTCACCATGAGACTCTGCAGATCCACAGCCTTCACATGAGAGGCCGAATCCTTGAAGACGACTATGGCAGCCCCACACCTTCTTCCGACAGGGATGACTTCCGATATTTTCAGTTCAGCTCCTGGTTGTCGTTCCAAAGTTTTTCCAACGCTATCAATCACTCGGTCGCGATCCTCACAAAAAGGAAGGTTTGTTAACACAGTTGTGACTGACGGATCCAAGGGCTTGTTAGAAAATCGCCTGTCCCTCGGCGGTTCCGCGTATCGAGAGCCATAGTGATCGCGTTCAGAACGCCACATACGCCCACCTCCTCTTCTGCCTCTGTCCATATCCCTCTCTCTGTCAAAATCTCTGTCTCTGTCTCTGTCCCTCTCGTCATCCCTTTCTCTGTCCCTATCCCTCTCGCGCTCCCTGTATCGGTCCCTGTCTCTGTCTCTGTCCCTCTCTCTGTCCCTCTCGTCCCTGTCACGGTTCCTGTCCCTGTCCCTATCCCTGTCACGTTCGAAGTCTCGTTCGCGGCGAAAGTCTCTGTCTCTGCCCGAGTACCCACTGTTGAAATCTCTGCGATGATCTCTTCGATCCATGTCTCTTTCTCTACCTCGGTCAAATTCCCCCTGTACCTCTCCTCTCTTTGCGGAGATCCTCTGCGATCCCAGTCATGACCACGCTGCGCGTATCGATCACGCTTGTCGTAAGAGCTCCTCTTCGGATCACCGTACCTATCGGTTGATCGGTTAGAAACGTGCCTTCTCTCATAACCACCTCTTGAAGGCGGAGTCCGACTGCGACTGCGACTCCTCCGCGACCCGGGCGGGCTACCATTTCCTACCCCATTTCTGCCCTTGCCCCTAGCATCGTCGCCATCGCCATACCCCCCCGTCCCTTTTCTCCATGACGTCTCTCTTCGCGTCATTGTCCGCACCTCCGTAGTCATCTCTCCTTCCTCTGGTCCCACTCCCTTGTGCTGTCGCAATGCAAATCATCAATCCAGGTGCGGAGCGATCTTTGGCCAAGGCCCTCTCAAAACTGACCTCATCAGCGAAATCGACAAACCAAGTACTCATATCTGTCGGTCCTCCTTTGACGGGTCGACATCGGAGGCCAACAATATGACAGCCCTCAAACAAGGCCTCTACATCCCGCTCCCTACTGCCAGGCCTCAACCCTCGTACGCAAGCAGTTCTTTGCCCTCAGGCATTTCCGATACGCGCAACTTTCGGCCTGCAAAACCCCTTCCATCCAAGTCCAGGGCTATATCGACTGATCTCTCGTCTGCAAGCCAAACATAGGCATTTCCGTTGACGCGATTTTGAACCTTGACTAACTCTACCTTCTCCACCTCGGCGCCTGCATCCCTAAAAAAGTCAATTATATCATCTTCTCTTGTCGTATAACTCAGATTTGCGAGGAGTAATCTCATTCCTTTCCCTTGTCCACTTTTATCACCCCCCATTCCGCCTGAGGGCGGCGGTGGGGCAGGTGGGGCATGCGGTAAGTCTCTGTCACTCTCGTAGCGTCTCTCGCTGCGATCGTAGTCCCGAGGACCTCCGGCACTACCACTGCCGCTGCGCTGCTGCCCACCGCCTCCGCCCACGCCGCCACCACGATTGTACTCATTGTCATCAATATCCGGATCTGACATGCGAGGCTTTTTCATTGGGCGGTGGTCTTGTTCCCAAGACCCCCCATCTCTTGAATCGTTAACCATGGTGGGATCCCACCTTTGTGTTTTGTTGGTCGCCCACTTCTTCCCCCCGTAGGATGTAGCAGTACGAGATACTGACCTCAATTGCCTCTAACAAACGCTCAAACAAAAAACAAATGACGTAAACTCGGCAAAAATGGACTTGATTAACTCGCAACCTCACCCCTCCACCACAACAATCAATTTTTAACCCCCCACCAAGCACGCTAAAACGTGCAGACCAGGATCCCCCGAAAACAACTCCGCGACTCCGATCACACACCGTAGCACGTCTCACAAAGGCAGAAAAACAAACAAACAAATAACGGCACACACAAAATACACAACAGTTGACGAGTGGGACGCAAGGTCCCTGCGACGATCTAACCGAAAAGCTAACCGACGGTTAGCGCCACACACACACTTGTGCAACGCCACCAACGGAAACGGCGGTCTAACTCAACGAAAGGCAAGCAACAGTACGCAAACAGGGTGAAAGGTTGAGCTGACGTGGTGGTCTCGATGAAGGAGCGGGACAAAAGCCGCCGGGAAGGTGTGGGAAGCTATTTTTCTATGTAAGGAAGTCTTGGGAAGTGATGCGGAGGAAAAGGAAAATATTGCCGGTTTGGCAATTACGGAAGGGAAAGTGGGGCGGAGGAGGAAGGGCTATAGTGAGGCTATGTTGAGTAGGGGTGGGTGGCTAGAAAAGGGGCGACCGAAGTTGAAGGAAATAGTGGATTGAAAAAAAGGTTGGCGGACGGGGAATTGAACATCAGCTTGCGTTTTGGGTTGGCGGAGGGAAAGTGGGCCGCACGTATGACGGGAAACGGCGGCCGGCGAGCAGTGTGATGTAGCGTGATTTTTGGATATTTTTAGGCCGATATTACAAGTTGCGTGGCATGTTCGAAAATAGGCCTTCTGGGTGGTTACCAATTCAACAAAGGCATTGGATTGGTGGTTGGGTTCACCATGTTTGAAATTTAGGGGTTCAAGGCGGGGTTTTTCATCTACGTTTCTCCTTTGACAAAGGTCAAAATTTGTGGCACCGCAACAGTTTTTGAGATTGTACAGTACACCCTCAACGCAAGTCGCTCTCATTGGTGGTTTTGTCTTGATTTTATTACAATCTCTCAGGGCTTTGAGTTTTTGCCACCTTTGGTCCTGTCCTGAAATACTAGCAGGTGCCCTTTCATTGGTACACGTGTTCCTTTCCTATTTTGCAACAAACTAGTGAGAAAAAATCACGCGGATTTTAACTTTTTCAAGTTTGCTGAAGGTGCCCCATTTATATATATAATTTATATAGCCTTCTAGCGTCTTTGAACCGGATTAATTCCGTTTCTTGGTTTTCCCATCCCGACCACTTGTACCAATTATTTGATGCGCTTTGGAACATAGGCTAACCTATTTTTCAATCATTAAAACACCCCAATTTTTCCCCCATTTTTTATATTATACATATAATTTACAGTACTGTACAAAGTTGTGCAGCACAGCCGAATCTGCTAAATTACAGTATTGTACTGTCAACTATTACAAATAATTTTCAGAATGCAGGACCCCCCAGGCCCCATACCCAAATCCAAAATCTTGACTCTATATTGCCCCAACTGCTTCAAATTCAGATCCTCACAGCCCTCGTGCAAATTCTAGATTGTTCGACAATTGCCACAAGTTGCACATTGGCCTACACCTTTCATTGGCTAACCTATTTTTCAATCATTTAAACACCCCAATTTTCCCCCTTTCAACCTTACCATCTTTACTGCATTGGGGGAATTTTTGGGTTATTTTAATGCATGGAAGATGTGGTCGGTTATTGCAATGTGAAGGCATCTCGACCGTGTGGACCTCTCGAGCTCACCTTCTTGCTCTAACGATGATAGCGTGATCACACCCTGCGGGTCCATTTCAACTAACCGCATCTACCGACAGTACAAAACAGTACCTACGATGGTAACGAGTCATTGGACTTCTTACAGTGATACAAATCTTGTAACCCCCTGCTATTTCGAGAGATTCTGAGAGAATCTTTTACTCTTTTTACTTATCTTGAGTGTACACCGACAGAGATTCTTGGGTCTGTCTTTCTGCACAGTGCACCTAGTGTACTGCACGGCAGAGTATTGTACAGTTGCCTGGAAGATCAAGATTAGGATGGGACTTTGTGCCGCTGGCTTTTTACTCGCTAGGATCACCCTCTGGGACATCATCAAAGGTCATAGCGAAATACGCGGCAGCTGTCGCATCGCGCAGCGGATGTTCTACGGAGGGGATGAAGACCCGCTTATACCAGAAACTAAGCTACGCTATTAGTAGATACTGAACGCATTAAACTTCTTCTTTGATCGACAAGCACGGCGTCAGTAATGTGTTCCCGCAACATGCAGAAGTTAGTCACCCTATTCAAAATTAAATTTGTAGCGACTTCCCAATGTTGCACATACTGTACTTATTACAGTGCCCAATGTTGCACATACTGTACTTATTACAGTGATAAAAACTGTACTGTACTGTACAGTACTGTATTGCAGCCGCATCAGCCGTGCTGCATTCAAAACACTCCCGTGCTTCCTGATCAAGACTATTTGAAAGTCAAACAACTCTAACACGCAGCACCGAATCTATTTTTGTTCCGCCTGTTTGATGCAGAGCCAAAGTAACTAACCGTAGCCTGCGTAAACGTCGACGACAGTACCGGTAAACTTCACCCCGGAGACGTGTAATCATGTCCGGAGCGCGTCGGAGTCCCATGCAAACCTCTCTTAATTCACCTACCCATAAACTACAGCTACTTCCAACCCTCCCTCCAATCGCCGTCTCCGCGCCCGCTCCTGTCGTCGCCCACTGCACTTCGGACGATGATGCGCGGTCGCTCCTCCCCCGACTCCGAGCTGAAGCCGAACGCCTGAAGGATCCTTCATGTCTGTGGAAGCCCAGGCGCTGTTTTGTCCAAGTTCTCGAATCCTCGATCTCCGACATCCACAACCAATTCCCGCCGTGCACCACCCCCGCCCGCGCCCGATCTAGAGAATCGGCCGCTAAGCGACTTCGCCCTAATGGCCCAACACCCACCCCGCCTGCCGCCTCCCCACCCAAACAATGAGGGGGACTCCAGTTGCACAACCCCAACATTGCCCACACCCCTCCATTATACTCTCCCTTCCCATACCAACATTGCCATACCTTCCCAACTCTTTGAGGGTGCCGTTTCATGACTTGCTCGCGCAGATCTGTCGCCGCTACGTCGAATCTCGCGCTTGTTCCTTGCGCCGAGAATGTCTCCACCGATTGCTCGCCCTCCCCAAACTAGTTCCTCGCAAGAACGGCCGTGGAGAACCGCGGAACCGCCACCGCCCTAGTGCTGCCGCCGCCATCAAGCCCCGTATTCTCCTCGCACGCGCTGGCCAATGGAGCCAATTACTAGAAGAGCCACGGACGCGTTCGCTGCAATTCAGAATCGTAACCCTTCCCTCCGGAAGACACCCGCTGACCGATGCAGGGCGCTGTGCTAAACGGCTCCCCACGGAAAGCCGCCCAGGCCCTACTCAGCCCGTACCACCCGCCACCACTACACATGCCAACGCTTCGAAACTCATCGCCCTCCACCCCGCATCCTCGCTCCCGTTCGAAGCCACTCCCAGATCGCGACTTCCTCGAGCATTCAAATTCACTTCTGCAGAAGTACGACGTGAACTCCGTCGCCTTCCTCACCATTCTAGTCCAGGACCCGATCGCCTCCGCCCTGCTATCCTGCGCTCGATCGCCCATGCTCCGGGTGGTGCCGAACCTTCCAACAGTGCCCTCGGGTGGCTCACCAAACTCTTGAATTGCCTCGTGGACGGCGACGCTCCCTCCGAACTCGGCGAGTTTCTAGCTGGAGCGTCACTTGTAGGTCTCCCGAAAGATCCCCTATGCCGTAGCTTGCGCCCAATAGCTGTTGGCCTACTCGTCAGGCGCCTCATCGGTCGCCTAATCGTTAAACGTGTGCGACAAAACGCGGCTCTATCCGCCCACCTACGACCGCTCCAACTCGCAGTTGGTGTACCTTCAGCTACCGAAGCAATCGCCCACGCCGTTCGAGAGCAAATCCACCAGCTCACGTCTTCCTCCACTCCACACGTCCTCATACAGGTGGATGCCAAAAACGCCTTGAACTCAATCGAATGTTGCGTCATCCTCGCTGAAACAAGCACATGGCTGCCCGAGGCCTCCCAATTCGTGCACTTCCTTTACGGCGCTGACTTTCGACTCATGTTTTGCCGCCATCATACACAGCCGCACCGGTACCCAACAAGGGGACTCCCTAGGTATGCTCCTGTTCGCCCTCGCGCTGCAACCCCTGCTCCTCGAACTCCGCAATACCTTTCCACACCTCCCCCTTAACGTCTGGTACGCAAATGACGGAAACCTCATTGTGCCACTGGAACACGCTCGCTCGGTGCTCGGGTTTCTCTCCGACCGTGGACGGGCCTCTGGGTTCCACATCAACCTTTCCCGACACAAGACTGCTCCATGGTGGCCGACCGCCCCGTCCCAGGACCTCCTCACCGCCGCCGCAATGCCGTGCAACTTCAAGACCGCGGAGGCCACTACTGTGCTGGGTAGCCCGGTTGGCAGTACCCGCGGGATGCCACCGCCTCCTTGACGATAACCTCGACACCATCCGAACGTTCTGGGCATCTCTTGTCATGTTGAACGACCCACATCTCGCTTTTCAGATTCTTCATTGCGGCGCATCCTCCTGTCGGCTTATGTACCTTTCCGCAGTACCCCGCCGCATTTAACCGCCTCCCTTGCCAAGTCTTTTGACGAGGGAATGCGAAGGGTGTCGAGAGCATAAATCGCCGCCAAACCGACACAGGCTGGACCCAGGCCACACTCCCCTTCCGCTCGGGTGGCCTCGGCTTATGCCAAACCCAAGGCGTTCACATCATCGCGTACACGGTATCTCCCCTCACGAACTCGGCACTGGTACAACAGGTTCTGGCCATACCCCACTCCGCACTGCCCGCCTCCTCGCTCCATCATATGAACCCTTTGCAATCGCACTCAACCTCCCTCCTAACCTCCAACTACAGAACCTGGTCTCTAGGACGTCCTGAAAAGACGCCTCCGCCCCCGTCATCTCCAGCAAGAAATAACCGCACACCTCCACACCGACATTTTACTACGTCTGCAACAGCAAACACCCGCATTCCTCCACTCCTCACCGCGCCGCTTGGCAGCCGCTGCCTCCACAGCTGCATCCGCTCCATTCTACACCCTACCATTATCCAGGAATGACCACTACATCGAGGCCGAGGTCTGGCGCACTAGGGTTGACGTTCGCCTCGGTTTTTTACCTTACATGTGCCCTCGTTTCTGAAAACCCCCACGATATTACCAGTATATTCCCTTCCAAAATGAAGTCGTTTTCACAACTTTTTGCGAAGGGCGGAAGTTGGTGAAGGAAAATTACTCTAGCCCCAACCGAGGTCAACAATCTTGAAGAGTTTGTTTTGATCGGCCATCTACACTGATGAACTAATGCGGAGGGACAAGAATTAGTTCATGCGCTGAGGTAAAAAAATTGAATTGAAAAAGAAGTACTAAAAGCACAGTAGTCCTCATATGAGGACAAATGTCCATATGTATAGACACGGGGCACTACAAGGACCAAATCGCATAACTTATACTAATGCCATAAAGTTTCGTAGTATAACGAAGCTGCTGATAAAGCCGACTCTTCACTCCTCCCGTGAAACATCCGCTGCGTGTTGCAAGAGCGTCCGCGTATTTGTCGAATATCTTCGACGTCGTCGCAGACGGCGATAAAAGCTGAGTCGAAGGCTAACGGCACAAACTTCCATCCCAATTTCGATCGTCCTGGGAGGGCCGCACCAGGGGTGTGGCTGCTACTTTGCGAGGAAGCTCCCTATTTTTTCTTTTTTTTGTTCTTTCCGCTGGCATCGACACTGCCGCCTTCCTCGCCCTTCGCTTTTAAACGAATAGGCTATGTGGGCGATGCCTGCCGTCTGTAGTGACCGACGTGGCTACTTCCCCACGGTCAAGACGGCATTCACCCAATGCAGTTCATCTTGCCGCCCTGTTCCCAGGCGTCCTTTCAGTTCTATCTGCTCTAAACCTCAATCGAAAATATCGCTGACCGACACAGTCCAAGCAGCGGTGTACAAAGAGCTTCTTATAGGAACTTGCCGCATACAGGCCTTCCGGGCTTCAATGAAACTCCCGGAAGCCAAGGAATAGGTCTGATACCCTCCAACAGCAGGTTTGAAGACCGCCATTACCACCCGACATTTCTCGTATGGTTCAAATACTTCTGTCAGGCCCCATTGCTCGATTCGGAAACCCCATGCCCAAGGGCTGGGTCTCCGGAAACCCTGTACGTCTATGGAGATCACCTCATCCACTGCAGAACCAGCCATCAGCGAATCGTCCGCCACTATGGCCAGGTCACTTTGGTGGGTAACGACTTAACCTAGGCGTAAGCATCCCGCTATCGAACCCCAGTCGCACTCGGAACACAAGACCAAGCCAGATACCATATCGGAAGACGCGCGCTGCCGGATGCACCGGTTTCTTTGATGTCACTCTCGTAAACCCGCTCGCCCCTTCTCATCTCAGAATGAGGACCTTCAACCCCTCACGAGCCTAAAACTTAAAAAGTCGCCCATGCGGACAGGCTATAAAAATAATAGGTTTCTTGTAGGATTACTTGGTAGGAACAGATCCTACCACATAGTTGAACGCCAATTCATAGGACTTATAACCTTAGCACCATTTGAGTGAACCAACCCCATTAACCCCCGTTGGTGTGAAAAGGCCTGTGTGAGAAGTTTTAAGCTTTCGTCGGAGAGCAAGTGCGGCGCAGGCGGCGATGTGGGTGAGTAGACAATAGCTCGTTTATTATTGGGATTGCTGCGTAGGGGAGCTGTCCCGTACTTAATCAAGTTATTAAGTTGAAAGTTATCCTAGATAAGTTAGAAGTTAATCTAAACTAGTTAGAAGTTGTGTCCTAAATAAGTTACAAGTTATACTATACTACAATATGTTACATACATCCTGGAAGGAGACCGATGCCGTCTCCTTCACAGGCTGAACAAGCAGGACCCACTGCTCTACGGTCTCACAAAATGTACACCTATTCGCATCACCTAGACCGTCAAACAGTAAGTCCCGCCCCACGACCCCCCCGCAACCTATCCATCTCCCTTAGAAAAAGATTCCAGCCGCATCTGTACAAGCGGCGCCCCCCAGTATCACGGTAGGCCACTACCCGATCCCACCACGAGCCCATACCCCTCGACAGCATTTTTTTGGCCCCCAACGCCTACTGTTGAGCTCCCCTACCCTGCACCCTCCCCCCCACCACCCGTCAATTCCCACACCACCTCTGCTCACCACACGCCCCGTCCGCCACGGTCCCCCCGACCCCAATCCCTCTCCATCGACCACCCACCCTCCTGCCCGGCCACTGGCCATACACCCTCCCCTGTCCGTCTTCCTCAACGCCCGCCGCCCTCATTTTTGCCCCCGCCTCCCCGCTAAGGCTCAATTCCCAAATCCGCCCCGCAAGCTCCCCCGCTCCTTGTCGCACGTCATCCGCCTTACAGCAGGTGCAAGGGGATCCGAGAAGGCGAGCGGGCATGGGAGAGCTGCGGAAACGACCAAGGGATCGGTGCGGGGATTAGTGCGGGGTGGGGGCGAACCGAGGCAAATGGGGAAGCATGGTGCGGGGTTGGAATGTGGTCATGCTTTTGGTGAGGATAGAACCTGGTGGGAAGTGAGGCTCGCGCGCCGGGTATTTATACCGGACTGAGTGCAGCCTTGGGATTTGGTCACGGATACCCACTCTGTGCAGGGTAGTTTCGAGTTGTTCTGACTATCAGAGAGACGTAAAGGTGAGTTTATGGCTTGTAGACAAGGGATTGGGATTGACATTCCTTAGGTCATTCATTTTGAAATGCGCACTGATGTGCGCAAAATTTGCACACGAAAAAAAATCTAGAGGACCAAATTTGGATACAGTATCGGGATTTGCAAGATATTTTTACAGTTCCTGAATTTGCAAGATATTTTTAATTTGGATGAGTGTGGCAAATTCATGAGTTGATTTTTTATTTTAAGACACGCTGTCATACTAGATGTCAGTACAAGTCCAGGTTCTGGGTGATAGTAAGAGTGACTCTGAAAGGTCTATATAATGGTCACATTAATTCCCACCCCTGGCCGATGGGTGGCTGGCATGGGTATGGCACCTAGATATTTACCTTGAGGAAATATCTTCTAATAGTCTCTCTGGTTCACACGATTCCGTGAATGTATTTTATGGTTATTAGTATGTTTGTTTGAGACTTTAGGGTAGCCAAAAGTCTATATAAGCCGAGTAAACTGCTTCCTCTTAGTGGAGGTCAAGCAAGTTGGCAGACAACTTCAAGCCAAGTCCGAGTAGTAGGAAGTTGAGAGTCAACTTCAGACCCAAGAAAACTTTTCTTACGCTAGTCGCAGAGCGTCGGTGGTAGACCCTGCCCCTTTTATACTTGCTTGTAGCTTCCTCAACTCTCTTCTACATTTGTTCGTTCAACAATACCACGGTAGCACTTTTGTCGCTCGCAACACCTCCTTCTCAGGGTAATTGGTTCTGAGGATCTCTTCCCCCGCCGATTTACCCCTATCATTTGGTACTCTTGTGGAGGGGGTTGCACCCGAGGTATTCGAGTTGAGCAGTAGTAAGGAACACTTCGGGGGATTTCTTTTCTGTAATCATGGATCTCAACGCTGCTCGTATAACGTTCACAGGGGGCAAGACTGAAGACGTTGAGGAGTTTCTTTACACATATGTCAACGTTGTGATGCGAGAAGGGCGATGAAGAGAAGGCCGCAAGTATCTTCGCCTATCTTCATGGTGACGCAAAGCACAAATATAAGTCCAAGTTTATCGACGGGTGGTCTCTTAACGGGAATGGGCGTAACTTCGGTGAGGTATGTGAGTGGCTTGTGAAAGAGTATGCTAAGGAGGTAGAACCAGATGAGATGATTCGTACCGCCATAGAGGCCCGGCTCAACTTCGACGATTTGTTAAGCTCATTGGTGTACTTGTGTGATCTTTATGAAAAGGCTGGGTTCAACGCCCAAGCCAAGTACGGAATGCTGCGTAAGGCGGCTATGGGGGATAAGCGGCTCTCCGATTTCCTCCTCATCAAGGGCCCTCACACTTTTGATGAACTGAAGGGTACCATAGTAGAATTTGTCAAAAATTCGGAGACGTTTCAGTCACTGAGTGAGGTACCGAGGGAAACCCGCACATCGATGTCTATCGTACATCCTGAAAAGAATTATCAAAGGCCGGCTACTAGTGCAGCGGCATTAGAATCTGTCAGGAGCGATGTCAAAAACTTGGAAGAAAGGTTGGAAACCCGATTCGATAATCGACTTGACATGATAACCTCGCAGTTGGAAAGCCTTACTCTTACCATTAAGAAGAACCAGTCTGGGGCCCCTAAGGCCGCAGAAGTCTGTTCTTACTGTCACAAGCCTGGACACTTTGCAAACAGGTGTCCTGATAATCCACATAGAAACACTCGTTGTGGAAAGTGCGGTCGATATGGGCATCATGAAAGTAACTGCTGGTCTAAAGACAACAGAAGAGCAAATTTATCGGAAGCAAGGAGTGAGTCAGGACCAGAGGTGAAAATCTTACAAAATAGAAGGGATCAAAGGTTGACGGATGCCGGTAACGTATCCATCGCTGAAGAGATTAGTCAAGTCAATGTGACAAAAAGGGATGGGGAAGGGAACATTTTATCGAAGAAACCTAGGCTAGAGTATGGAATGCTGGAGCATATCCCAGCACCTGTACCTCCTCGAACCAAGAGGTCTGATCAAGTTGTTCCAGGAGTGGGAGTCACTCCGGCCAAGAAGACGAAAAAGAGTAAGAAAGTTAAGAGTATCTCTAAGGACGTACTAGAGTATGTGAAGAGGTACAATTTGGTGGCTGAAGCTTGCATCGGCCCCAACTGGGATAACGTTTGGTCAACTTTTAGGGGCGACGCAGAGGATGCGAGAAAAGAACTCAAAAAAATTATCAGGTCTAATAAGTCCGCTAAGGGTAAGAAACTGTTTCTTCAATCGGCCTCGACAGCACCAAGACGTCTTAGCTGTACCAGTCAAAGT